>JAJMBG010000016.1:0-184280 GCA_030565225.1 Allodekkera sacchari
ACATCGAGCAATACGAAGCCGACAGAAAGCACTGGGGTGGTGGTATCATGGGATCCAAGGCCCAGGCCAGAGATGCTAAGAGAGCCAGAATTGCTGCTGCCGCAGCTTCTGCTGGCGCCAAGGCTTAGAATGTCCCTTTATAAATGTCGATATTTAGTTTGTGTTAAATTGTACAGTTTCGCTAATCGCCGGTAGCCTACTTAGATGTTCAGTATTTCTGTTTTAGCTTTACATATCTCCAATTGATAACGTTGTACTCTACTATTACGTCTTCATGCAGAGCGCATCCGAAACAGATGTTGAAATTTGTGACTGTGTTTTTCTCAAACACCTCGCACCAGCCTGCGCGGGTTTCGTGAATTTTTTCAGCGTTGGTGCTGGTGCGCAGAATAAAATTTTATTTTCATTTGTCTGCATTGGTTTTCAGTTGTATTGTGAGCAGTAATTAGGATAGGAAAGTAAGTATTGAAAGAGTATTGGATATTGAGATATCAGGTGAAAGTATAGATAAGGAGTTGTCCAGGGCAATGCACTATTAACTTCTGTGACATAGTTGCCGAGTATTCAACTGCCAGTATATACCCCATATTTAAACGAGAACAGCATAGGCATAAGCACCAGCAGAACTAGTTTCAGACATTCAACAGCAGGAGCATAAGTAATGCGAGAACTTGGAGTTGTTTAATGAGCATTGGCCGAAGCTTTTTGCTGTTTTGCAGTCTATAAACTGGATATGAAGTACGTACAGATCTCGGTTTGTCAAAGTGCAGCAACAACATCTACATGGTATAGTGTTTATTGCCGCCTAGTGACACATTGCACCACAATGAGTGCCAAAGATAATATATGTATATACGTATATATATACCGTTGACTCGCATGGAAGCGAGGTTTTCACTAAGTTGTCACGAAGTTGTCATTCACTATGATATAGTCTCATATTACCTTTGTGTATTACCAGTTCCACCCCATACTAACTGTCTAGAAATGTCTAAGAGTAAGAACCACACAAACCATAACCAAATCAAGAAGGCTCACAGAAACGGCATCAAGAAGCCTAAGAGTTACAGATACCCATCTTTGAGAGGTGTTGATTCTAAGTTCAGAAGAAACCACAGATGGGCTTTACTTGGTACTGCCAAGGCTTTAGCCGCTAAGTCCAACTAAGCATGTTAGATACTTTATAGTTTAATATATATTACTGTGGGTAATGAATTTCATTAGAAGAAGTTGTAGTTCTGGTTTGGGTTCGTTGTTGGACTTGGAGAATTGTACAAGACCTGTTATACTGGGATCTGGTCCTGTTATAGACTGCATCCACATGAGTTTGTGGAGTTTCACTGTTTGGCAGCTTCTTTCAGGAGTTTACTATGCTTCTACAGGTGCATTACGAAATACCCGTATATCCAGCATCCGTACTTACTGCCAGCGATCTCTTCACTTGCTGCCACCACTTTCTCTTAGGATTGTTCCACCCTTTCATACTTGCAAAAGATTTCTTTCACCTCCTTTTTTTTCTGTTGTTTGCTTGTCTTCTTTTGACTATTACTGTGTTCCGATTATCCTGTTTCACTGGTGTTCTGTCACTATTTCCCTCCCAAAGCTGTTCTCCCAACACTCTGTAACTACTCTGTACCTACTCTGTAACTACCCTTCAACTACCCTGTCAAACCTAGCATCTTGGTTATCGATTACTGATACTCAATAATAGCCTATATCAGACTCAATCCCACAGCACAAGTCCAGTCTACTTCCTTACAGCAGTAACAGTTAAATCAGACCCAAGGTAGCATACAACGGCATCGCGTGTCGCGTGGTATCAGTTAGTGCGTAGCGAAATTTCTCTTCTACAAAAGAGACTGACAAGAGGGCACAATTTCTATTAACAACAAACTATATCCTTTCTTTCTTTATTTCTTTGTTTATTTCTTTTAACGGTTTTTGTCTGAAACTATGAGTTCTAAAATTTATCAAAAAACCGAAAACTCCGATGTTACTAATAGTGTACCGGAGAAAAATCAAGACATCGTAAGTGACTGTCGTAGACTTGGTTAATTACTGTGGGCAAATACTGACTATTAGAATCGGGAAAAATCATCTTGTCAGAGGGACCACGAGCTTTCCAACGGAGGACAAAAGAAGGCACAAAAGACAGGCGAGGTGGATGCCCAATTGGAAAGCGTCACTGAGGGAGTGAAGAACATCGAAATTGGGAGCACAAGGCATGGAATCGACAATACCGAAGGGAGTACAATAGAAGAGAAAAACCGGGCGAAGGAAAATGTGTCGGAGCCAGAGCATGGCTTGGATAAGGCCAAGCCCAAGAAGAAATACGGCAGGCGCCGGTATAAAAAGAAGCAACCTCACAGCAGTTCGAACAGGAAGGAAGCCCAAACTGGCAGCGTTGAGAAACAGCAAGAGAAAAAACAGACACTGGAAAATGATATTATTGAAGCAGAGCAAAAGAGTAGCGGTGGTATGCAAGAGAATAAGGAATACGACAATCGCAGTAAAAAAGGACGCCATTATCGGAACCCTAACGGAAGAGGAAAGTACGCTCCAAGAGGTAGCAGATATGATAAACAGCACATTCCATATTGGGGGAGAACCCCAAATTACTCGATGATGCCACCTAACTTCCTGTACAAGGATGGGTATGCTACAGGGATGCCAGATCTTTCGTCGGAGTATTTCCGCAACCCAGATCAATTCTTGGGATACACAGGCCATTTTGCCAAAAACCCGTTCCACAGAAGTAGGAGAAGAGGACAGGCCGACCAGCAACATAGACAGAAACCGGCTAAAGCACTTCAACAGATTAACAATGATCGGGTAACAAACCAGCCAAAGCTTCATTATGACAAATCATTACCAACCAAACCGGTCTCACCTACCAATGTTGCTGCCGAAACTTCTAAGGGCCAACATGAAGACAAGGAGAACATTGCTTCCAGTTGAAATTATGCTTTTGCTATGTGAAATGGTGAAGACATACTACTGCTACTGTTTAAAACTTTTTGTTTTAATTCTTGTTTCTAGTCATAAAGTCGTCTAAATATTTGCTAAACAAGTTAAGTAAAGAATGAAGGATAAAAGTGGAAGGATGTAGAGTCTAATTTTCAGAATATTCAATACCTTGAGCCTCTGGCTTGGAATCAAAACTTTCTAAATCGTTGCGATGAGTTCTGGACAACATCGGAGTTCTCTGCTCAATACCAACAACCTTCCAAGGTTCCCACACTGGACATTCGGCGAAAATATGGTCCATCTCTTCCAAAGTTCTTCCTTTGGTCTCCGGATAAAGGAAATAAACACATGGAATGATGAGAGCGTTGATAGCAGCAAAGATAGTATACGTGTAACTGGAGATGTTGGTGAAGGCTATTGGTGTAATCATAACCACCATAAAGTTGAAGGACCAGTTTCCAGCCGTCGAAACGGCATTTGCTGGTGCTCTGATTGATAGCGGAGTCAACTCTGCGGGCAAGAGCCAGGTCATTCCTAACCAACCAATTGAAAAGAATGAGTTAAAAACGAATAGCATCACGGCTGAAGCGACACCCATGCCATTGACGTTCTTATGCTCAGCAAACCATGTGAATATGGTCAATAAAGCCATCGAAAGACTTTGTCCTGTGGCGCCAAAAATCATCAACTTTCTTCTACCAAACTTTTCGATCGTAAAGAATGCCACAAAAGAGCACAAAAAGTACTCTGTTCCGTTGCAAGCAGCAAGAATTCTAGAGTTTAGAGGTGACATTCCAATGTAGGTCTCAAAAATTGTACCAGCATAATAAGTGATGAGATTGATACCTGTAATCTGTTGAAATATCTGTGACCAGAGTCCTAACATCATTCTTTGGAAGTTACGATGCTTACCCTGCATGAACATCAACCTGAAACTTCCATGGTTACGTTCATTTTGAGCTTTTTCTTCTCTCAATGAAGTTTCAACGTCTTCTAATTCCTTGACGATTTCCTCATCATCAACACTGGTACCTTCCAAAGCGGCAAATACGTATGCAGCCTCTTCCAGTTTACCTTTTCTTGCCAACCATCTTGGTGATTCGGGTAATCGCAAAAGGAATGGCAATATCAATAGAGGGAAGATAATCTGGAAAGCAATCGGAAATCTGAAAGAGACCTCTGATTTGGTAAAATAGAATCCAAAATCAACCCAATAAGAAATTGCAACACCACCAGTAATTAATGCACCCGACATCATAACCAATTTACCTCTTACAGAGGCTTTGGCAGTTTCTGACTGATAGACGGGAATGGAGGATGTATTCATACCGTTTCCAATACCAGCAATGACTCTTCCGACAATCAAATGACCAACGGAAAATGCACTGGCCTGGAGAATTGCACCAATTATCATAACTGTACAGCCAAAGAAAATTGCTTTGATCCGACCAAATCTGTCACTGAACTTGAGATTTATCAAGGCCCCCAAAAGGCAGCCTATCTCATACACAGCTATCACAAACCCCTGCATCGTGGACGTGTGTGTGTCAGGATGCTTCACAGTATCAATTGATGGAAAATTGCTTCTAAAAGCTGGAAGTGTTAATAAAGATCCCATAACACCTTGATCATAACCAAAAAGTAGGAATCCTGTTGAGCACATAATTGTGGTAGCAAGCTGCAAGCGCTTGCCATTCATTCCCAAATAGGTCGGATTACTGTTTGTCCCAACGGAACTATCATCCACATCGGTAGCTGATTGAGATGACGATCCATCTTCGAATTGAAGATCTTCTTGCGTTTTTGCGAGCATGGTTGGTGGTATAACTAAGTGCTCGGAAAAAAAAAGATATAAATGAAGTGTCGGAAAATTACAACCTTAAATAACCCCAAAGTCGGATTATTTGAATTCAAAATTGTCCGACATCCTAGACAATTATGTCATCATGAAGCAATTAGTGGAGTAATACGTAGCAAGGAAGTATGGGGTCTTTCCCGTTTTAAGAAAGGGAATGCTATAATGACAAGCTTATGACGTCATTCAGTATGTTTGCGCGACCTATTTCAGATCTGTAGTACTTCTTGGCCGTTGAGAGAAGACGCAAGATGTGTTACGTGATTGGTTCTCTTAAGTCGTAAATTGCAAATTGTCTTTGGGGGTGGAGATCCCGAATAGACGGAAAAAAGGGATAACCATCATGCATCCGGTGAATTGCTTACGATGTAGGGAAATGTACCAAACCAGAAAAATTGAACGGGTTACGTAACAAGTGATGAATGATAATTACTAAAAGAATGCTTTTTTTTTTAAAAGTAATAATTTACGAAAACCTTTATATACTCCCTCCTGATTTTAAGAGATGATACCTTCAGATCTGAACTTAGCAACCAATTTCCAGTAGTTTCTTCCAGTTTTTCTTCTCCAGTATAGGCCAGTCCATTCCATGATGAAGAAAGTTCCAATGCAAAAAAGACAGATAAATGCGGAAGCAATGAAGCAGTTCTGAAGGCCCACATTTGTGACAAATGGGGTGATACCATAATCCATAGCAAAGTTCATGCAGTTTCGGATAATAACAACGACAGTCATGACAGGAGCATTCAACTCCGAGTAACAATCGAGCGCATAAGTAACAGATGAGATACAGCCAATAATACAAAGACCAGCCATTAATCCTAAACCAAACACAACACCAAACCAATGAATTCCTTTGGCGGCACCAACACCCCAAAGGATTAAAGCAGCAGGGCCTAGAATCATGTAAACTATCAACACCCATAATCTATCTTCTGCATGAGAGACACCGTTGTGTTTTTTAGCTATTTTGATTTTAATCCAATCAGTGGACCAACCAGCATAAGGATAAATCAAGAAGACAAAGATAACAGGAGAGGCATAGCAAAGGCCAGACATTGCGGGGGAAAAGTTGTATGGCTCACCAGTCAAGACAAGGGCTTCAGTAGCATTTAAAACGGAATACCAGAACAACGAAGATCCATAAAGGAAACCGCAATATAAGACAACAGGAAATTGTAGGACGTAGAATGGCATCATCATGTATTGCAACAAGTGATTCTGCTTTCTGAAACCTCCAGTTAAAGAGAGTTTTTGCCAGAATGTCTTCAGTGGAGGATACTCAACTGCTTCGTCTGCATCAATAACAGATGTCTGGTTTGCAAGATGCTCATTGGTTTCAGCAAGTCTATCCTCAGATGTTTGGCTTGTAGCAACAATATCAATGGAGATAGGGCTTTTTTCATCTATTCTGCTTCTGCTTCTGCTGGTGATAACTTTCAAGATATTTCCGTCTTCATCTTTCTTGACTCTGAGCTTTCTGTCGTAGTTTGTTTCCTCAAGGAGAAAGAACATAGCAATAAAGCAAACGGCACCAAAAACAATGGCTAAGTGGATGGTCATTTTCCAACCTAAAGCATCATTGACAAATCCGGCTAACATAGGAGCAGCATAATTAGAGCTGAATAAAGCAACTCCATAGATACCCATATAAGTTGCTCTTTCATGCTCAAAGAACACATCGATGATAGTAAGCTCAGGCATGGACTCAATTGGAGCGTAGAATATGCCTTGTAGAATTTTGGAAGCAAACCAATGACTGCTTGTACGAACATACGGTTGCCAAATTGTGAATAGAAGCATTCCCAACATAGAAATCAAATATATAGGACGCTTTCCGTACTGCTGGGCTAGCGGTAGAAGTATCAAGTTTCCCAAACCTAAGAACAAGAAGCAGTAACCAGTACCACTGTTCAACTCACCCAAAGTGATGTCAATACTTGGGTCAGAAGCGATTTCGGTAAATATCGAATAGACACAGCACAATGGAATACCACCACCATAGCAATACAAGATAATACATAAGATCTGGTTCCACTTTCTCCTCTTCGACCAGTTTAATGGGTCATTTGGATCATCAGATGGCGTAGGAATCAAAATGATACCATTTTTTGTTTCAATGGACTCATCCTCCGTCTTATCGACATCCACCAAGTGTGTGGTACCAGGAATCGCTTCGTAATCAATACTTAGATCTTTCATTGCTGGTTATTGGGCGCCTACAAAGGGATCAAAAACTAACCAAAAAGACCGTTCCGACTCTGGTGGAATATTTATAACATG
The DNA here is from genome assembly GCA_030565225.1 of Allodekkera sacchari. NCBI lineage: Eukaryota > Fungi > Ascomycota > Pichiomycetes > Pichiales > Pichiaceae > Allodekkera > Allodekkera sacchari. The sequence goes on from JAJMBG010000016.1 coordinate 7,106, forward strand.
ATTTTAGAGGGAAACCGATATCTTTCAGTTTCCAAGCGCCATTGAAGTATCTTTTGATAAGCACGGACTTCAAATGATAGTTCATTTTTCATGCAAGAAACGGGCTAATTGCTTTTTTTCTTTGACGTTTCGGGTGACCACATCGGCTAATGCGATGAGAAAATCTTCACTGATATGGACGCTGCCGATAGCTGCATATTTCAGTTTGTGTGGAAGCAGAAAGTTTACATGTTTCGCAAGTCGATAAGCATAGACAGCTCGAATAGGAAGTTGCTTCGACAATAGATGTTGCGATAATCAGATACAATGCGCTCAATCTAATGGCACTGCCGAATGTTTGGACTAAACTGATTAATTTGAGGCACGATAGAGAGCCTTTAAAATCTTATCTGGTATCTTGCCTATCGTCTAATGAGGCTACAATGGAAAATATCATGCCTCGACGTTTATACTCCCAAAAAGGAAATTCATTCGGCATCGATGAATTGCAATATGCGAGAGAGGCCAAACCACTTATTCGATGATGCGACCAGAAGAGAAATAATTCGAATAGAAGAGCTGGCAGTCTGTAAGCTTGTACTATTTGTGTCTCAACATCTGGGAACTGCTACAAACTTGTGAAATATTCAAGAGAAGCCTGGAAAGGTGTCGACTGATACTGATGCTGATACTGATGATGACCTTGTCGTTACGATTGCCGAGGCAGCTACCTCAAATAAGATAAAATTTCCGAATTTCGAAGTGATGAGTTCTCAAGGAGAAATTTCACATTGTTTGAAAGGCGATGAAACTAAAAACGGGAATGGGCTCGCCTCGATAACATTGATCGTGATGGGCTTGCTATCAGCCACCAGAATAGCCGACGATGACTACGGAAAAGGAAACGAAGAGAAGAACGCACTGTTGTCACAGGACACTTAATGCTAATCTTATTTAAACACGGGTTTTGTAAGAAAATTCCGTTTCATCCTGAAGTGACTCGAGCATCCAATTTAACCATGTCTAAGATTTTTGAAGGACATTTTGAAAACAACACAGAGAACCCAGCACTTTATGCCACTTTTAAGCCAAAAATCGAGGCTTATCGTAAAGCCTTGAAGGAAGCAATTTTAAAGGACTACAAGCTACCAGAAGAGTTGATTCCAGAAAATCTAGGTCAGAATGTCATTGACATTCCTAAAAAGAATATGACCGACAAGGAATGGAAGATCACCGAGACTCCTGGATATGCCTTGGTCAAGGATATTGCTTCTGGAAAGTTAACATCGGTTGAGGTGTTCAAAGCATTCGCCAAAAGAGGAACAGCTGCGCACCAATTGACTAACTGTGCTATGCAATTGTTTGTCGAGGAAGGACTTAAGAGAGCACAGAACTTGGACGACTACTACAAGAAGACAGGTAAGACAGTTGGTCCTTTGCACGGACTTCCAATTTCTTTGAAAGAACATTACAACTATAAAGGTAAAGTCACACATTGTGCATTTGTTGGTTTGATTGATAACATCACTGAAGACTGGTGTGCTACAGTTGAGGTCTTGTTGAATCAAGGCGCCGTCTTCTACGTCCGTACCACAGAACCTCAAACTTTAATGCATCTTTGCTCCGCCAATAACATTACTGGTCTTTGCAAGAATCCGAACAACACGTCCTTGACTACCGGTGGTTCTTCCTCTGGTGAGGGTGCCATCATTGCCATGCATGGATCCGTGATGGGATTGGGATCGGATATTGGTGGTTCTGTCCGTTGTCCTGCTGCCTTCTGCGGTGTCTGGGGTTTGAGACCTACACAAAAGAGAGTTTCTTTTAAGAACATTACAATGGCAGGTGGATCAGGTGTCCAGGAAGCTGTTTGCTGCGTCTTGGGTCCTCTTGCAAGATGCGCCCAAGATTTGGACTTATTTATGAGCTCATATCTTGCAGCTGAACCATGGGAACAGGACTCTCTTATTATGCCTCTTCCATGGAGGGAAGTTCCTCTTCCAAAGGCCTCTGAATTGACTATTGCCATTTGTTATGATGATGGTGTCGTCAAGCCAACCACTCCAATTGAGAGAGGTTTGAAATTTGCCGCTGAAAAATTGACAGAAGCTGGCGTTAAGGTTATTGAATGGAAGCCAATTGAAGTTCAAAAGTTGGTTGCTACAATTGGATCCATGTACAATGGTGATGGAAACTATGCAGAAAAGACTGAGCTTGCTCGTTCAGGCGAACCAGTTATGAAATTGACCAAGAATGCTCTCTCCTTCGGCTGTGCTGATGATGGTGTCAGTGTCACTGGATACCAACGCTTGTGTGGAGTCAGAGATACTTACCGTAACAAGTATCTTGATACCATGAATGAGCTAGGCATTGACTTCATTTTAACACCAGCCTACGTCTCGGTTGCAGCAAAGCCAGAGACTGTTCATTACTGGGGATACACCAATTTGTGGAACATTTTGGACTATCCAAATGTTATCTTCCCTACTGGCTTGAAATGTGATCCTACATTAGATGCCCCGGACAAGAGTTACAAGACTCGTAGTGATATCGAGGCCTACGAGTACGGTCTGTACGATGATGCTGAGAGCTTCAAGGGTGCTCCGATCAATTTACAATTGACCGGTAGACGTTGGCAGGAAGAGAAGCTAATCAAGGCTGCACAGGTGGTTAACAAAATTATTCAAGGTTAGTGTATAGGAATCTATTGACCCAGAAACTACATGTAGCATATTGAGAGCGTTGCTTTGGTCACGTGAATTTGTGTGCCGGAATTTTCCAATAGCATCGCAAGTTCCAGCAGCCTATGCTCCCAACAAGTAGAGATTACATTTACCGCGGAAAAAAGAAAAGTCCTTACTTAAATGCACCGAAAATAAGTGGACCACCGATAAATGCTGCAATCAACTGCGGGGCAGAGGAGGTAGGTGAAAAACCCGAGACCGAAACAGAGAGAAACATTTATCGATAAGAGGGTTGGGAAAAAGATGAGGACTATGGCTTGATTCGACAATGAACAATGATTATTGAATTGATTTTGCTGTCAAATAGGGTGTGGGGTCGAGAGAGACGATCATTTCAGAGGAAGAAACTTGCTGGTGCATCACAGATATCCGAGATAAGATAACAAGGTTTGGGGCTAAGCAAGTGAACAGGAAAATTAATTAGGTGAAAGGATACTCGACCAAGTCATCTATCTGCCTAGGAACCTACCGGAAACAAATTTCGTTGTTTCCTGATCAGGAAACTGTTTCGGCTACTCTAGAGAATTAGTAGATGCCACCTGCACGGCTTGCACTGCCTCCACATAAAATTATCTACCACAGAGCCGGGCCCAGCCATGGAATTATCATTATCAGGAACTAGACCACAGGCGATCGATCATTTAAGGTTATTTGGACAGATTTCAATTGTGGTTATTTTATCCATTATTTCTTTTTTTTGTCTCTCGTTCATTTATTTTTCAAGGTCCACTATTGTCATCGATAATGTCTCCATCCATATTAGTTGTCCTTTCCGCCTTGTAGGCCTGCTTTTGTAGCATTACTCATCCTTTCCTCAATTACCATCGATGAACTGCCCATCTTCCTTCAGCGCCTGTGAAAATCAGATACTGCAACATGTATACTTTCCGTCACCTAACGATCGGAATCAGAGACAGAGACAGAGACAGAGACAGAGACAGGGGCAAAGTCGTCGTCGCAAATGCGGCTGCTTCTGCTGTAGGAAACGGAAAATTAAGTGCGATGAGTCGAAGCCTATCTGCTCCAACTGCCTGAAAGGTAATTATGTTTGTGTCTGGCCCGAGGGTGACCAGTCTTTGCCTCACAACAACAAGTTCCGTTTGAAGAAAATTGATAAAAATAAGTTGAAGTTTGTCAATGTTTGTTTTTCCAAGACAAATAGGAAGGTTCTGGACTCACGAAGCAGTTCAAGAGGAAGACGCAGCTCGTACTGCCAAGCAGACAATCCTTTTCGACACGAAGGTCAAAGAGACAGATATTATTGGGACTCTGCCCAAGCCATCTTGGACTCCAACAATTTGCTTTCTTTTGGTAGCCAGGTCCTGCAGGTTCCAGAACCCAAAGTAACCAAGATACAAGCTCCGGAGACGGGTGTCAAAAACTCCGAGATTATCAGAGGCCCAAGTGACTGTTTTGAAATCCAATCTCAGGAGCAACCCCAGAAGAGAGAGCTAGTTTCTCAAAATATGACACAACAAGTTACATCGCCGGAAGAATCTTTTAATTCTTCAGGAACAGAACTGACGGTCAGAAGCCTTGACGCGGCTCTTTCCACTCATCAAGTGGATATCAGCAATGTTTCAGACCGCTTAGCATACTCAGAAATTGTGTCCAGGGTGGTTGCAAAGAGGCCAAAAGAATATGAAGAAAAATCGAAAGAAAGTCTGGTAAAGAATAAAGCCAATGAAGAAGAGATAGTTGAAGACTCTCTTTTCAGAAGCTACCTTCGAGAAGTCAGCGAAGCCTCCGGAAACCCGTCTTTTTACTTGAATGGCTACAAGACGTGGATTCCTGGCGTCGATATGAACGAAGAAGATGCATTTTTCTATAACATCTTTGTCAAGGGATTTATGGTTGCCGTCTCACCACAGCTGGCCCATAAGAGCTTACAACCTGGAGCCGTGTTTGTACCTCCTGGTATCCAGAGCTCATTTTTGAGAGATGTCTTCTTTGCTTGTGGAGCGGCGTTCCATTCTTGGAGAAGAGAAGAGCTACGTAGGGTTGCCGAAATTCGATACATCAGCTGTCTCAGACGCTTAAACCAGTTTGTGGACACTGAACCCTTAACAGGTAATGAACACTGGTTGTTAGTGGCTATGCTCTGCTTCTGTCTCAGAGAAAAGTACTACGGAGGAGATATCACTGTTAATACTTTACATTTAGTTGCTGCATTGGAGCTTATTCGTCTTTGGCAAGCCAAGAAAGGTAACATGCCATATATCGTGCATAATTTGGTTCCTTTTTCGGATATTGAAACGGGTGCAAAGCGTTATTCCGGAAACACTTCTCTGCATGATGGTGTTTGGGCCGACTCAATTACATTGGATAAGAATACTGAAGAATTGAGCACCTCATTCAGCGATATCTTTGAGAGAGAACGGAAAAGCATCCCGTGTGATGATTTGAACAGAAGCATTTATGAGGAACGGCTGCTGGAAATACGCACCAGAAATGATATCATTTTTCATAAGTTGATCCAGAAAATAAGACTACAGTACTTGAACACAGTTGAAACCTGTTCACGCTTTGAGGAATTGGACCCAGCCGATGACGAGAAGAAGATTGACGATGATGAGGGGAGATTAAATACTGTTTCAGTAGCAGTTGATGATATCGCTGCTGGGTTCTCAAATAAACAACTCACCATTGGTGCCAGTGAACGGACTCTCCTCGAAAGTTTTGTCTATAACTACAGCATCAATCTTTTCATCTGTGATAAGAGTGTGGTCAACTATATGACGTCGCCTTTCACCATTTATAAGGAATTAGGACCGTTTTTGAAACTTCCTCTTTATAGCTGTGCAGTTCCTTGGATGAACAACCCAGTGCTCGGAGCTGCATTACCCGCTTTCGAAATAGCAGCCAAAGCCAGCTGGCTATTGCTAAAATACCCATTATCTCTCCATGATTACAAAATAGCCCAGCATCTTTATCGTTCGGCAAAGTACTTTGTGCCACCAATACTTCCTCCTAACGTCAAGTCTAGTGAACCTAAAAATGTTCAAAGGAGAATACTTGAAAGCTGCTACACAGGAGTTATTGTCGCAAAGGCATGCTTTATTCTATTGTCCAAGATGCTTGACCCAAATATGACCGAGAAGGATGAACAAATTCAGAAAGCAGTGACAGCCATTTTTGAAAACCTTAAAATGCTAAGTCTTCATACTCAGGCTTCAATCATTTGTCCATGGGCCTTTGCAATTGGAGGAACTGCCGTCTTATCATCAAAGCAAAGAGATTACTTGGTTTGGAGAATCAAAAATTTCAGTGATATTATTAGATCGAAATCCCTATTGTCGGTGATCGATTACTTAGACAGGGTTTGGGGAACAAAAACAGGAATAGATGCTCTTCTGAATGGCAAATTCAAGGAGTTTTTATACCTATAATTTTCTAACTATTTTCTTTACTAGAATATATACACCTTAAAAAGTCTTCTATTCAACAAACGAAAATTATTTGAAGTACCCCTATTATAGAGCTTCTTCAACATTTTATATTATGGAAATTCAGAAATCAAAGAAGTTTGATCAAGGGCGAAATTTGTTATTTTTGCGCTAACGATGCAATAGGCGCCGATGTTCAGTGATAATTATAAAAAGATCACGAGTAAGGGAATGCAAAGAATCCAGGGAACTATCCAGTCATCAAAGTAGGGGGAAAAATATGAAAGCTGCAAAATGTGCATAATCACGGCATACATTACTATAAAACAGAAGGTTACAAAGTTGCGTCATGAGCACTACCTAATCACTACCTGGAACCACATACACCTCCTTTCTTTCTCTTAACCAACACTATCGGTAACCACCACAAACTACTTCTGCCATATGAAATTAACTTTATTATTCATATATAAAAGTTTCAACCCATTTAATCTTCAAGCTTGTCTTGAGTAGAACCTCTCAACAAACCAGTTCTTCTAGCAGCAATCAAACCGACCTTTTGACCGGCAACAGAACCTCTAGCCATAGTAGAAGCCTTACCAATATGTTGATGGTTACCACCACCGTGTGGGTGATCAACTGGGTTCATAGCAACACCTCTAGTCTTTGGCCATGAGTTTCTCTTGACTCTGTATTTATGGAAAGCTCTACCGGCCTTCAACATTGGCTTATCGATTCTACCACCACCGGCAACAACACCGATGACACCTCTAGCATCAGAAGAAATGATCTTCTTGGCACCGGAAGGCAGTTTCACTCTGGTCTTGTTATCATCTGGGTTGTGACCAACAACAATAACGTAGTTACCGGAAGTTCTACCTAGAGCACCTCTGTCTCCAACCTTCTCTTCAACGTTGGAAACGATGGTACCTTCTGGCATGGAACCCAAAGGCAAGACGTTACCGACATGCAAGGAAGCCTTCTTACCACAGTAGATGAATTGTCCAGTGTAGACACCTTCGTTGGCGATGAAAGTCTCTTCTCTTAATCTATACTTGTATGGATCTCTGAAAACAACCTTGGCCAATGGAGCACCTCTACCGGAGTCATGAATGATTTGCTTGACAACACCTCTGATGTAACCATGTCTTTCAGCGTAATCTAAGGTTCTCAACTTGGCAGCACCCTTTCTCAATCTTGTATGAGAGGTGAAGATCGAACCTGCACCCTTTCTTTGTGCTCTGATAACTCTACCTATACGGTGTTAGTTGTATTTCTTAACATCAGATGCCGAAGTTCCAGTAACTACGACTTTAACACTATTTACTTACCCATTTTTAATGATCCGAAAGTAGTTCGAGTTAAGGTTAAGCTCTAAGTTCGAAGTAGAAATTGAAATTATTTCACGGATTTTTTTTGTGGTGCAGAAAACGAGATGTGAAAAATTGGGAAAAAAATTTTTCAGGGAAGCGCACGTGATGCGGGCAAGGGGAAGAACAAGTGAGGAGAGATGAAGAGCGCGAGAAGCCGACGAAGCAAAATGCGAAATAACAGCACGTGATCTACAGCACATGCCTGCGAAAGCAAAGCAAATCAAAGAGACTCTGCCGGGACAGTTGACAGACGGGGCTTGCACCAAAAACTGGATACAGAGAGCTTCATCTTAAGAGACTCATATCGGACTAAATACAGTTGAAAATGAGAACATGAGGATTTTTGGAGGTTTGGCTTCCGAAAGTTAACCATTTTGGTGGGGCCTATACCTCCATTGCCTAAGTAATGACATAAGCAGAAAGAAGCGCATACTTGGATTACTGCAACATGGAAGGTCCCGTAGTATAGCTAAACACATTCGAGTTGTATCGGACATATAAAACTTTAAAGCCTTACTTAGAAGTCCTTGTAGCTTTTAAATAACAACGTCGTTCATGGAGTACATCTGCTGCGGTTTTTTTTGCTTGCGTTGGTAGCATACACGCCAAACAAGATACAGAGATTAATGTGCCAGCGTTACGGAACATTGCAGTCAGATATACTTCATGCAAAATTGCTGGGCGAAGTACCTCTATTTGGAACATTATTTACAACCCATTCGCTGGTGCTGGTGCCGGCTTTATTCGGCTCTGCAGGTTGGAACGAGAGAATATGTGCCCAGAATGACCGACAGAGTGCGAGCAGAGCAGAGGCATATGAAATCATATTCTCGGTTCTTATTTGCCTGTACTACAACAAATTCTCCCTAACATACCATGCCAAAAGATATATATATATATATATATAAAAGTAACGGTTACTTCGTTACATGATATATATCAATCCTCACCGAAGCATTCCGCCGACTTTACTGTGCTTTGCGCTACCACTACTTTAAAGAATTAAGGGTATATGACCGGGCTATAGCTATCTTCTTCTAACTTAGTTTAAGCCAGATTTCCATCAACCACCACACAATTTATTATTGATAGATATAACTAACCCAACATTCCAGCTCTGGACACAAAAACTCCTGTGACATGCTGACCTCGAACCCACAGTCGGAAAAACAAAATTCCGACCTACTCTGGACCCCACAACATTACTCAGGCTCTGGTACTTCCACTCCAAATTTCTTTCACATATATTAAAATACGCCAAGTTAGAGCTACTCGATTATTATGAATAACAAGCTTCTAGATTCCATACAATATTGCCTGCAACTTTTAATTTTCAATATTCATTTCGGAATTTCCCTTATCAGATTTCCGTTTTTGCGCGCCAATTGCGATCCTCTACATGTACTGATAAGCCGACTGATTTTCCACTTCCCGAGACTTCAACTCTTTTCTTGCTAAACAATTGAAGATGAAATCAATCACTTTGCTTGCATATCTTGCATTAGGTATAGTCACAGTAGCACAACCGTTCAATATTCCCGATTTCGGTCAGTTGGGGCTGGATCTCGAAGATGCTAAGAAAAAACCGACTTTGGAGCAGTTATGGGGAGAAGATTGGCCATTCACAGGAATTCCAACCTTTGCTCACCTAAACTCCTCCAAGTGCTTGATAAACCCAGATCTTAACTACGACATTGGAATTATCGGCATTCCTTTCGACACCGCTACGACTTACCGTCCAGGTGCCAGGTTCGGACCAAGAGCCATTAGATTAGCTTCTCAGAGACAGAACTCTCTGAGAGGTTTTAATGTCAGGGCTGGAATCAACCCATACGAAGACTGGGCCACCTTTATGGACTGTGGTGATATCCCTGTGACCCCAATGGACAATAAGTTGGCGCTTGAGCAGATGACCAAGGCTTTTGAGGAGTTACTCTTTAGAAGAAACTCCACAGACGACCCAAAACATCCTCCAAGATACGTTGCATTGGGCGGTGATCACTCTGTAATCTTGCCTCACCTTCGTGCTTTGCAAAAGCTCTACGGAAAGTTAGCTGTTATTCACTTCGATGCACACTTGGATACCTGGCTACCATCCAAGTATCCTTCCTTCTGGTCCAGTCCTCAATCTCAATTCACCCATGGCTCAATGCTCTGGATGGCTAAGCAAGAGGGACTTCTCAGTGATGCATACAATGCACACATTGGTATCCGTACTCGGATATCCAGCAATGACTGGGGCGATTTCAACGATGACGACGACCAAGGTTGGATAAGATTTATGGCAGAAGATGTTTGGCTAGGTGGTCCTCAGGCTTTGGATGAGATTGTGTCGAAGATCAAGGCCAGAATCCCAGAGGACTACCCTGTGTATATTAGTGTTGATGTTGACTGCATGGATCCAGGATTCACTCCAGGTACCGGTACAATTGAACCGGGTGGAATGATGCCAAGAGAAGTGATCTACTTGCTTAGACACTTGGACTTGAACCTTGTTGGAGCTGATGTTGTTGAAGTTGCGCCAGCCTACGATCACGCAGAGATCACCAGTACAGTTGCATCACAGGTGGTGTATGAATTGATTACCACGATGGTCCAAAAGGGCAGACCTATACCAGTCAAGAAGGAATGAATACTTCCAAAGGAAGCTGCAGAATCGGCCTTAGCTAGTATCAGTAAGAGAGCTGGAGGAGTGAAAACAGTATAAAACTGCCAGTATAAAACTGCCAGAGACTACGAAGAAAAAAGCCAGGGAAAAACATTTTTTTTGAAGAACATTCTTTGACGCTGCACAACTACAGTGCCAGAAATTGCTTGTTATCTTTTCGGTATAGACATCTACTAAGTATCCGAAATAAAATCTGTTTTAAACCTTTATATAACCTAATTATCTGCAAACAAGAACTCCGAAAAGTACTTCACCGAAGAGTAGATTTCATCGCCTACAGGCTCGATGAACTTGGAAGGAAGCAAGAATCCGTGACTTCCGCTGTCCCGGAGCTTTAGTACGAATGCCCAATAAGCCTTATTATGGTACATATAGTCCAAAGCAGATCCCGCACCCATACTTGGAAGGAGGTCGGAATCCTTATCTTCACAGGCGGAAAGAACACCGTAAGACTTTCCGGATTGCAGCCTTATGGCCTGACTTAAGCCATAAGCCAACTCCAACAAGTTTTCTTCGTCCCTTGGCACCTCCTCGCAGGTGAAGGCATATGGATAGAGGACCTCTTCAGCATAGGAGTGCAAGTCGACATATGCATGGATTGGGTGGTTGTGTTTTGTTCTGTTGAGATAGTTGTCCCAGGCATAGCTTTCCAAGCTTTCAAAAGCGTTCAAGCCAGGGTAATCCTCGCTACAAGGGGAGTCCGAGCTTGTAGTGAAGTGGAAGTCGAACGAGTGGTCTATGTCGATGCCGAAACACTTCGGATGGTAGGTCTGCTGGCGGTTCTTTCTCCACAGACGGTCGCTCTTCCAGGAGTAGTCGTAGCCATCCGGGTTCATCACGGGAAGAAACAGGAAGTCCATGTGCTTGAGGTAGAAGTTGATCTTGCTGTTGCCAGCATCGTAATCCTCGAGGATTCGGGAGAGCACGTAGCAGGCGGTGGATACACTGATCCATTCTCTGGCATGGATACCGCCGGTTACCACAAAGGTCTTGATCTTTTTGCTGGTGGCCGAGTGCTTGTGGGCCGTGAGGCGCAAGGCCTTGATGTCTCTGCCTTCGAAGGTCTGGCCGATCCACTCGACGTTTACGATGTCGGGATACGAGTCGGCCAGGATGTCGAACCACTTGTAGATGGTGGTTAGGTCGTGGTAGCGTTTGAAGAAAGCGCCAGACTTGGTTGCAACGCCGGACTGCGCGGGGTCGTAGTCAGCCTCAGCCATCGGAAGCGTTTCGAACATGGCCTGTGGGAGGTCTGCTATCAAGAGCTTGACCTGGAACAAGTTCTGCTGGAGTGCCAGCTGCAACGAGTCCAAAAGTGCCAGTATTTCGGGCTGCTTGGCCATGATGTCGACGAAGCCATGGGTCTTGGACGTCTCCCAGACGTCGAGGCCGAGCTGCTTGGCACGGGCGACAATGGCGGCGGTGGTGCTGGCAGTTTTGCAGTTGTAGAATCTGAACACATAGTGGTCCTGGTAGTCAGATAGCGACGAGATGAAGGTGTTTTGGAAGAGCTTATCGTCGGCGTCGACGGTCCGGTAGTCTCTGTAACCATCGGAGACAACGGCAGCCGGAGCACTGTCGATTTGTGCTTGGATTTGGCGGCTGAGACTGAAGGAGTTCGGTGAAAGACGACTTAGCAAATGCTGTAAAGAAAAATCGGAGAGAGAGATCGCCAGAGCCAGTTGGAACTGGGCGAAGAGAAGTGACAGAATTAACGGTAGCACGGATCTCATGAGTGCATGCTACGCGGGGCGCTGGGATTGCAGAAGAAGCAAGTTACAGCAAGAGGGAGAAGTTAGAGAAAAGAGATGAAGCACAAAATAAGAAATTGCGATATGCTTTATTTAAGAGAAGCTGTGGTGAGCCGCAAAAAAAAATTCAGCAAAAGCTGCCGGCTACCGCGGAGGAAAGTCAGAACCAGGCAGCCACCAGGGTGGAAGTGTGGGGCGAGCAAGCAGGGGTTTGGAGAGGGTGGGGAAGAGAGGTAGTAGAGGTAGTAGAGGTAGTAGAGGTAGTAAGAGGTAGTAAGAGGTAGTAGAGGTAGTAAGAGGTGTAGATTCAAGCAAAACCAAGCAAGACTCAAGCAAAATCCCAGAGAGATCCACAAAGGCTACTGGCAGAGACTATCAGTGATACCGGCACTTTGCACCGGCGCTAGTTCACGACAGTTTAAGAGACTGCGACAATTCCACCGGGGTCCATTGGGCTTCCGACATTGCTAGGTCGTGACCTAGTTTGCTTGTTGCTTGATGCTTTGGCCCCTGGTTCGGTACACCTCTTATCATCCCGTCTGTCTGACTGTCTGTAATAAATAGCGTTACTTACCAGCTCTTTCTAAGATACCGGCTGCATATTCTGGCTTGTGGCAGCTACCAGGGTGTAGTACCAAACCTGCTACCGCGGACCCCTCCGCCTCCACCGCGCGCCTTGACGCACCACCGGGATCAGCACAGCAGCAGCAACCGCAAGATAAGCCGGAGGCCGTGAGCCACATGTAGCGCAAGAGAACCCATGGTGACCCGCTCGGAATAAACTTCTCTACGGCAGTTTGTCTAGCCATCAAGCAAGTTTTCTCTCACTGCGTTCCCCGACACCAGACCACAGCTTTCGGCAGCCCGACGATGCGCCGTTGCTCCACCGGGTGAATTAGGCCCCCTCTCCGGTTGCCATGCACAGCCCGGATATCATGGAGGTATCCGCTGAACATAAAGCTTGGATGACAGTTAGGACACCCCAAGGCACCCAACATATTTGATACTTGGAGACTGTATAGGACGCAGGAGTGTTGTTATAGATGTATCAGATATTCCACTTCGTAATCAGTCCACGACTAGTATTCCAGTTGCAGAGCTGTTGGTGACAGCAAGAAGGCAGTGCCTGCCCAACCGTGTAGTCAACTATGCAGTACTGTGGTGGTGCGCACTGTGATGATTAGTGGCCAAGGTATTGGCGCTTATTGGTAGCCAGTAGAATCACTAAATCAGCTTGAAGTAATTCTGGTAGCCAGCAGTTTTTGGGTTCATTTTTGGCATTCTACTAGTCACATGGAAATGGATTACTGTAATCAGGGCAGATTGGCAAATAGATCCCTTGCTCGAGTAACGACAAACGAATTGCTGCATCTGTAGACAGAGATTAAACTCCTGGTGACATCGAAGCCGATGGGAGAGCCGCATAGCTTAATAATATGCTAGTCCTGTAGTCAGGCTTTCTTGAGACTGTGCCTAATACTGGTGACTTCATGTCTTCTCAAAGGAAGACCTGCTTATACCCAGAAAATATACGCACAGCCTCGTACGGCAGTAGCCATTATTGACGTAGTCTGGTGTGCAATGTAGACTTCTTTAGTTTGCAGAACAAAACTTACCATAAGTCCATCTTTGTAATCTGCGAGTTCTATATCAAGATTATCCATGTAATTTTAGAGTATGGCATACTGCCGAAATTGCAACCAAACATATTCCGAGTTTTGCTGAGTTTCTATAAGATGAATTGCTCCACTTCTCAGATGGCTGCCTAATTGTGGTTCAATCTTCTATTTTGGACTGGCCACTTGCAATTAGTGAACCAATCTTCTGAGTAAGTTGCCACTAAATTCCTGAGACTGTTTAGTAAATCTCCATCCATTTTCATCCATTTTGCCCCTCCTTGAGAAGACCAACAAGACTAAACATTGAAAGCTTGAAATTTCTAGGCTCACAACAGGAAGAAACACGCAAAAATGTTATATGATTGATATTCAGATCAAGTTTAAGAAACACACATAGTAGGATGGTAGCTTTCTGAGAAATCTTTTAGGAGCAGATCCTCAATGGATTTCCGCTCGATATTTGGATGACCATATACTATATACTTATTTCAGGGTAATTTTGAAATTTGTTAGCATAATTATAAGCCTTTAATATTTTTTTCAAAAACATGCAGTGAGTGTAGTTACTACTTTCAATCGGTATGAAATTTAATCATAGACCTGTTTGCAAATTGGATAAGAAATTTGTAAGGAAGACACTTAATGCAAACCAAAATTTAGGAAAGTATTGTAATCCTAATCTTTTCATAAATGGTTTGGAAGTGGTAAATCTTCTCGTGTGTTTCTTTTTGCAAAACATTAAAAGGAAGGCACATTCCTATTAGTAGCAAAGAATGTGGCTACCAAGATCCAGTGATTAGCGGCTTCATAACATAGAGAAATATTACTTTTTGCAGAAACAATAGTTGAGAAAAAACGAAAGCCGGAAACTGTATGAGCACTGTCATCCCGTTGGAATCCTAAGAGAAATCAAAGGCAAACCTAAAGTTGACAAGGACATTAAATAGCATGCAAGTCAGCTTGTTGCCACCCAGATTTATTCTCAAACTTTAAGAAGTCTAAAGTTTAAATGAATCGTGCTTTACACTCATAATGGAAGTATTGAAGAACCAAATTTGGCCAGAGAATTTTCTCCCATGTATTCCTCCAAGGAAGCATCCAACAACGCTATGAAGCAAAACAGCACAAATACAGAATTAAGTACCATTAATGTACTTTTTTAATTCAGAAAACTGTTATTCACTCTCCTGTACCTCTTTCATTGAAAATCTAGATGTAAAAGCAGAATATTTCTGAAATAAATAGCTAATTGTTGGATTTGGGGGCACCAACTTTATACACGCTCTTCTCTACATGTGTCTTAAAAAGAAACATTATTCTACAAAGAGTGTAGAAATCAACTAAGGATCAAGCTTTTAGTTTGAATACATCTACAGAAAAGGCCTAATTGGTTTTGGCATAGACTTGCCAATTAACGAATTTTTGTGCATGGATGACTATCCTGCTACCATTTTTCTTGCAAATGGCAAAACTCCCCCACCTGTGGCTCCTGAAATGAAAATTTTTACGGAAAGGTACTCTCTGCATTCGGCTATCTATCATGGTAGAAGTGGCATCAGATGATTTAATGGTTAATTGCTACTTTGTTCTGGCTGCCTCTAGGCTCGTTACAGCAACCTCTGTAACTCGGATTCGTGTGGCGGTTGTAGCTGCCTTTTTTGTAACAACATGCAAACGTGTCAAGTAGTGCGACTTGTCATAGATAGCATAGATTTTACGGCGTCAGCAAAGCTGCTGAACCGCTCGCTACTTATGACCGCATTTGGCATCTTAAAGAACACCGATTATATGTAGAAATACATCGGAGCAGTCCGATCGGTTATACCGGCAGCATGATTGAGAACACGGCCTCAGAAAATTCTATGACCACGTAAACCGGAAGTCGACTTAGCATTCGGATCTGAACATTAAAGACGTTCCAGCTTATGCGGAAACAAAAAGTGGGGCCACGCCAAGCTTCAATTCGCCAGTAAAAAGTTTGTAGTTATTGTAGAACTACTGGCTGTAGGTACCCAGGAAAGCTATACTGGCTGACCGCTGAAGAAGTACCGAGAGACAAAGGTGCACATTGCCGGATCGTTCTTCGGCTTACAACTACAACCTAGTTTCCCTTTATATGAATCTAATTCTAAAACAACTACCAATGGTGCTGATTAAACCATCTCCTCCGTAGTGGCCGAATTGTTATTCTTGGAATCGGTAGTTGATGATCCCATGACGGCGGACTTATTTTCACTATAGGAGATTCCAGAGCTCTTACCAGAGACATAATCTTCGTAAGCAAGAGCGCCATCGACTTCATTCATTTCGTAGAAGTCCATACCCAATTCTTCTGCACGCTCATCCACCTTGAGTTTGAGACCTGGAACGTGGTCCACTATAAAACAGATTGCATAGGTAGCCACAAAGGTCCAGAGAGTTGTGGAGGTCCATGCTGCGAACTGATAGCCCATCTGCTTCCAGTTGTGGAAGATCCAACCTCCTTCAATCACAGTGACTCCATCGAGACCTGCAATGTAAGGAGAGGCAAAGACACCAAGACAAATGTTACCAAGGATACCACCGACACCATGGATGACAAAGGATCTGGTGGTATCATCAATCTTGATCAGCTCATTAACCCCGTAGACCAATCTACAACAAGAACCAACAAATAATGATGTAATGACGGCCCAATATGGGGAGTAGAAACCACAACTTGGGGTGATGTTAACCAAGCCAGCAATAGCGCCTTCACAACTGGCAACCACAGACCATTTACCAGTCATAATACGATCGACCACTGTGAAAGCAAAGGACGCAGAAGAAGCAGCAAGCTGTGTATTTGCCATGATATAGCCTGTTCTGGTATTCACAGCTAAAAGAGTACCGGAATTGAAGCATAACCAGGTACACCAAATAATCGAAACACCAATAAAGGTAATGGCTGTATTCTGTGGTGAATAGTCTTTCTTCGTCTTTGGATCCTTCCAATACTTACGAGGTCCGATGTAAAACGAGTAAGCCAAAGATGCAATACCAGAAGAAATATGAACAGGCCCACCACCGGCGAAGTCCAAGGCTCCCAACCTGTATAACCAGCCGTTTGAGCACCAGGTACTGTATGCAAAAGGACAGTAACAGACAGTCACCCAAATAAATCCAACAACCAAGGAAGGCAAAATAGGAGATCTTTCACTGATTGCACCAACAAAGAGCTGAACGGTTGCAATAGGGAAAAAAGCAGCAAAAGTGAAATAGATAATAGAAGGAATAGTTCCACCTTTAACAAAAGGTCCGGCACCTAGATTTTGCAAAGCTCCCAAACGGAAATTTCCAATAACATGAGAACTTGAAGGACTAACAGCTAAAGAGTAGCCAAAGAAAAACCACTGCAAGGTGATGACCGAAGTGACCATGAAAGACTGGAAAAGTATTTGAATTATGTTTTTTTTCTTCAAAGCACCACCGTAGAACATACCAATACCTGGTGTTAAAATCATGACACCAACAGTGCAAAACATAACATAACCCATATCGGCAGCAACATATCCACTAGTTTCATCTGCTAAGGTAGACAAGTCCCTTCTGGCCTTCATAATAAGGTCAGCGGAACCAAGACCCGAGTTTGCATAACCACCCATTTTTCACAGTATAAATGTCACAGTGGTTTGTATGAATTGTGTATAATAGAAAGATCCTTATGCGCTTCTTATTTATATCATTTTCAAATCAACGGCGGATATTGCAATGAAAATTGAAAAAAAATAAGTATAAAAAAAAGAAACGATGAAAAATAACGGGTTCTGCATCAGGGGGTGTCGAAGTTGATCAAGGGTCCGGCATCGAAGTTGAACGTTAAGCGAGAAGTTTTGACCATGAATGATTCAATATGAATTAACGGTAATACTATATTTCATCACAAGTAAAACCATATGTGTCATAATTGCACTTGGCACCTCCGTATTCTATCAGGTTCAGTTGATCAGGGCGATATCAGCTTTTCCGAGCCGTCTAGTCATTCTACAGAAAATCTTCAGGAACTTACCAATGAAAGCTTAGTACTCGATATACATAAACATGGATGACAGATTTTGAAAAGTATAGGAAAAAATCAAGGGTTTTCATTGGAAGAATATTTTTTTATGATGATATTTACTATAGAAATGGAAGGACCAGCCCTAACCTGAGCTTCAGCGCTAGCAGTTCCCATATTGGGTAACAATTTCCCAACGCACTGCCCGAAAGTCGCTTGGTGAAGTAGGCAATGCTCGTTAAGCGAACACTTGAGTGCATTGAAGATGCCGAAATTGGACCCTGTGATCGTTCGAGGAAGATTGGTCAGTATGATTCAGCTTTTCCCGATATTTTTGCCAACGGTCAAAAATTTCTCCGTTCGGAATAACGAGATATCTGCTATATTGAATCTTTCCTGAAGAGCGAGGTAAAGCGATAAGCGATAAGGTTAAGAGAGACAATTATAAAAAATAGAGTTCGAACCCTCCGAAAATGAACGGAAAACGGAGATATCCTATTTTTAAGTCTCTACTGGTTAGGCAGCATTGCAATTTCTAAGTTTAAAATCCATAATGGCTAAACTCGAAAAACGTGATAAGCTTCTGTATAAAACTTTATATGATATAGTGGCCTAGCGTGATCGGTAAATTAAATGATAGATTCAACTAGCAAATGCAGCGGACAGATATACCAACCACTGAAGAATAAAGTTCATTTCATTTCAGACGGATCTCTGCTTAATAGAATTAGACACTTAAAAATTTGAATCAGAGTACGCTTAAGCTGGTTGCCAAGTTGACGATAGGATAACGATATAACAACAACTAATATACATTATCCGAGAAAGCAACGCAATGCTCAGCGGAGATTCTAAAACAAAAAGATGGCCAAAATAGGAACTTTAATGACATACTGCATATGCGGGAGAAGGAAACGAAGTATTTCTAAAAACAGCATTGAAGCACTGTTCTAAGCATTGGACCCATAATAAAACGAGCTAAGAACCAGCAAAAGAAACCAGCACTCACTGGACAATTATACAGTTATTTCAACTACCATTTTTTAATTGCGCATAGAATAAATGTTTACGAAATTTTAATTATCTAATTACACTGTTTAGACAATTTCTTCCATCTTGACTTGGTGGTTGTTTTTTGAGTCCGAGCTCGAAGAGCCCACCATTTCCGTCTGATCTTCGTTGTAAGAGATACCAGAACTCTTACCAGACACATACTCCTCGTAAGCGAGGGTACCGTCAACTTCGTTCATTTCGTAGAAGTCCATACCCATCTCCTCGACGCTTTCGTCCAGCTTTAGCTTAAGACCTGGAATATGATCAACGATGTAACAAATTATGTATGTAGCAACCAAAGACCAAATGACAATTGAGGTCCATGCTGCAAACTGGTAACCCATTTGCTTCCAGTTGTGGAAGATCCAACCTCCTTCAATCACAGTAACTCCGTCGAGACCTGCAATGTAAGGAGAGGCAAAGACACCAAGACAAATGTTACCAAGGATACCACCGACACCATGGATGACAAAGGATCTCGTGGTATCATCAATCTTGACCAGTTCGTTGACGCCATAGAAGAACCTACAACATGCTCCAACAAATAGAGATGTAATAAAGGACCAGTAAGGAGAGTAGAAACCACAACTTGGAGTGATGTTAACCAAACCGGAAACTGCACCTTCACAACATGCAGTCATGGACCATTTGCCAGTTAGAACACGGTCAACGACCGTGAAAGCAAAAGCGGCTGAGGAAGCAGCAATTTGTGTGTTGGCCATAATGTAACCTGTTCTGGTATTCACAGCTAAAAGAGTACCGGAATTGAAGCATAACCAGGTACACCAAATAATAGAAACACCCAGGAATGTAATAGCTGGATTCTGTGGTTGATATTCCTTCTTCGTCTTTGGGTCTTTCCACTCTTTACGAGGACCAATGTAGTAGGAATAAGCCAAGGAAGAGACACCAGAAGCAATATGGACTGGACCACCACCGGCAAAATCCAATGCACCTAACTTATACAACCAACCGTTTCCACACCATGTACTGTAAGCAAAAGGACAGTAGCAAACGGTACACCAGATAACACCAACAACCAAGGATGGCAAGATTGGAGATCTTTCACTAATTGCACCAACAAAAATTTGGACGGTAGCAATAGGGAAGAAGACAGAGAAAGTAAAGTAGATAATAGAAGGAATAGTACCGCCTTCGACGAATGGGCCAGCATCAAGATGCTGCAATGCTCCCAAACGGAAGTTACCCAAGACTGCAGAGCTGGAAGGACTGACAGCCAAAGAATAACCAAACAAAAACCATTGAATGGTGATCACAGCAGTGACCATGAATGACTGGAAGAGAAGCTGAATAAGATTCTTCTTCTTCAAAGCACCACCGTAGAACATACCAATACCTGGTGTTAAAATCATGACACCAACAGTGCAAAACATAACATAACCCATATCGGCAGCAACATATCCACTAGTTTCATCTGCTAAGGTAGACAAGTCCCTTCTGGCCTTCATAATAAGGTCAGCGGAACCGAGTCCTGAATTTGCGTATCCACCCATGTTTGAAGACAATACTGTGAGACCAGAAAATAAAAACTCCAAATGCGTTAAGCAGACAACAACTCTGCTTTATATATATAATTATACGGAAGAAGTCTGACTTGTAGATAATGATAATAGTAGGTGCATCAGCCTCGATGTTGAAAAAAAAAAAAAGAAACTGACTGAAAGGAACAAAAACGGGAGCCAGATACAGGAAAAAAGAAACAGGTCACCCCTTCTTTAACCAGACACATGTAGTGAGAATACAAGCGGAGAAAGTCGGGAAAACAAGATTTTCTGTGATAAGAAACGTCAGAAAGATGTCGCAACCCTTAAGATTATTGAAGAAGAATTTGCTGAACAAATGGCCTGAGAGGGTACGTCGAACTGTGTGCATGGATGCACGCTGTAGGAACAAGGGACAACTCTGTTTAACCAGGAAGGCAACTTGAGCGTCCAAAGCTATCCCTAACCTATCTTGCTGCTGTAGAAGACATTGTGAACAGATAGGTTATCAACTCGTAGAATATACGAAAACAGAACTTAGTGTCCCAATTAATAAGCTTCAGCCACATTTGCAGGACAGCCTGCATGCGTGCAGACTAAAAAGGGAAATCTTTCCTCCGCTCCTCCACATAATTTCCTAGTTCCGGAAATTATTCCCTATGATGTGGTCTTCCACAAAAGAAGGGTTCAGAAATTTATCGGTTATTGATAGCACTTTGCAGTGTGAACAGAGAAACGACCGCATTAAATCCAACACAGGGTACTACACAGACAGCTCAGGGTAATGCGGCATTAAAGAGCATGAATCTTTGTTGAAAACCAGCTGTATGCTCAGACGAGAACCATTGAGCGTACAGAAGATTTGGTAGATAGCTACAGCTCGGTGCCTGATAATTTCGGATAATGCGTACTGATAAAGTTAAAGGCTGGGAACTGGAGTATCGATAAGGGTAGGATATAGAAAAAAAAAAAATAAAAAAAGAAATGCGAGATTACTCAGGTGTGCCACCGATACCGGGGAGCGCAAGAACCGCGGTGAGCAACGTGATTGGATGAGACATACAGAAGTGCTGCTTGATTTGGGTGAAAAGTTCTAATTTTTTCCTTTTTGCGCTCTGTTAACCGTGAAGATACGGGATGATCATCGAGATAGATGCAAACAGGATGCATTGAACGCACATGATTGGATGCAACAGAGATGTGTACGATAGGGTCGTTGCTTGGATTGAAAATTGGAGAACAAATCCAGAAGGTGAAGGGTCCTACCGGTGCCTCGGCTATACTGCTCTTTAGGAAATAGCAAATTTGGCTAACGCCAGCTAGCCGGAGGATGTGACCTACTGCAGAGAAACATGTGATGTTACAATGTGAGGTGTCAGGCTAGTTTTTGATATCACCATACAAGAAATATAGCGATTTTTTGAAGGAAGGATTGGTTTTCTTTAACTGGAATATTGGGCAGCGATGAGATGACGTATATGGTTATTAGTTGGAGTAATACTCACAGGGCTACAAACCTTACAAATTTGGTGCCAAATCTTTGGAGAAAACGTCACGACCGGTTGAATATGATGATGATCCTAGCAAGAATGAGATCAGTAATAGGAAATGTTATCCCGAGCTTTGAAGTGAGGAAGTAATTGTAGCAACCATTCCTTTAGTTTACATTATTGTGCGCCAGAATTGGAGTATCTTTCGTTCAGTCTGCGAAAGGTGGACGATTTTTTGTCGCATACTACTGTATGTATGATGGTCTACTACATTAGCCATGGGGTCTTACCTATTCAAATCCAGTGGGGACATAAAGTTTCGTATCGTTCTATTTGCTATACTACCAATAAATCACATTATCCATTGCCTACAGGCTTGCTTTGTGGTTGAATCCTCTGAAGCGACAGTATCACAGGAGGCTTTACAACCTACTTTAAAATAACAATCCTACACAATATAAACAGTAGTAATAGCTTACTCTGTGGCTTTAATTCATGCTTGCCGCCTGCCGTTAGGCATTGGATATACCAGTAACAGTTAGGATATTCCTTTTGGGAGAATATCTAAGCACGTATCACTGCTGAAAATGGCTTGAAGAGCCTCAATTATTAAAAAAAAAAAAAAAAAAATAGAGGAATCTGCACTGCAAAATTCGCTGCTTCAAAAACAAACGAAGAGCCGGATTTAAATGCATTCACATCTGAAAATGGAAAAATTGCGTAAGACTCAAGATGACAAGATACATATTTGGAGAACACTGATGACCAAAAATTTAGCACAGCCCACAGAGAAGAGTAGAATAAAGGTTTGTAACCTATAATCTACCCAAAAAATCGTCTTCTAAAGGACTCTCGTACCTATCTAACAGGGAGAAACCACATTTTCGGAACAGAAGAGCCATTTACCGAGGGATGCGAACAAATTTCGGACACTTGCAAATATATGGAACACATAATATCGAGGCAGCCATGGCCAGACTGCTGTACTTTTGGTTTGAATATATGCTAGGGTAGGTTTAGTTGCCATTGAAATTAGTCATCCGTAAATGGGAAATCACAAGCATGTAGGCGGTTACTACACTTGCTACACAGGGCTACGGACCCAGAGAAACAACGAGTAATAGAGTTCGACAAAAATAACAGAATGCTCTTTAGCCTGGGAAGCATTCTGCACGACAGTTGGGCAGGATGTTTGGATTTGTGGGGTCTGCATTGTCACCTGCATTTAGATCTAACAAATCACCATCACCATTGATACTGTCATTATTACTCTTCACACAAGCAGGCCAGCATCCATATTCCGCCACGGAACTACATACCATTAGCTGCATTACACCGAAAGATTCCGTGCTGTCTAACAGAAGCAGATGATTTAGATTTTCAATGTAGAGTCTAGAGTGAAATCTTGAATTTTGTCGGTATAAGAAACGTTTCGGAACCCAGGAGAGGGTCCCGGAGAGTACTTTAAAGCTACGGTACACCCAAAAAAGGAAATTTGCGGGGTACACTCTTCTGGTAGAACAATCACCACCACACCCATACAGGAATAGTAAATGCATCACAGACCCGGAGTTCAGCAAACAGGATTGCCGACATGTACTGCGGGGAAACCTAGAAGCTGGATATATTCGGCCCAAATATGGAAGTGCGGCGAAATGCACATGAACCAATCTGGAGTTCCACCCCGATGGAAAATGCGGGTGTGAAAAGTAGAGCATGAACAAATGTTTTTCAGATGAGTGACTAGTGTTGCAGGAGCTGCACCAGTATATACAGTGAATAGAACGATCACGGACAACGGCGAGTACATCATTTGGCCACAACAAAAGAGCAGGGTGAACAGTAGAGAATCAGCCAGGCAGCATAATAAGGATCGAACCCCAAGAAAATTGCCATCACACAGTATGATATGCTTTGGGCAGGTCATAACATTTCACAGCGTGCTTTATTGCGTGTTTTCCAGAGTATAGAACCAGTGCATCGGCCATTGTATTTCTGCGTTATTTCCCCGGAAAAAATGTTCAGGAGTTCGATTTTCTCGGAATTTCTTTTTTGTGGGGAAGATCCGTCGAGACGGAATTCCACTTTTTAGGTGAGATTTATCCGCCGAAGAATATAGTGGTCCCAACGGTTTCGCCGATGCAACATATAAATACAGAGCAATGGAAAGGTCAAGTAGCTGCTATGGTTATCGTCATCCAAGCTAGAAATGAGCGAAATCCCAACATTTAGATTAGATAACGAAATTACAGTGGTGACCGGTGCTGCCGGTGGTCTTTCCCATGCCATCTTGAAAGGACTTTTGGCCTACGGTTCCGAGATTGCACTTCTTGACATGAACTTAGAGATGACCAAAAAGACCAAGGAGGAGATGGAGAAGTACTGCGTTGAAAAGCTTAACATGAAGGCCGAGAATATTCCTACCATGAAGTGTTACGCTTGCGATATCTCTGTTGCTAGCGTCGTCAACGAGACATTTGAACAGATCTACAAGGACTTCGGCAAGTACCCACTTCACTTAGTCAACACTGCCGGTTACTGTGAAAACTTCCCTGCCGAGGAGTACCCAGCAGCCAATGCCGAGAAGTTGGTTAAAGTCGACCTTTTGGGTGCTTTATACGTGGCACAAGCCTGGGCCAGACCTTTGATCAAGAACAGCATTCAAGGTGCATCTGCTGTTATGATCGGTTCTATGTCCGGTAACATTGTCAACGACCCTCAACCACAAGTTGGCTACAACATGTCGAAGGCCGGTGTTATCCACATGGTCAAGTCCATGGCAGCCGAGTGGGCCAAGTACAACGTTAGAATTAATACCCTATCTCCAGGTTACATTGGAACCGCTTTGACCAAGAACGTCATCAACGGTAACGAGAAGATGTTCAACAGATGGATGAGCATGGTCCCTATGCACAGAATGTCCGAGCCAAAGGAGTTCATTGGTACCATCTTGTACTTGCTTTCCAATGCTGCATCTTCATACACTACTGGAGCGAACGTGATTGTCGATGGTGGATATGCATGCTGGTAAGCACCACAATAGATAATAAGTTTTGAATTATAATGTAATAATGAGACAGACGACTGCGATACAGATAGACTCGAGTAAGATGTAGGAGAGAAGCGGCGGAAGCGGGATAAATATAAAAAACATACTTGCTGTCTGACCGATCAGGTGAGTTTGAACATAGAGAGGTGGCTTCTTGCTACGTAGCTGTTGCTAGTAACCACTGGATTATCGCCTACATTTGGCACTCAGGCCGCAACCAGGGCTAACGTGTCAAGACAAAAAGCACATAATACACTTCTGGGTGATGTAGGGTGCAATTTCCAACGACACAGTGATACCTCCTGCTGCTGGTGTATAGCTACACTGCAGTTCCGCTGGACACTGCTCTTGCTTGTACGAACACCCTTGCACCACACAAGCGAGTAGAAACAGCTCTATTAAGACTGCAGCGTTTTTCGTCCGCAAACTTGCTCCTGTAACCACCACTTTTTCTTCCCACAATGATCCACAACGTCGAAGAACTCTCGGCAATCAGCGACAAGCTAACCTTTGGATGTAACTTCAAGAATCCAGACCGCAAGAAGGCCAAAAGAAGGTACAAGTCATTGAGGCAGATCATGAACGATGACTCCAAGAGAGTGCAGAAGAAGAGAGAAGAGTCTCCGGTTCCGTTGACCAATCTGATCACCTATCAGTCATTGGCTGCTCCGCCGTCTATGAGGCCCACCAAGACCTATTGCGACATCACGGGGCTTCCAACGAACTACAAAAGTCCGCATAACCAGATACGGTACTACAATAAGGAATGTTATGAGATAGTTAAGTCGATGCCGCCGGGAGTAGATCAACAGTATTTAGCTCTGAGGGGTGCCAACGTGGTGTTGAAATGAAAACTGCCGACACGATACCTGTATAATACACTAAGCGATATAATTAATAAAGGAGAACGACATTAAGTAGCAAGCTTGGGTAGCTTAATAAGGGAGCCGATATTGGGCGATGTTCTGCAGACACAAAAAGACCACGGCAACCGCTGAATGTGGAGGAAAACGAGGTGTAGATGTATGCAACAGACTGTAGATGCAACAGAGGATGGAGATGTATGCAACACAGACGGTAGACGCCAAACAGAGCCGTAGATGTATGCAACACAAACGGTAGACACAACACAGAGCTGTAACTGCCTGTGACATCGAGCCGAAAAGCTAAGCACACAGCTGAAAAGCTAAGCACACAGCTGAAAAGCTAGGCACACAGCTGAAAAGCTAGGCACACAGCCGCCCGTAACATAGAGCCCTAGCCGTCACACAAAGCAACACAACAGCTGTTCCTAGTGGCTGAAACCCAGAGTGACACCCCTAAAGCATGGTGGAGCCACCACAGTTGGAGCTACGGGCCCAAATTGTCGGTCGCTACTGTACCGCAGCTCGAGTTTCCAGTCTTTCTGCACTAACGCATAAGCCAGACAGCATCCGGCCAGTCATCCCACAGGACTCATGCCTTCTTGCTATTCCACTCTTCGACAATAGCCTTGATGCGCTTGTCAAAGATCTCGTCGTCTATTTCCTTACCCATGTCTTCCACTCTTTTGAATGGATTGCATGTTAACCGGAGATACGCTTTGTACACTTTCTTGAACACAGGCGACAGGTCGTTGTCCGGTGGCAAATCATTCTCGCTTCTGGAGCATCCCAGAACGATCTTCAAGCCGGTGTTGGTTTCCAGTCCAAACACAAACACTCCATCTTGCGCAAAAAGTAGTTGGTATATACGATCATGTGGGTTGACGGGAACAGGCGCAAACGGCGAATCAAACACGTCCAAAGCCATATGTGAAAGGAAATTGTACTTGAGTAGCTCGTTGAGAGGTTTCTCTTCGTTTAGCAAAGATTTATCATCCTTTTTGCCGGCATTATCTTCTAGCTTCAAATCTTTGTCAACAGGAAGAAACGGCTGGATGTAGAGCGGCTGACACTACAATTGTTAGTATATCTAAACACAGTGATACAGTGAATGCATTGCAGTGCTTACCTCTTTGGATATCAAGGAAACAAAGTAGATAGTCATGCTTGAAAAATCGTAGTGGAGAAAGAGAAGAAGAATCAGCTGAGAAGATTACGTAATAGCAGACCGGGAGCTTCACCACTATTGATTGAGGCAGACACTACCACGTGAGCCAGTGGAGAAGATGAGTCACGGAAGAACTGAAGGGGAAGAAAAGAAGAGAAAGAGAAATGGAAATAATACCATTGTGATATATGCTTGCTTTGCCGAGAAGAGGTGGCGGAAAGAATAGGTTTGAAAAGTGATTGGCCGCTGTGGCGGTGCTTCATTCAAAGATTAAGCGCCGAAGAATTCAGCTACTACAAGCCTCTTAAAAAGTTCCAGATATTGCAAAACAACCAGGTGCGTTTTCGCCCTAGTTTCCGGGCCCAAGAACAACCAATGTTGTACACATTCCACAAACTTCATGTCTCTACAGTGTTCTAGCTGGAACTCAGAATCAGCATCCACCAGCATCCACCAGCATCCGCTTTGCATGTTGACGAAAAAAAAGCCATAAACATAGGGCCGTAAAATACTTTACGTGAAGGGGGGGGACGACTACTAGAGAACAAACAAATGCTAATGCAAGGCTAATCTATTACCCCATACATGTACACAAATTACTATACTTTTTCACCACTCCAAGGCCACTGCCCAAATGGAATTGTGACACCACAATAATGAACTTGAGCATCCAACATTTGCAACATCTTATCAGCTTATAACCTCTAGCTCGGATCCCACCTTGACCCACTCCTTTCCGGCACTGTCAATATCCATGTTAATACCAAAACAGACTCTGCCACCCTTAGTCTGCCTCTTCTTGGCCAAATTTAACATCAAAGATGGGTCTCTTCTGCCATCCTGAGTGACAGTAATCATGTGACACCGGTCACACAATCCGGAGTTTTTAAGGGTTACGTTGGATCCCTCGATCCTAACTTGTCCCCATTTTTCTTCCTCAAAGCTCTCGGAAGAGCTGATAACAATGTTTGCCCTGAATCTGGATATCAAGGAAAGATCGCTGCTGAACTCCTGCAGGCTTCGGGTATTAACGAGAAGGATCGCCGACTTGTTCTGCATCTGCTCGGCGCCGACTGCCCTCGAGAGGGTGCAAGGGATTCCGAGCAAATCGGAGAAAAACCGAACCACCTCCTCATCGAGGATGGCCACGTGATTGGAGATCACTTTGGTTTTGTACTTGGCCAGGTCGGCGCACACGCTCAAAGTCCGGTGGTTAAACACATCGCGGAGCAGGACGGTCTGCTCCACGGGGTCGACGTCGATGGGGCGGATAAAGCTCATCTTCAAGTGATTTTTCATCGACACAAGTTCTCCTGATGAGAGGTCCTGGAGCATGAACATGCGGTCCATCTGCAGTCCTTCTGGGGTGATCTTCCAGTCGAAGTTGCCCGGGATGTCGAAGCCAGGACACGACTTGATGGGGTAGACGGTGAGCCGCTGGACACGGATGATGCCCGGTAGCGCGGTGGCGGGCTGGGCCACCGTGGATTCGTCTAGGTACTCACGCACGAAGTCGACGAAAGCGTCTACCTCAGACACGAGAGTCATGGCGGCAAAGCTCACGCGCACCACACCGGTTGGCTTGCCCTGTATGACGTCCATGGCGTCACCGCAGGTATGGCCTGCACGGTAGTCCCGGTCGATCTCTGCAGTGGTTCTATCGAGGAAACGCTGCAGGCCACCGATATTGCACATGGTGCCGACCCGGAGAGACATGTCACGCAACGAGGCCATCTTCTCGAAGTTGTAGTAGCCGGAGTAGGTGCCGTCGGCATTGAGGAGGTTGAGCGCGATGATGGGGCCGTGGGGCTCGCCGGCGTCCTGGTAGAGCTCGACCATGGGGGCACCGCTGGTGTAATGAAGCTCGCGGAGACGGGTTACGGCGTACGCCTGCAAATCGGCGGTGTAAGAGGCAATGGCCGCGAACGAGCCAAACATCTCCGCGTAGACGTCCATGGCGCAGGCAAGCTGCACGATCGAGTGCACCGGGAGCGTTCCGTCCTCCAACATCGAGTGGTAGGACCGCCTCCGGAGGTAGTCCTTCTTGGCAGAAAGCGCGGCCACGGTGCCACCGCCAAAGTAGCGCCTGTGGTCGAGCACATGCTGGACACTTTTCTTGAAGATTAGAGCGCCCAGGTCGGGCATGCCGAAGATCTTGTAGAAGGACAGCGTGACGAAGTCGGGGGAGTTGGCGGCGTCTGATAGGTCAGGCGGGCAGGTGCAAGCGAGCGAGGCGACGTCGAAGAGCGTGTAGCAGTTGGGGATCTGCCGCTTGAACTGGGCGCACCAGGCGGCCATCGGGAGCCGGTGTCCGTTGAAGTTGGACTGGCCGGGCCAGGCCACGACGTGTGCGGTGGCCTCAGGGTCCGGGTGGGACGCGATGAGGTCGTCGGCGTGGCAGAAGCAGGAGAATTGGCCGGCGAGCGCACGCAGCCCGATGATCGAGGTGTGGCAGTCGATGCTGTAGTGGTAGTGGAAGCCGTCGTAGCAGTCGGCAAGACAGTTACCTGCTAGGCGCGCGGCCGCGGTGGCGTTGGGCGTGAACACCACGTC
Source organism: Allodekkera sacchari (assembly GCA_030565225.1). Taxonomy (NCBI): domain Eukaryota; kingdom Fungi; phylum Ascomycota; class Pichiomycetes; order Pichiales; family Pichiaceae; genus Allodekkera; species Allodekkera sacchari. The sequence goes on from JAJMBG010000016.1 coordinate 36,319, forward strand.
GTACTCGAGCGGATCGGCGTGGAACATCTGGAGCACCCGGTAGCGCGTCTTGTCCACCACGTTCTCGGTTTCCTTGGACGCTGGCGACTGCGAGTGCGGGTTGGCGTAGAGATGCGACTTGAGTTCGCCGGAGAACCGGTCGACAAGCAACGACGAGTAGATTGTCATGCCAGCATTGTCAAGGTAGATCTGACCCTTGAGATTCGGGTAGTACTTCTCACGGATGTGCTCCGGCGTGTCCGGATAGTAGTTTCCTGGTTTCTTTGCCATGGCACTGAGGATCAACAGCTGAGTCCACGGGTGCACTGGGCGACACAGGGGTATTTATAGTGGAGACGCTATCGGGTCGCTTCAACAGCGACTTCCTAAACGGGCAACCGGAAATGCCGGGCCCCGCCGTAGATGGCGACGGTTAGATCCATCAAAGTGCGGACGGACACTTTTCTGTTATCGGACAAATTCCACCGCGCACCACCAGGGCGGTCAAAGTGGCAGACCGTCAAGCTCTAAGACAGTTAGTCAGGCACAGGCGCATATTGCTACAACAACAGACACTACCTGTTGGTCGGGGCCATTTGACGTGTGATTTGCTATTACTTTAAACCAGAAACTGGCTGCAGGCTGGTGGTGCCGTGCCAGGTCTGCAGGCCGAAGCGCTTGCACGCGGAACATTCATTTATTATGGGCACTGTACAACTAATTTCTGTGATTTACGGTAATCGAAATGTTGCTAACGGCAATTGTGCGGGGTGGGTTTTGCTGCACACATTGGGACAGTAGAGGATGCCAAAACAGGAAACACCGTATGATTCAACCTTAAAAGGTAGGACATTGAAGGAAGCCGATTAGAGCCCACACTCAGAGTAGCCAGTAACACACTCGGCGTCTAAGTAGAGGCAACGGATCCGGCGAATCAGCCGAAGTGAAGGGGAGGTGGGAGATTCGGGAGATCTAGGAGATCAGAGCGATCAAAAATAGAAGAGAGCAGAGAGCAGAAAGCAGAGAGCAGAGACGGATCAGCGAACCAGCAGGTTGTCGTTTGTAAGAAGATCTCCGTAGCAAGCTAGAAGACCCATTTAGGCTTGCTCGTGCGAGCGGGATTGGTGTAAAGCTAATGTGTGAAGCAAGCACTCGAAGGGGTCGGTACGTATGCCGGTTTCCGTTTTCTTTGCTACTACAACACAAGCTGGAATGCAATGAACACCTGAAGGGGGATCTCGAAGCGGACTGTAAGCTAGGTACCGAATCAGGTGGCTCCAAGGTGTATATACACATGCAGTAGGCTTGGACCAACGGAGTTCGTAGATGCTGTGGAATGGCAGCAGCGAAAAGACCGCTTTAGCGGGCACTTTCTTGGTTTTTTTTTTTTCTTTTTTTTTTTTTTTTTTTGGGGGGGGGCACATTCGGAGTTTTTGGGCTACGAGTTCGGCTTTGATTCGTCGGTTCCACTTCAAAAAGCAATCGCTGAAAGAAAGCATTTATACTAGTAATAAACAGGCCTTCAGCTTTTGGCTACCGTAATTATCCCACATAAGCCTAAACTTCGGTTGATACGCTCGAAAATTTCACTTGAGCTATCAAACTGAAAAATGACCCTGCTATCTACAACCTACTCCATATACCAACCCCAGATTGGCATAACTGACAATGGTAGAAGCAGAAATATGCACGAGGAGGGCAGTAATACTTCAAACCAGGTAGGCCTCTGCATTGTGATTCCGTAGCACATTTCTAACTGAAGCACTTGTCTTTGTACCACCGATGTCCTGGAGCAACACTTTCCCCTAATAAAATCAGCTTCAATGTGGTAAATTCTGCTAAAAACATACTCTCTGGCTGAATATCTGGTATATTTGGGTCTACAACAAGTTTGCTGGTCGCAGAATACAAGGTCGTAGAAAGGTTTGACATCACCCTGCCAGAATTCCTTCATTGCCATATGTAACCAATTACTACCAGATTTCGTCCTTACATAGCCTTATTTTACACCCTGATTCAGTACGTCACTTGACTACCCTCCCCTACTTAACAGTAATTTAGCTTCTGTCACTTGCCTGACTTCACCTTACTCTACTGCAGCTACTACCTGTGTATCCGCTTTCAACACACCTGCTACCATACCTTCACTCAATTAACACTGTCTACTCCGTTTCTCATCTTGTCCTCAATGAATCACTTCTCTTTTAGTAATAGAAGTACTATGCCTGTCAACGTCTCTACATCTCCATACATTTCTGCTTCCCTGCTTCTCTGCCTCTCTACATGTCGGCGTCCCTACATCCCTACATTTCTACGTCTCAATCTCAGCATCTCTTACTTCATCACCAATCCCTTACGTCAGCTGAAAATTTCGCGAGTACGTGTTCTATCTCGATCTATCATTACTTTCAACATACTTTTCTTCTCCTCCAATATACCTTGCCACCATGTCTCAAATGAAATATGATTATGATGAGAATTCCCAGACATGGCCGTACTTTGTTCTCACAGGTATATTGACCCCATTGATCCCCACCACCATCTCCGTGGTGCATGATGTAATCAAGTCCGTCAAAACTCCTAAGTCGATATCTTTTCAGCCAGCAGACTGGGACATTGTTTACAACAAGAAGGAGATAGAAAAGTACCGCAAAGACCAGCAGAAAAAGTCGCTGATATCCAAAAAGTTGATCTTTGCGCTGATTGGCTGGGTGTTGGTGATTCTGTTGGTGGTCAAAATCAGTAAGATCGAAGTGCTTGTGTCTGAAGCCAACTTCGATCCATGGAAGATCTTGGACATTGACGAGTCCGCCACCGAAAAGCAGATCAGAACTGCGTACAGAAAGCTATCTTTGAAGTTCCATCCCGATAAGGTGGATACTTCCAACATGTCGGAGGAGGAAGTCAATGCAGTTGACGCTGCCTACGTGCTGATCAACAAGGCGTACAAGGCTTTGACAGACGAAGCCGTCAAGGAGAACTTCATGAAATATGGAAATCCCGATGGCCCTGCAGAGATCAAGCACGGAATCGCCTTGCCAAAGTTCTTGATCGATGGACCATCCAGCCCACTTTTGGTCGCCGTTTATATCGTCTTCATTGCCATTGTTTTACCTGTTGTCGTTGCCAGATGGTGGAATGGCGTTAGATCTTATACCAGACAGGGCCTCTACACAGACACCGCCTCTCATTTCTTGGAGACAATGATTAATTTCGACCCCGCCAAGATTGTTCAAGTGAAAGACGTGTTGCACGATGTTTCCTTCTGCAAGGAGTACCAGGACATCTCCAGCAAGCTCACTCCACAGAAGGTGGAGACCTTGCTAATGAGCTATATAAACAGGAAGAAGCTATCGGACAAGGATGAAACACTGAAGTTGCAAGTGGTATCGATTACACCAAAGTTGATTTTGGGCTTCCTTGAGATTGCTGCTACCTTTCGCAACACCAGCTACTGCTTGCAATTAGTCGAGGCCCACAGGTGCATTTTACAGGCCCTAAACATTGAAGACAATTCAAAAATACATAAATATAGAGAGATTCTTCAACTACCAGGTGTCGAATTGAACAAATTGGACACTCGGCAATCAATATACACCCTAGGAAAACTACTAAAAAAGCCAACTACTGAGCCATCCAAGTTTCTTAATACCAAAAATACACCGAAAGTCTTGGACTTTGCCTCTCAAATTCCCTTAATTGAGGTCCTTGATTGCAAGTTCAAGGTTCCTGGAGAAACCATTATCCCCCCAAATTCTCAGGTTCATCTGGACATGAGGTACGTCTTCAAATCACCATCTTTTAAATTGGTCCCTTCTGTGAAGAATCTATCCAAAGAAGTGATTGCCGGCCAACTCGAGGATCCAAACGGTCTGGAATACCTTAGAAATCCATTCAAAGTTGTCGAGGAACAGCCAGATCTTCAACTCAAATATTTACCTACATACTTCCCTGATCCTCAGTATATGAGGGAACATTGCGGTTGGGTGGCCTTTTTAGTTGTTCAAAAGGACGGAAAATTGGGAGACGAGCCACATTTCATAACCAAGGGGGATACTTCAAACCTACAACTAACGCCGGAATCCTTCCTTAAATCGGATGCAATTATTAGCACCTTTAAATTCCCACTTGCCGTCCCTACTCCAGGACAACCTGGAAAGGCATTCTTCAAGTTGGTGATAAAAAATTTGCTATATTTTGGTAGTGATTTTGAAATACCCTTGTCCATGACTATAGAAGATAAACCAAAAGAAGAAGGAAAAGATCCATACCAAATCGAGGAGCCAGAGGAGGATTCCATTGCCGGAGCACTGGCCCAGTTAAAGGGAGAGAAGGTTAAGAGTGCATTTGAGAGTGAAAGTGACAGCGAAAGTGATGAGAGTGAAAGCGGTGACAGTTCGTCCGAGGAGAGTGACTGGACAGATATAAACACAGATACGGAGATAGAGGAGAGTGAAGATGACAGTAAATAATGCAAAGGAGGAATTACTATATGTAAGAACATGCCTTCCGTGAATGCGTGAGATCATAGTAGATATGCAAGCATTATGCTATATGTAGAGAATAATAGGTCAAGAAGAATATTATTTGTCATTGTTCTATCGATCACGAACATAATTTTGGCACATGAACTTCTTTCATATGTTGTTGTCCAGGACTTTAATTTAACATCTCATTTTCCATGCTATAGGGAACATTAACTGCTGGCAGGTACTCTAGTAGCACAGAGTGCAAAACCGCTGCTGTTATTAGCATTGAATAATAAACTCTTTGAAATAAAAAAAAAATCTATAATTCCATTCTTTTAGGATTGTGATTGAAAAAAATTGCATTGTAGATAGTACATGCTTTCTATAAATCACTATCACAAATATTTACAGAAATGAACCCACATTCATTTCACCTTTCTCTTTTACTATTTCTTCTTTCTGATAATCCTGTTTGCATACTCGATCAACTGAGCGTTACCCTCAGTAGTCACAAAGAACTTTCGGTGTGGTTTATCCTTCCATATTATGACCCCAATCTCTTCGCCATAGTTTAATAACTTTTCAAACTCAAAGTCGTTGGCAAAATCCTTGTAGAGAAAACCTCTAAATGATTGAATTCTATCCAATTCCAACTGCCATAGCTTTATCTGATCGACAACTGTAGGTGGCAGAACTTCGAACTTCAATTGCTCAACGGCAGCAGTGTTACCAATGGATGTTTCAAACTCCATCTTCTTGGAGTAAGCCTCTTCGGCCTTTTTGACCATCGTCGAATGGGCATGAGACTCTAGATAGCTAATTATTTGGTCGGAAGTGATTCCATTTATCAGAGCTCTTCTGATAGATTCCCTTGTTAGAACACCTGTAACCATGTTTGAGAATCTTGTTTTCAGATGCACAAACAAATTGAGAATAGCAATCTGTAATGGAGATGAGGTGTAACAATATATTTTGAAGTTGGTTTCAATGATGATAGAATTTTGGTTGGTATTAAGATCTACAGTTGGATTATCAATTTCTTGAGACAAGGCAGTGGAGGCCGTTTTAAAGTTGGTCGTTTCCGAAGTCAAGGCAGTAGCCAAACGAGTAGGATAAAACTTGTGCTCGTTCTTTGGGTAATAAATCAAGCCATAGTCGACTAAATCTTCAAGCATAACCGGCTGGGTATCGGTTAGCATGGTGACAGGATAGCCTTCTCCCAACTCCAAGGAACCCAACATGAAGATGAAGTTTAGCACATCCACAGGATTCATCATTAGTGTCTCGGACATTTTTAAATACTGCAAAAGCAAAGTCCATATCTGGGAGTTAATATCCTGCAAAAGAAACTGGAATCCGTTTTTCGTGATCAGAAGCTGCTTTAGATCATCACTTGAACTTATAGGCGCCAACTCCTCTTCATCCTTTGCGTCATCTACGATGAAATCGGCATCATCTCCTAGGTCTTCCTTCTTCCGTCGATCTGAAGGCAATTCCATTAAGCCACTATACCGAAGAAGAGTTAGCACTCCCATACTTGGGTACTCTTTCACCTCCGAGCCAACCATGAAATGGAGGATGTTCTCCCACCTTTTAAGACAGTAGTTATCAAGGAAGGTGATACTTACCTTGAATTGGTCTTCTTTTTCTGGAGTAGATTCCTCTGCTTGCGGTGTTGCAGCCGCCGAATCCTGCGACTTCAGCTTAGCTTCTTGGCGCTGCTTCTCTTCGACTTCTTCAATGATCTCGGTCACCTGTTCATGCGACCCTCTTGGCCTGCCACCACGAAAACCGGTCAAAGCATCACGGAAACTCTGGCGGAAGATCGGATTCAACTGGATGAAAACAATGGTGGTCATCTGCCTGGTAACAGGATGAAGTATTTGCTTTCTGATCTCTTTTAGCAAGTTCAAAGCCTTCAACCGTTTGATAGACTCATTCTGGTAGATTTTGTTTGTACTTCTATGGCGACCGGTCAACCTCTGGTGCTTGACCCAGCGATTCAAGTCCGAGAACGGAATGGCAGTCTCCTGGAAAAGTAGAGACATGATATGAAATTTGGCCAATGACGGAAGCAATCTGAACACAGCCAAACAGGTTTCCGGGGACTTGTACAACTGCATGTGCACAGTCTCAGGAAGATTATCAAGATACTCATTGATGGTAGATTTGAAGAGATCGGACCCATCCACGTTTAGATCTTTTACCGACATTGCTGAAGAGAAGTTGTAGTAAGAAAAGTAAGAATCGACCGATCGCCGCGACGAATTAATGTATCAAGGAGTGAGCAGTAGCGTCGGCGGGTAGTGAACAGAGGGTAAAGGCTAGGAGAAGCTTCTGGACATAAATACAAGGTAGTCAAGAAAAGGCAAACTCTTTAGTAGAAGAGACATTTGAATATACTATCTGATGGCATTAGTATTTGGGGTGCACTGGGATGTTGTGCTGCGGTAAGTGCTTGAAGCCGTGGTCAAACCAATTGCTAAGCGCCGAGAGCAGGAAGAAGATAATGGAGTCAAGAATCTACTTTTAGAGCGGAACACAAGATAAATGAACCATTTTTAAACTCCGGTGAAAGTCAGCAACACTATCAACTCGAAGACAAACGGTTGGACTGCAGAAGTGGTCTAGTCATGTGACACCAACAACTTGGTGAGTGTATGTGTTGGGAGCTGACAGAAGAAGAACCACGGTATGTCTAGAGAGCAAGCGACAATGTGCCGGGAAACTACCATCAGTATATCTTTTTATTGGAAAACCTCAAAGAAGTCGTCGGCGTGTAGTATTGGAATTCTGGACCAACTCTGTAGACAGTACCACCATTCTTAAGCGCGCTTATTACATTTTGCTGAGAGTTGGTGTTTTATTTTGGAACTTCTAGGGAGGACTGAACAAAGCAGATATCGGATATCAGTCTGCTGCTGTGATCACAGTTGTGATACAGTACTGCTACAGAAAGAAAGAAAAAAAAGCTTTTCCAAGTCTAATCCTTTGACATTTTCCTATCTTTTTTTTTTTTTTTTTTTTTTTTTTTTTTTCAGAGATTTTACGGACCAGGAAGATACGATAACCAGCGAAATATTCAATTCTTCATCTCAGGGCTGCTTTCTTCATTATTATTAAGATGGTGTGTACTAGCCATTCGAAAAAAAGGCCTCAAACTTAAAATCGCCGCTATATTGCATTTTCTGGGCCATCAACCGCCGATTCCATTTCTGCAGCTCATGCTCCTCCACCATCTCCGTTTTGCTACTTTTCTCCGCGATAAAATTTTCATGCTATTTCTAACTTACTAAGCATACATGGGAAGATAATTAGTTGCAGTTGAATCGGCAAATATGGGGAAACGGAAAGAATCTGAGGTGAAACTAGAAGCCGATGAGGGCAAGAAGTTTGATGACTCGTTTAATCAGCTACTAAAACCGGTTTACAAGGGAAAGACGTTGACAGATCCGATCAACACTGCTGAAGACAAATGGAACTTGCTTCCTGCCTTTTTGAAGGTTAAGGGGTTGGTCAAGCAGCATCTTGATTCATACAACTACTTTGTGGATGTCGATTTGAAGAAGATTGTCAAAGCCAATCAGCTTGTGCTCAGTGACGTGGACCCAGAGTTCTACTTGAAATACCTAGACATCAGAGTGGGGTATAAGAGTAATGCTGATCCATCGCAGGTGGAAGTGTTGTTGCCGCCACATGAGTGCCGGTTGAGAGACTTGACTTATAGTGCTCCGATCTATGTTGATGTGGAGTATACCAGAGGCAAGAAGATTATTATACACCGAGATTTGGAGATTGGAAGAATGCCGATCATGCTTCGATCTAACAAGTGCATTTTGAACGGCAAGTCCGAGAAGGAAATGGCGTACCTAAACGAGTGCCCTTTAGATCCCGGTGGATACTTCGTTGTCAACGGTACCGAAAAGGTCATCTTGGTCCAGGAGCAGTTGAGTAAAAACAGAATCATCGTCGAGGCCGACGACAAAAAGGGTATAGTGCAGGCCTCTGTGACGTCTTCCACACATGAAAGAAAGTCCAAGACTTACGTTGTCAGCAAGAACGACAAGATATACCTTAAGCACAATTCCATCAGCGACGAAATCCCCATTGTAATCGTCTTGAGAGCTGCCGGCTTGGTGTCTGACATGGAAATATTGCATGCTGTCTGCGGAGATGACTCAACCTACCAGGATATTTTCTCCATCAACTTCGAGGAGGCAGCCAAACTTGGCATATACACGCAGAAAGAGGCTCTTGAATACATAGGCCGTAAGGTCAAGACTATCAGGAGAATGAATTCGCCGAAGTTGACTATTCTTCAGGAGGGTATTGAGGCAGTTTCCACGACCTTGGTTGCACACATCACTGTGGAGGACTCGGATTTCCGGGAAAAGGCCATCTATATTGCCACGATGACCCGACGTGTGGTGATGGCCATGAGCAACCCGAAGTTGGTCGACGATAGAGATTATGTCGGTAACAAGAGATTGGAACTTGCTGGACAGTTGATGGCCCTTCTTTTCGAAGATCTCTTTAAGAAATTTAACAATGACTTTAAGGCAAATCTTGATAAGATCTTGAAGAAGCCTAGTCGTGCGTCCGAGTTTGATGCCCTTCTTCACATTAATATTCACTCCAATAATGTTACCAGCGGTTTGAACAGGGCAATTTCTACAGGAAACTGGTCTTTAAAGAGATTTAAAATGGAAAGGGCTGGTGTCACACACGTTCTAAGTCGTTTATCTTATATTGCGGCCCTTGGAATGATGACAAGAATCACTTCTCAATTTGAAAAGTCCAGAAAAGTGTCTGGTCCGAGAGCACTTCAGCCTTCTCAGTTTGGCATGCTTTGTACTTCTGATACTCCCGAAGGTGAGGCTTGTGGTTTGGTTAAGAACTTGGCATTGATGACTCATATTACTACAGATGATGAGGAGGCACCTATCAGAAAGCTCTGTTACATGTTGGGAGCAGAAAATATTTCGGTGGTCGATACTGCTACTCTTCACACTAATGGCACATTTTGCATATTTTTAGATGGTACTATTATTGGAACCACTCGATATCCAACAGAGTTTGTCACCAGATTTAGGGCCCTAAGAAGATGTGGCAAGATATCTGCTTTCGTGTCAATTTACACCAACTATCATCAATCTGCTGTTCGGATTGCGGCAGATGGTGGCAGAATCTGTAGACCATTGATTATTGTGGAAAACGGAGAGTCCAAAGTGAAGGCTGAACATTTGGCCAAGTTGAAGAGTGGAGAATGGGGATTCGATGATTTCTTGGTGCATGGATTGGTGGAATATCTTGATGTCAACGAAGAAAACGACTCATTAATAGCATTGTATGAAAAGGATATTATCCGGCTTACAACTCATTTGGAAATCGAACCATTCACAATTTTGGGAGCAGTGGCTGGTTTGATTCCTTATCCAGATCATAATCAATCACCGAGAAATACGTATCAGTGTGCTATGGGTAAGCAGGCAATCGGTGCAATCGGTTACAACCAGTTCAGAAGAATTGATACTTTGTTGTACTTGTTATGTTACCCGGAGCAGCCGATGGTTAAAACCAAGACCATTGAATTAATTAAATACGATAAGTTACCGGCAGGACAGAACGCTACCGTGGCTGTCATGTCATATTCTGGTTATGATATCGAGGATGCATTGATTCTAAACAAGTCATCCATTGATAGAGGATTTGGAAGATGTCAAACACTTCGAAAAAATACAGTCGTTCTCAAGAGATATCCAAACCATTCCAAGGATATTGTTGCCGGTATGAGGGTTAAGGATGACGGGGAACCAATTTATCAGCATGCCGCATTAGGACAAGATGGTTTGGCAGAGGTTGGCACCAGAATCCAGAGTGGACAAGTTTACGTTAACAAGTGCGTTCCAACAAATGCTGCTGAAAGCGTCGTCGGTGGTCCTGCACAGGCAAGTATTGGTGCAAAAGTACAGCATAGAGAGGCACCAATGGCGTATCGCGGTCCCGTTCCTAGCTATGTTGATCAGGTTATGCTGTCTGTCGGAGATAATGATCAAGCATTAATCAAAGTTCTTCTTAGACAAACACGTCGTCCTGAATTGGGTGATAAGTTTTCTTCTAGGCACGGTCAGAAGGGTGTGTGCGGCTTGATAGTTAAGCAAGAAGATATGCCTTTCAGTGATCAGGGCATTTCACCAGATCTTATTATGAATCCTCACGGTTTCCCATCGCGTATGACTGTTGGAAAGATGATGGAGTTGATATCTGGTAAGGCTGGTGTTATGAGTGGTAAATTACAATACGGAACCTGCTTTGGTGGTTCTAAACTTGAAGATATGAGTAAGATTCTTGTCGAGAAAGGTTTCAATTATGGTGGTAAAGATATGCTATACAGTGGTACCACAGGCGAGGCGCTGCAAGCCTATATATTCTTCGGTCCAATCTACTATCAGAAATTGAAGCATATGGTTCTAGATAAAATGCATGCCAGAGCTAGAGGACCAAGAGCTGTGCTTACAAGACAGCCAACAGAAGGTCGTTCAAGGGATGGTGGTTTGAGATTAGGAGAAATGGAAAGAGATTGTGTTATTGCCTATGGTGCTTCGCAATTATTGTTAGAAAGGTTGATGATTAGTTCAGATGCTTTTGATGTGGACATTTGCAATATGTGCGGATTGATGGGCTACAATGGATGGTGTCCATTGTGCAAATCCAGTGAAGGTATCGTTAAAATGACAATTCCTTATGCTGCAAAGTTGCTATTCCAGGAATTGATCTCGATGAATATTGCGCCAAGATTAAAATTGGGAGATGTGTTTTAGATTACATGTATAGATAATTAATTCTTTTCTAGAAATTGACCAGGTAAGATGCTTTTGACCGAAGCTCGCTGCAGAGATAGTATGTGGAAATACTAACGAACGGCATTTCATATGAAGCGAACAGTACCCAGAGGGTATGTATAAGAAGCTCTTCCCTGGATTCCAACATCGAGAATGAAGATACTATCATCGTGGGACCCCCAAAAGTTGAGAATGAATTGTTCTATTAAAAATAAAGCTCGGCGAGCAAGGTATCGGACTTCAATTGTCGGCAGCAAGCAGATCGTCTAAATTTTATTCCATAGACTCGTTCAATCTTTCATTGCATTTATTTTTTGTTTCATTACCTGAATACCAAGTCATAGTCAAGATGCAGTTGCTTGTACAATTCTTTCATAGTGAACGTGTCTTCGGGGTCTTCGTCCTCCTTAATCAGCTCTCCATTTTCGATTTTCTCACCCATCTCCTCTATTTCTTTCTTCTTTTTGAGAACCTCCTTTTTCTCGTACTTATCCAAATGCTGATATCGCTCTGTCTCCATGAACTCTTCTATCTGAGGCAGCATTGTGGTGTCGAATTGGAACCGTAAGTTTCTCAGCTTTGCTTCTCGCTGCTTTCTTCTGTATTCTTCGATACCACCCATTCGGTCGATCTTTAAGCGAGCTTCATTTAAAAGATAGTTAGATGCCTGACGGGCAGCATCCCTCCACTTCTCGACTAGCCGTCGGAGCTCATCATCGTCAGCATTTTCCCGAAACTTCTTTATTTTATTCAACTTATGAAGCTTATCCCTGTACTTGGAAATCTCTCGCTGGATCTGCCTTTCTCCCTCTTCAACACACTCAGATGAGGACAATTGATTCAACTGGATCTGGATCGGTATTTTCGATCTTATCTCTGCTGTTGGTGTAGAAAAGCTTCGAAGAGCAATAGGAGAAGAGAAACTTCTAACTGCCATAGGCGACCTTGGGATAAGTAGAGAAGGCGATTGTGACCGCTCAAGCGGGCTGCCCTGTGGTGACAAGTTTGGAACAGGTGAAGATGTTAAAGGAGGAACTCGGGCCAATGGGCTGCTGAATTTCCGTGTATCTTTCATTGGTATACGTTGCTTCATGCTCTCTCTAGACAAAATTGCTTTTCTAGACGACCGTCTTTTGGGCATGATCAACTTTGTTTGAAGCCGAGGAAGGCTCTTTGGTTCGTGTTCCTTTTCAGGAGTGGCAAGGATCTCTCCATACAGTTCTTCTTGTTGAAGTAAAGACGATTCATTTGAACTAGATAGATCTAATGAACTATTAGGAGTGGTAGAGCCCTCAGAACAAGCTGTATAATCTGCCATATAGTAAATATATCCCACAACAGAGTTTTCAGAGTATAATGGTGAAGTTTGAGGCAAAAAGTCGATGGCAAAAATTGGGAGAAGAAGGGGAAGATAACTGAAGGAGAAAAGAAAAACAAAGAAATTGTAGAATCTAAGAATATGTCACATTTTCAGGAAATACGCGCTACTGAGAGGTAAATATCGCGAAGAATTTTGTGGGGAAATTGGTAGCAGGAGAAAAGTGCTACCGGAAGAAACTGCAATAAATAAGACTCCACCGGGAAGGGAGTGGTTATTCTTTCAAAATATGATTTATTATTGGTTGTCTTTAACAGGTTGTAAAAGAGAGCTGCCTAATGGAATATCGAAAGGAAGAACACCAACATTCCTGCGAAGTGTAGAATCGCTGAGTGCACAGATGTCTTCAGTGATGGAAGCATTTGCTTTAGAAGTTTTCATAAGAAAACCACATGCTTCAGCTCTGCTGGATGGGATATGGCAGAAAACTTGACTCTGCCTAACATTTACTTTTACCAAAGTGTATGCAAAATCACAGCAAGAAACAAAAGCCGAAAAGGTAGTCTTAATCAATACAGAAAAGATATGAAATAAAAATAACTAGGAATTTTACGACTACAGTCCCTTTCTATCCAACAAGAAGACGTTACTGGTACCTCAGATGATGTTGGCTGGTGTACTCATTATCCATTTATTTGTCAAATTTTGTCACCCTATAGCTTGAGCAAAAAAGAAACCGTATATTTGGCAGACAGTATTATTGCAGGAAGTTTGTCTTTTAACGTGCATTTCTTCTCATACTACACTTATCTACTGAAATCCTATCTCGTTTCACTCTGGGTATAACTTATCGACCCAATAAGCTAACTAAGCGACCCGTCGGTTACCACAAAAATTTTTCATTTTTTTTTTTTTTTTTTTTTTTTTTTTTTTTTTTTTTAGAGTTAAAGTCTTTTCACATCTGAGCTCTTTAGTGACTAGAAACAGACATGGCTAAGACAAGTAAATCTACCAAGAAGTTTCAGTCGAAGCACTTGAAAAGAGTGCTGGAGCAGAGAAACAAAGTGAAGCAACGCAAAAACTTAGTTCAGAAGAAAGCTAGCAAGAAAACATCTGGTGGAAATGGTCAAGCTAAATCTAAGGAGGTTTTCGAGGACATGGATGTCGATGAATTTTTGGAGAAGAACTTTGAGGTTCCGAAGAGCAAAGTCAAATCACCAGGAAAAAAGGAAATTTCAAATGGAGATTCAGATTCAGATTCAGATTCAGAGAGTGATGTCGAGATGGATGAAAAGGATATGAAAAATCTTGCCAAAAATGATCCGGAGTTTTTTAAGTACTTGAAAGAAAATGACACTGAATTGTTGGATTTCACACCATCCAATCCTCTAGATGCAATTCAGGAGTCGGAGAGTGAGTCTGAAGAACCTGGAAAGCAGGAAGAGGAAGTTGAAGAGAAGCCTGAATCCATTGAAGTAACCATGAAAATGGTTAAGGAGTGGGAAAAGAACATCAAAGAACATCCATCTGTCAAACTCTTAAGAAACATAGTCTCAGCATTTAAGGCAGCTATTCATGTTAATTCAGAAGAGACATACAAGTATAGAGTTACACAAGAGGACGTCTTCAACTATCTTATGATAGTTGTGCTTAAGGATTTTCCTCTAGCTGTTCAGAAGCAGGTTCCCCTAAAAAAGTCTGCTAGCGGATCCCGTGTTCCATCCTCATCAAATCGTAAGAAAACTACCCAAATCATCGCACTTTTGAAATTGCACACAGGTTCTATAATATCATTATTGTCGGATGTTTCCAGCACAGAGACCGCAGCATTGATTCTACAATCGGTTCAAGAACTTCTCCCATACATTTTGTCCTTCAGAAAGTTGGTCAAGCATCTTGTCGGATCCATCGTGAAAATATGGTGTACCGCAGATGTTGATACTGAGATCGTTGCCTTTGCATTTTTGACGAACTCATGCAAGGAATATCCAAAGTCTTTATTGGAGTTGGTTCTCAGGTCGACATACTCCGCCTTCTTGAAACACTGCAGAAAAAGCAATGTTCACACCATGGATAAAATTAACTTCCAGAAGAACTCGGCTGCAGAACTATATGCACAGGATGAGGTCATTGGCTACCAGATCGGATTTGAATATATCAGGCAATTGGCCATTCATCTAAGAAATAGTGTCAACAATCCAACTAAGGAAAGCTACAAAACAATTTATAATTGGCAGTTCTGTCATTCTCTAGATTTCTGGTCAAGAGTCATTTCATTACAGTGCAATGTGAGTAACGAGGCTAAAAATGGTAAAGGAGAGAGTTTGCTACGTCAGCTAATATTCCCGTTGGTTCAGGTTACCATAGGCACTATTCAACTTATTCCAAGTGCACAGTTTTTTCCTTTGAGGTTCTACTTAATCAAGTCACTAATCAGATTGTCTCAGAATACTGGCGTGTTTATCCCATTATTTCCACTTATCAGTGAAGTCCTTACTTCATCTATCATCAACAGGCATCCGCAACGTTCAGACCTGCCTGCTATCGACTTTGATTACTCTATAAAGGTCAATAAGGGTTACTTAAACACAAGAGTCTACCAAGAAGAATTGTTTGAACAGTTCATTGAGATTGCATCCGAATACTTTGTTCTTTACTGCAAGAGTATTGCATTTCCAGAGTTAGTGTCTCCACCATTGATCTACCTTAGAAGATACATGAAAGGAAGTCATAATGCAAAGTTCGGCAAGATGTTGTCTGCCCTCACCACCAAAATCAAGGCAAACTCGAAGTTTATAGAGGAAAAGAGATATAATGTGGAATTTGGTCCTACCAACAAGGCAGAGGTCAGCAAGTTTCTTCAGGATTTGTCCTGGGAGAACACACCGCTAGGTGCTTATGTCAAGACCCAGAGGGCTGTCAGAGAGGCAAAATTGCAGGCTTTAAGAGAGTCTGTCAGGGCAGCAGAGGAAGAGGAAGCCGAAATTCAAAGTGATAGTGAAAGCGAGTCAGAGAATGAGGTGGACAGCGAAGCTGAGAATGAAGAGCAAAGTCAAGAGGACGAAGAAGATAAGGAGTAGGGTTACTAGAGGTGTATGATAATTTAATTAGACTAATTCGAGCAGGTAGTTTAGAAGGGGCAGTTAGCGCCGAAGAATACCGTGACAGGGTTCTCCGAGACAGAACGTGCAAGCTCATCTCCTAGAGCGAGCTTGTGTTCACATCTTGGAAGATGCATGTGCCGATTTTCACTCAGTAAAGTATCATACATTGATGCTTCAAATCGGCAAGCGTATTATCGTCTTTTGCCATTGGTTTCGGGTGTCTTGACCTCCCCAGTATTTGCTAAATGATCTCACCGCACCGCCCGCTTTATTCGCTTATCGGCATGCATATCGAGGAAATTGATACGCGAGATAATCGAGGTTGAGGCGGTCAAAAAGTTCGATGCATGCAGTCGAATAGTAGCTGCTGTTCGCTGATTCTTTTCTGCAATCTGTAATCCAAGTATGCTTTCTTTACTATTACTTTTGGTAACTGTTTCCGCAGCATACATCGATAAGCAGACCATACTGTCGATATTCTCGACACCATCGGTCTTTGACGTTCAAAAATGTCCGATAGATATACCGTTATCATGCAGCAATGACACGGAGGTCGCCGATAGCTGTTGCTTTGAATATCCCGGGGGTATTCTTCTTCAAACACAGTTTTGGGATTATCATCCCGCTGTGGGGCCCGACAACATGTTCACACTTCATGGACTATGGCCCGACAAGTGCGATGGAAGCTATGAACAGTTCTGCGATGACCAGCAGAACATAATTAGTGCAGAGCAGGTCTTGGTGCGGTTCGGAGAGGATAAGTTGCTCAAGAAGATGAAACAAGTGTGGAAAAATCTCAACGGCAATGATGATGAGCTTTGGGTCCATGAATTCAACAAGCATGGTACGTGTATGAAGACAATCAGGCCTAGCTGTTATGAGCAGGAGAACTACAAGCACCAGCAAAATATCGTGGACTTTTACAAGCGTACAGTTAGTATTTTCGAGACATTGCCGACATATGACTGGCTTAAGGAGGCTGGAATAGTGCCATCATACAAAGCCGTCTATACTAAGGACCAAATAGAAGATGCTTTGGCCAGCCACTTCGGCCATCCCGTGTACATCAAATGCGACCGGTTCAATGCCTTACAGGAAGTGTGGTACTTTCATCATCTAAAGGGTTCGGTGCTGACCGGGGAATTTGTTCCTATGCCACCAATGGCGCAGTCAAGGTGTCCAGCAACAGGAATCAAGTTTTTGCCAAAAGTTCCTACACCTACCTACAAGCATCCCGGCCATCCGGCACCTACAGGAGCTACAAATAGAGGCTACATGAAGCCGGAGGGTCTCCCTGGTTGCATAATCAGTAACGGCAAATGGTACACTTCTGGAACATGTGCAACCTTCACCCTCAGCAAAGCGCCATTTGGCGGCTACAACTTGAAGTCTTCTAAGGGTTTCTGCGCCGTAGATTCCAAGTCCGGACTCTATTGTGGTCCTGATGTGGTGGCCCAACAATTTGCTGTTGAGGAAAACAGCACCTACTTATCCTATGGCGGATCGGAACTGTGGTCTGCCGACCGAGTTCCAGCTCGGTTCCAGCAGGAGAAGGTTCTGCCAGGAGACAGTGGAGATGTCCAGTTTAAATTGGGATTTGATGCATTTAGGTAAACTTTGTGAACTTTTGGAATTGGTATCCTGGGTCCACTGACACGTTCTGCTGGTCGTTCTGCTGGTCATTTGCTTCTCTTGACTTATCATCCGATCCGGCCACTTTCACTGTCTAGATAGAAACATGAATAACGTTCCTTATCTAATGTTTACAAATAACTACAAGCTGTATTACGATATTGTAGATTTATGTTCAACGTGGCCCACTACACTTAGATTGCTCGAAGAAACCTGCTTTCTCTCATATACCTTCTTCATGGAGCAGACAACGGAAACAAGGACGCCTCATAAAGGAAATCTCAGTTTCCAGCATTGATGGATTGAAGAACTCTAAAGCTGAGATTAGAATCAATTCATCACTACTGTTACTACTGTCATAGCATCTTGCAATATCGAACCCCATCTTTCGGCGATTGTCTGACGTCACTAGTTGAGTAAGCAATACTACAGCCGTAGACGCTCTACCAATAGAGCAAGGAATCATACTTTTCCTGCTGCTTATCAGTAATACAACAAGCTCTAATACCCACTTTTCCTTTTTTTGGATCGCTTTTTCACCTACTGGATCTACTGCATGAATCCCCGAATCTCTCGAGACCAAATATGATAAATTACTCCATATGTTCCGAGATCTGTTAGCGCGCATTATGTGGGGAATTGCTAATCTCATCTACCAACTGAATTTCTTCTTACAGTAATATACAGGCTTCACAATGTCACAGCAATTAAAAGAAGTGGAGCCTATTCCAGTAAGCTTTGATGATGGTGAAGCTACAGGAGTTCCGCCTCCTCTTCCTTCGAAATCGTCTAGACCATGGACGTCTAGAGCGATTCCGATACTCAAAAACATCCAAAAATACTCGATTTTTCCGTTTCTTGGATTTGCCACTATTCACTTAACCACAATGGTTATTGCTCCGCCAATTCTCGGATCTGATACTGCAAATCAGATGATCAGCATTGGTAGAGAGCTCTACCAGTCGTCGTGGCTAGAGCTGGTGGTGATTGGATCTGCTGGTGTGCATGTCTTGAGTGGAATCTGCCTCAATCTCGTTAGAAAGTACAACAACTACAGGAAGTACGGTAGTAGCAGAGCTGCAAAGACGGACAGAAAAAAACAGAATATCAGTGTCGAGCCAGACAACGAGAAGGTGGAGGATGTTAACGAAGGACTAGGCGGAATTACTTCCATGCTAGGATTTGGTTCAAGACAGTCTTTGACGTACCGGTGGTTTGGCCTATCTCCATTGAGCTTCTCTGGATACATTCTTTTTGTTCTGGTCACCGGACATGCCATAAAGGAGCGGCTTAACCCGCTCTTGGTGGAGGGAGACTCTTCTTACGTGGATATTTCATACGTGGCGTACGCTCTTGCTGCTGAGGGACTGAAGGTACAGCTAGGATTGGTGATGCTAACGTCTGTGGGTGCATATCACATGGTCTCGGGTACACTGAGATACCTGGGGCTTTTTGGCCACAAGGCCAGAAAGAGAGCCTATGGCGTAATATTATCCTTAAGCGCTTTATCAGTTGCCAGCGTTATGGCCATATCGAAGATGGACCCAGTTGGACGGGTTATGGGTGCCAAGTTCCAGAGTTACATTGATTACATTTAGAACTTTAAAACTTAAAGGTCAGCCGTATTATTGAAGAACACCAGTTTATTTATTTGTTTGCTACATTCAACTATTTATTTTTAAGCGATATTTATTGGAAACCGATCAGGTGGAACCTACCAGTAGCACTGGCAGTTTGACTGGATTCTTGCATTGTGGGATCGAGATTGCTTTTATGGAGTTTGGAGAGACGCTGAGTTTTGAAACTGAGTAAGTGATGTGTAAGCGATGATGTTCATCGGTTAGTGGGAGAGCTAACCGATATATCACACAGTGCCTACGATGCTTGTAGCTTTCAGAATGCTGCTACCATATGTATGATATATCCACCATAACTTCTCTGACTTTCTTTTGTCCATCAGTTAATTACCCTTCATTGCCTCTAGTACGTTCTATTATATATACAGGTCTATACTAAGCATTATGCGGAGCACGACTCACACCCCTCTGGATTGCCGAAACTGCAGGTCAACTTCTTGTTGTCGTAGATGTCATAATCGTCCCCATTTTTGGGCTTCTTATCTCCATGATCGCCTTGATCTTCCCGCTTTCTCTTAAGTGTGAGAGACGGATCCAAGGTGAACTTGATGGCCTGAGACGCCGCCTGTGTACGCAAGTAGTAGATGCCAGTCTTCAACCCCTTTTTCCAGGCATAGAAGTGCATACTGGTCAACTTCGACATGGTACATTCCTTCATGAAAAGGTTCATACTCTGCGACTGGTCGATAAATGGTCCCCTGTCTGCTGCCATGTCAATGATGTTCTTCTGGGACATCTCCCACACCGTTTTGTAAAGCTCCTTCAAGTCCTGTGGGATTCCGTCTATGGCCTGGATCGAGCCATCGGCTGCTACGATCTTGTTTTTCATCTGCAGCGTCCATAGCCCCAGCCGATCCAAGTCATCCACCAAGTATTTGTTCACTACCTGGTGCTCCCCCGATAGCACGCGCCTGGTGTAGATGTTCGAGGTAGAAGGCTCGAAGCACTCGGTGTAGCCGAGGATCTGCGACGTGGACGCCGTGGGCATGAGGGCCACGGAGAGCGAGTTGCGCACGCCGTGGATGGATATTTGGGCCTTTAATTCTCCCCAGTCCCAGAGGTCCGACGGCGTTACGCCCCAGAGATCGTACTGCAGCTTTCCCTGAGACAGCGGCGAACCCTGGTACGAGTCGTAAGGGCCTCTCTCACGCGCAAGCTCCATGGATGCCTCGAGTGCCGCGTGGTAGATGGTCTCGAAGATTTGCACGTTGAGTCGGCGAGACTGCGGTGAGCCAAACGGCATGCGCATGCGGAAGAAAACGTCGGCCAAGCCCTGGACGCCCAGCCCGATGGGCCTGTGGCGCAGGTTGGATGCGCGGCACTGCGGTAGCGGGTAGCGGGTGACGTCTATGACGGTGTCAAGATTCTTGGCCAAAACCTTGGTGACCCGATGAAGCTGCTGGAAGTCGAAGGAAGGAGCTCTATCACCGTGGTCTGCGACAAAAGCCGGCAAGCCCACAGAGCCAAGGTTGCAGACAGCGATCTCATCGGCCGACGAGTACTCGACAATCTCGCAGCAGAGATTGGCGGACTTGATCGTACCCAAGTTGCGCTGGTTGCTCTTGCGGTTGCAAGCGTCCTTGTAGAGCAGAAAGGGGTTGCCTGTCTCTGTCTGGGCAACAAGGATGGCGTGCCAAAGCTTTTGGGCACGGATCTTGCGCAGGTAGCGGTGCTCACTCTCGTACCGGGCGTAGAGGCGGTCGAATTCTGCGCCGTAGCTGTCGGTTAGCCCCGGTGCAGAGTCGGGCGAGAAGAGGCACCAGTCGCCGTCGCACAGCACCTGCCGCATGAAGAGGTCGGGGATCCAAAGCGCATAGAATAAGTCACGAGCACGCATCTCCTGCTTGCCGTGGTTCTTGCGAAGATCTAGGAAGTCTAGCACGTCCGCATGCCAGGGCTCGAGGTAGACGCAGATGGCTCCAGGCCGCTTGTTGCCGCCCTGGTCAACATACTTGGCGGTACTGTTGAACACCTGCAGCATGGGCACGAGTCCGCTGGACGTACCGTTGGTGCCCGCGATGGCGGCGCCTGCCGCGCGGATGTTGGACACATGCATGCCTATGCCGCCGGCCGCCTTGGAAATCATCGCGCACCGGTACACGGTGCGGAAGATGCCATCGAGCGAGTCGTCCGCCATGGCCACCACGAAGCACGACGAGAGGTTGCCGCCCTCTGTGCCGGCGTTGAACAACGTGGGCGACGCGTGGATGAACATCCGCCGGGACATAAGCGAGTACGTCTCAGCAACCCTTTTCAGGTCTGCGCCGTGGATCCCCAACGCCACCCGCAAATAGAGGTACTGCGGCGTCTCGTGCACGCCGTGGTCGGTTCTGAGCAAGTACGAGCGCTGCAGCGTACGGAACCCAAAGTAGTCGATGTCGAAGTCGCGCACTGGCTCCACCAGGGCGTCGACCTCTTCGCGGTGGGCCATCACAACGTCGTACACCTGCTTGCTGATGAGCCGCTTCGACCGGGTACCTGCAAGGGGCACGTAGTTGTGGAGAATCTCCACGTTATCGGAGAACCTACCGGGCAACTTCTTCTGCAAGTGGCTCTCTAAGATGTGCGCTGCAAGCTGCGAGTAGTGGTAGTGCACCGTGGTGAGCGACGCACAAGTCTCTGCGGCAAACTCCACAAAATCGTCTATTGCCATTTCGTCCGCCACGCCAGATTCAATTTTCTGCACCAACTTTTCAAGGTGCACGTAACGGCGGTTCATCCCTTCCGACAGCGCCTCTAGTGACCGAAGCAGTTTTTGGCGGTCATACTTCGCCTTATGGCCGCTATGATCCACGATTTGTGCCTGCTGTACTTGTGTCATGGTGAAGTGAAGAAAGAGATAAGCACGGAGAAAATTTTCACAATGTGCGGGGAGACAGAAATAGCTGCTGGAGAGAAGTTTGTGTGAGCCACAACGAGAGCATGAAGTAGAAAGAATACGTACAGCAGAACACGTACAACAGCGAAGAAGCACCCAGAGGAAGGATATATGTAGGAGTAGGAAACTACTTGTATGCTTTTCCGGGATGGAACTGGTAACCTGGCCGTAGCTCCGGTTGCCGCTAACACGTAGCACCTGCGTAGCAGAACTGGTCATGCTTAGTGTTGCTACCACCAGCCATAATGCTCTGCTTCGCAAAAGTGTGCGTTTGCGAGTCGTCTGTCTATGTGCAACGTTACGTAGAGAGGAGCAGCATCAACAAGCTTCACTTTACACATGCATCCCCAAATAGATCCTTGCATGCGCCTCTTTGGTTTGTTCTCGACTTCATGCTTTCACTTCCCATCATTCACGCTACAGCCCAATAGCCTGTTATCTGCTCGCCATTATGGCACAACCTCCAGCCTGAGCATCCTATAATCTATCTATCTTCTAACCCAGCCGTAAACATTCATTATTATAGTTCTACATACTTGCCTTCAACCGTGTGAGCAAGGAAAATTGCTCTATCGCATGTCCTAAGTCATTTTACCTCTAGTCCAAATGATACTGTGCTATACAGTAGGTTAACACCCATTTAACGTTCGTGAGCAAGTACTTGCAGGCAGCAGTCCACTCCTCGTTGGAGTTACGTGCTGAGGGCTTGATATTAAAACTGGCTACTTTGTCCTTGGTCATTGTGTATGGGAGATCGTTGGAAGAGTCGATTCTTTTCAACTCGTTCGCAATCTGAAGGATGATATCGACTAAGGCAACCATTCCGCCATCTAACTTGTTGTGTGTGAATAGTCGTCCGATGGAGAACTCCCCGTAACTGAATAGGTCGTAGAAGGTCTTGGTGCTCTTACTTGGGTCGTTCTTGTCAATCACTATTTTCTCAATCTTGGAGGTAGACCCCATTGGAATGAGAATGTATCCATCGAGATCCATTCTAAGGATCCGGACACAAGTAAAAAGCAAAAGGACAATCTGGCCCAGAGCCGCATTGATCTCATGCCATGATACTTTCACGTCATCCAAACTTCCTAGCCGGAGGCCGTTTATTAAACCAAACTGACCTTCAAATGTGATATTGAAGGTGTCATTGAATACGTCTGTTTCCCTCAACAGATCTAGCTGCCTCGAGTTTCTACTGTAAAGGTTTTTGATTCTGTTCAAGTCGTCCAACTTCTGCTGCATTTCCAGCTCATACTGGTTCTTGGTGTTGCAATATGCTTTCTCCTTCTCATTCAATTCCTCAAGCTGCTTGCTGACAGCAGCTAGTTCTTCTCTCAACTTCTTGCTCTCTAGCTCTTCCTCTTTCACCTGTTTCAGGTACTCCTTCTCCTGCTGCTTCAACCTCTCCAACTCCGTCATCGACTGCTTGGTTTTCTCCTCATTGGGACCATTCTGAACCGTGAGCTTCTTCAAAAACTCCACGTATGTGTCCTTTTCCTTTGTCAACTGTTCGAGCGTCTTCTTCATCTCATCCATAACCGAATTCGCACATTCATTGCACACCGGATAATCGATCTCATATTTTCCACTCACTATATTAAATATGTTGCTGAGATTGGACATCCGGTCGTTCACCGACGGCGTATTTGCCTTGTTTTCTTCCTTCCCATTTCTGGCCTGTTCATTCAATATGACAAATGAACCTGATCCCGCCGTTGAGGCCGGTTCATCTGCGAAGTTGGTGATGTCCGATCTTCTCAATAGCGGCTTTCCTCCACTCGACTTCAATGCCTCTTCAAACAGTTTTCTCTTGCTCGGAGATATCACTAACCCCGCCTCAAGTCCTGCTTTTAAGCCTTCTTTATTACCATATGGTTTTTCTTGACCACCAAACGATAACGGAGAAAGTCCGCTGGTTGGTCTCTGAGCATAACTAGTAGTGAGAAGCTTCTTCTGTGCATTGCTCAACCCTTCTAATGACTCATCAATCTTAAGCGGCAGCTTACACCTCTGACAGATGTAATCACTGTTCATAATGCCAGAACAGTATGATACTGTAAATAGAGAAGAAGACTGAACTGTCTATGATTGTGCTGAACTATATCCTGTGTGAGACGTATTCGGGCTGTGCTCTTTGGTTGTGATCAGTTAAGAGCTGGTTACTGCTTATGAAACACAACAGGCAGATAGAGGATGGACTCCCCGTTGTAGACAGTTTCCAACGACATATTGCTGTAGCGTTCTTCCAGTCGCTAGCTGTAAATGTGATGCAAATGCTTCCCGCTTTGCTGGAATTCTGACTGTACATGCAAAACGCTGCAACAGCAACCTCACGATATGCCCGATGCTCATACAGGAACCAGAAACTACAGTTCTACAGAAGCTGGAAGTAGAAGTACAGTGGCAGCCAAAATCCAAACAACACGCTCGTGCGGACGGCCTCTTTATTACCCGTGACCATGCCTACTGCCATACAAGCAACTACACACACACCTAACTGCATATCTATTAGTAAATTAGCACTCCTTGATAGTGAAAAGAACATCCTTATCCTTTTTTGAATCGTAAGGATTGAGCAAAAATTGAGAGAATATCTTGAGGTTGTCTAAGCCCCTGATCTCGTTTCCCATGAGAGGCATCTTGACCAAGTGGTAGTCTTCGTAAAGTTCATCCATTTGGTCTAGGTACTTCTTCTGCATCTTCCATCTGGACCGACATCTCAGGCACTGGTCGTTGTCGGCAAAAAGAAGCTGGTTGACGATGATGGTGTTGACATCCATGTGGTACTTCATCAAGTCCTGGATCAATCTCTCTGTCTCATAAAGCGACAAGAACTCTGAGATGCACACGCATACAAACGTAGTCAAGTCAGGATCCTGAAACTGCTTGTTGACCTCGGCAACTTCTTCCTTGATTTTGTTCAACTTCTCAAACAACTCCGCCTTCTGGTCTCCGCCCATCATGTTCATTAACGGAGCTATCCGGCCGCTGATCTCACCAAACTTGCTCAAGAGCTTCTCAAGCGTCGTTGGCAACTGCAAAAACCTCAATGTGTGACCCGTTGGCGCAGTGTCAAACACAATCACATCGTACTTGACGACGGAAGTGTCAGTGTTTTTCTGATTTTCGATGTGCTTCAACACCTCCATAAACGAAAATGCCTCGTCGATGCCGGGAATCGATCCCGTCACCTCCGTCATCACGTTCGACAATGGATCCTTCGGGTCCATGCCAAGCTTGTTCTTAGCTGCAAACTCTTCCATCGAAGTCGAAGGATCGATCTCCATGCACGAGAGGTTCTTCATCCCGTCAACCAGCCTGGCATCCTTGCCAAACTTTTGGTCAAAAGCGTCCGATAGATTGTGGGCTGGATCTGTACTTATCAACAAGTAGTTCTTCTCTGGATGATGAAGTGCTAGCTGCAAAGCGATCGACGAAGAGCTGGTGGTTTTACCGACACCGCCCTTTCCGCCGACGAAAATCCACCGCAAAGTATCCTGGTCGATCAGGTCTTTAATTGTAGGCGAAACCTCGAAGTCTTCCATGGCGTAAATGTGTTTGCTAAAGAATAAAAAGCATGATGAAGTCAGTTAAAAGATTGGCGATCGACTTGCTCCACCATAGTAAAGCGTGGTGAGCTGTCGCGAGGGGGAAGCTTCTAGAACGCGGCGGTGCTGCTGGACCACGAAGCACGGAGCACGAACAGCACCAAGTACGAAGCCATGGAAGAGGCAGACAGAGGCGCTGCACAGTCCATGGCATCCAGATGACGCATTCCACAGTGCCATTCCGGCCTGCTGTTCCTGCTGTTGGCCGCTGCTTCATCCAGCCCGTAGTTACTTAATAGGATACTCCTCCCTGATAAGCCTCAAGAAGCATCTTGACGTCTATTCCTTTGCTTTGCTTTGCTTGGCATTTTGGCGGTCATCGGGTCCCTCTGTTCTATGTAAACAAGTGTATTGCTGTAGTCCAGATCAAGTCATAATCCTTGGCGCATTCTTCGGTTTTTAGCCTCTTATCTTCCACTAAAAAAGATCCCAGACCGCTCCACTGCCTTATCCAAGTCTTGGTAGTCTTCGTACCGCTTCCGGATCCAATGTGACAACCCCTCCACCACTCTTTTGCCTCGGTACCGTTCGTCAATCAAGTAGATCGTCGCATAATCCTTGATGTTCCTAATGGCTCGTCCCACGGACTGGTTCACTGCCTTCATGCATATATTTTGGTACAATTCCATCGACTTCCGGCATGCCTGCTCCTCACTTCCTCCATCGGCTATCGTCTTCATTTCAATATACCTTCTCTTGGCTACCAATGTACCGCTCTTCATATTTGGGTATGGAAGCCCCACCATCACAACGGCTCTGGCCAAGTCATCCGAAAAGTTAATTCCTTCCGATAGCTTTCCCCCGACCACGGAAAGCAAGATGGCTCCCTTCCTGTCTACCTGTATGCATGTTGTGTACTCTTTCAATATTTCGTCAGTGTTGGCTATTTTCGAATCAACCAGTACCTTCTTTTCTTTCTGGATCTCTGCCAGAATACCGCTTTCCTTCCAAGACGTTATCACCTCCTGAAGATATCCGTAACTTGAGAGAAATACCACAACCCCAAATGGTGTCACCCTTGATATCTTTGATATTGAATGTCCAAGATTGCGGATCATTCCCTTATCACCCCTACTTCTATAGGTAAATGAATATTGCTGAGATCCATCTCTGGCAATTGGGTATACCACCAAGTTATTATCGGGGATAACATGATCACAGCTAAAGATTTTGATCTTCTGTGCGTTTATATATGGGAGCAAATAATCTGTAAACTCGGATACTGGTTGCATCGTTCCTCCCGCAAGAATAACGCATCGAGCGCTTTCCACGATGTCCCTGAACGCTTCACTTGGATCCAACAACAGATATTTCAGACAAAGTCCCTGGTCATCTGTATCAAAGAAGAACTTACCGCTTTTTGATGGGTTCGCCAGAGAGAGCAAAAAGGATCTTATTTTGAACATTAAAGGCGTCTGAGATGCCAAAGCTTTGTTCCCAGTCATCAGTGCAATATATTTTTGAAGTTTGAATGCAATTCTTGATTTATTTATGTAATTTGCAAGTGGATAAATGTTGAGAAGGTCACCAGTAGTTCCTTCGAAGATGGTCTGTGCATCAATTTCCGTTCCAGGTTCCGTTTTCCCTAGATCGATCTGCTTTGCCACAAACTTCACAAGCAAAGAAATTATCTTAATTAACTTCGATATGTTAGTCCTATTGGCAAAGTTCATCCTGGAATAGAACTTCTTGGTGTAATGGCGAAGACCTTGCCTAATCAGCTTGAGCTCCTTGAATGAAAGGCACGAGGAGAAAAGTGAATTAATGGTGTCAATCAAATTATGTGCCTCATCGACGACTACAATGCAGTCCTTTAGGTTTAAGTTGAGATGTTGGCGTGAGTCTGCCTGTAGCAAAAGTTGGTAAGGCAAAGAAACGATTTCAGCAATTGGAGTGCTCTGGCGAGAGCTGTAGTATGGGCAAATCGATAGTTCGTCACCCAGCATTCGGAGATCCTCGATATCTTGGATCTTACTATAAGTTAAGTCTCTAAAGTGGTCAATGAGCTTCTGGTCTTGCTCCAGATTCAGGTTGGGCATGAATGGGCAGGTTTCATGGTCTGGCCCGCTCTTCTGCTGTAGTTGCAAGCATGCTTCATTGATTTGCTGTGTATCTGTTAACGAGGACACTTTGGGATTGATGCAGAGCTGTTTCCTGGAACCCAGTGGCAAGTACTTTGTTTTTTCTTCCGTTCCAGAAATAGACGAAGGAAATTCCGTCATTCGAAGCTGAGAACTGAACTGCGAAAGCTGAGAGTGCGTTCTGGAGGAGAAATAGATCTTCGTCGTTGATTTGTTCAAAGAAGTTTCTTTCTGAACTTTTGCTGGAGTTTCTTGCTTGAAACTCGACAAGAGGCGTTGGACTTCGGAATCGATGTTTCCTGATTCTGCCCTATCCGTTTCTCCATTATCATCAGCAATATCCTCCGGGGCCAAGCCCTCTATATCCTCAACCTCATCAACAGATTTTTTCTTTCTTCGTTTAATAATAGTTCCTTTACCTATTTTTTCATCGAGTCGTCCGGTTATCATCTGTGGACCTGTCTTCTCCACCTCCTTTAGATGCTGTTCATATCTCCGAGCTTCCTCAAACATACTTTTCATCACCTTGTCAATGTAAGCTTTTCTCACCCATTCAGGCTCATCTTCATCTTCATCTTCATTAGCTGCCTCTTTAATGGTGGCTTCATTCTTCTCTGTTTTATACTGGCGCAGCCACGTCATTGTAGCACATATAACCGATAAAGTTTTACCTGTTCCTGTAGGTGATTCGAAGATTCCAACCTTGTAGTCCCCATTAAGCGTATCATAGATAGCTTTCATCAACTGTATCTGTACATCATAAGGCACTTCAAATGGATGGTGAAACTGCCTTCCAGCAATTCTAGCATCATCACTAGATATATCTTCTACCATCAAGAAAACATTAATATACTGGAATAGATGAGTGGAAAGTAAGGCAGTGAAATGCACCTCGGACGCGGTTAGCCATGTTTAAGTAGCTATTAAGTTTACGGATATGGATTGACGGACAGAGGACTGGAAACCGAAATTATAGGAAACTTTGTCTCTTTATCAAACTTAAAAGTTAATTGTAGGTGTGCTATTGAATTGTATTCGGCGACACAATCTTGGTGGAAGGCTTAAATTCCGAAGTTCGGTTGCCACGTTGAATAAAGAGAGTGTGACTACACAATTAGATATTGTGAATCATTGTAGCATTTAACGAGCAATGTAGAGATGAATAGTGGTAACTTTTGGCCGAGTATCTGTAGTGTAGGATTATTTTACCCCATGTGAATTACTGCAGAGGAGAAAACTGTGCTTCTCAACAGAATTAAGCGCTTATGCAAATCCACTTGATTTGATTGAAAATATGGCAAACTGGTAAACTGGCAAACTCTTCTCAGACAATGGACTGAAAAAATAGTAGTTTTGATCTCTAGAGATTTGTCACGTTGGCCAAATTTGGTACCATTTTGGTGATTTCTAAAAGTGTCCTAGAAAGCTCGAAAAAAAAAAACTGTTAAATGAAAACAATGCTGCCTTGGGTTGCGATCCAGCTGATCATTAAGGTGCCAAAAATAAAATAAAAAAAAAAAAAACAAAAAATTCTACTTTATCGGCTGTAGACAACTATTCTGATCACTAGTTTACCAAGAAATCCCATGTGCAGGCTTACCTTTCACCGCTGATACCTGCTTAGAGTGCTGGTAATACAACAATAAATATGTAATATGCACACTTGCAAGAACTAACTTACATCCGTGGACCCAAATTCGATGTCGGCAACAACAAAAAAATATAATAAAACATTCATAATCCATTGCCTTTTTCTTATTGGTAATTCAGAATACACTGCAGTTCACAATCACCTGCTATTTCCCACTATATGTCTTACCTCTGTAGTTCTTCAACAATTTGTCCGCGCTTAAAGTGTAGAGCACAGCCTCAAGCTAGACTTCCTCGAGATTATTCATCGTCAGCAAAAGCGGCATTCAAAATAAAATAGACAGCATAGATGACTCGATACAGACTTAGTGAGGAGGTTAAGGAGCTCATAACACGGAGTGATATCTCTGCAGATGATAAGAACAAAATTTTAAAGCGTCAATGGATCACTCACCACGATCTCATCATTCTATGCAAGAGAGATTGGAAGAAAAACCATTCTAACGCCGATCTAACAAGGCTCGTAAGCCACATGCAACAATACAATGATCCACCCAAGAAAACAGAAAAATCGCCGGAATTTCTGAAGCAGATGGAGCTTCTACGTAACAAGCAGATGGAGCTAGAGTACCAAAATCTTATCCGAGGAACAAGCTCGAGTTTCAGTCACTTGAGTGACCTAGACGAGACCAACGAGACTCCAGCACAAATGGCCAAGGAAGCTAAGAGCCAGATTACTACAATTATCAACATCCTGGTTACGGTTCTGTCGGTGGCATATGCTATATGGTACTGGTCGGGAAGCTCTATGAATGCAGACACCCCAGTTAGGGTGACGCTGACACTGCTATTTTCTCTTTTGGCATTGGTGGCGGAGGTTGTTGTGTTTGGAGGATATCTTAAGAAGGTGAAGGATGCCAGAGAGAAGGAGCGTACTAAGAAGGAGAAGCGTAAGGTGGTGAGGACCATCGTCTTGGGGGAAAAGAAAAAGGCCAGAAAGAACGGAGAAGGAGGAAGAATACAATCCAACAACAGCAAGAAGAAGCAGAACTAGCCGGGACTTAAGACGGGTACTACAAGTTAAGAATCGCAACTTCAAAGAGAATTCCAACGGTAATTCATGTTCTCGCACTGCCTGAAAAATTGCAAAGATAAAATTTTCTTTTATATGACCATTACTTTTGCATGCTTCAACAGACAGAGAAATATGGTGCTAATTCGGGGACTTATTCACCGTAGCTTACGAAGTAGATGCAGCCATCTAACAACTAGCTCTCTGCGGATTTGGACTCGTAACATGAACATACCAATTTTACGCAGATTCTCCTTTAAAGCCAGTTCATTGAATGCTGGCAGAATCAACTCTCAACAAGTGGACATTGACAAGAAACAGGCAGTAATCAGAGACTCCCGCTTAGAGCAGGACACTGAACAACTATCCAAAAGCTGTGCAGCTTGCGGGGTGCTACTCCAAACATCTAACCCCTCTGGTTCTGGATACTACAGGACTCCCAAGCCAGAAAAGTCTGTAGCCAAGAACAATTTGGCAGAAAGATGGGAGGCCTCCTTGGCTTCTCAGTATGCAGCATTAGAACCGGATTTAACACGGATGCAGAATCCCAAGAAACAGAAAGATACTAGACTCAAATGCCAGAGATGTTTGGACATACTACACCATTCAAAGTTTGACATGGAAGATCTTGAGTTTTTAACCCCAGATACGGTAATGAAAGATATACCTTTGGACGCAAATGTTGTCTACGTGGTTTCTGCCATTGACTTCCCACTTTCTATAAGCAGAAGTGCGTTGAAAGGGCGGGATATAGATAATATCTGGTGGATAGTAACTAAGGCAGACGCTTTCTTCCATGAAAAGAAAGGACTAGAGAGAACAGGACTCCGGTATTTTAGAGAAAGTTTGAACATTATGCTCTCTGTACCAACAAACCACGTCTTTGTGGTCTCGGGAAAGTATGGTTGGAACACAGAGACCATTTTGCAGAATCTTCCAGAGACACCATTATACTTTGTGGGAAGTGTGAATTCAGGAAAGAGCACTTTGATCAAGACTCTGATATTTAGAGACGACAAAATGCTGAAGAAAAATGCATTTTACGGGCCCGGAATATCGCCTGTTCCAGCCTTCACTAGGAAGCCGATGCAATATCGCCTAAAAAACTCGTCAACCATTCTAATAGATACACCTGGATTCATGCCTCGTGGGAAGGGAGTGTACGAGTATATAGAAAGAGATGATGTTGTTTCTTTTGCAGAGGTGACAAAAACAGCAGGAGCACAACCTAGCGAGCACAGGAGAACTACACCTAAATTTAAAGGAAAGAAGTTATTTGATGGCCGAGATGTGTTTTCTGTTGGCGGTTTCTTCTTTCTAAGGCCACCTAAAGACACGGTGATTCAGATTTTTAATTGTGTATACGGCAGTGAGTTCAAGTACAAAGACGTGAATCGTGCTATCGATCTCAATAATAGGAGGCCTAAGGAGATCGGCCATGCTTTCTGCCTGTCGGCTGAAGCGACGTCAAATTTAAAAAGGTATGCAATTCCTCCCTTCTATGGAAGCATAGACATAGTGCTCCAAAATATCGGCTACGTCACCATAACACCTACCAGCAAGCCTAACAGCAGTCTGTTTGAGATCTTCGTTCCAGATGGCATAGAGGTTATAGTACGGGAGAACATTTTTGGATATATTTACAGAAGAAAGGCTGAAAGGGACCAGTACAATAACTCTCTTGCTAAGCGTAATATTCTAGAGAAAGGAATTACAGCTTTGAGGGAGGTTCCAAGAGGGAAGTTGATCTTTTCCTCCTTATACGAAGTGCCAATGAATGCAAGTAAGGAAGAGGTGCAGAACATGGTCAGCCCCAAGTCCATCTTCCGTCAAAAGACCCGCTATAAGACACAGACAGAGTATCCAAATGAATTCTGGCGGATGCCAGCATTGGAATAGAGCGAGCAACGAGGTAGTGTTCATGTATATAGAGTGAATGGGCGTGTGTAATAATGACATTTATGCTTGGCAGGACAAGAAATACTATTATGAAGGCAGGCTACGGAGGTGTATCGAGGCCGAAATACAGGCGGAGATTTAAACCAGGCTAAGGCATGCGTCTTGCTACTGGTGCCACTTCCACGCATAAGCGTTTACACCGGCTTTCTCATTACGGTCACAGTAAGTTAAGCGCCCAGCGACAGGTCCACCGAGAGGTGCAGTAGCGCCGGCAAGTGCCCAGAGATGAGGAGGAAAGGAGAGCAATTTTTGTTTACCTATTAATGTTCGAAGAAGAGCACAGCAGAATTCTCTTATAGCATTTGCTCTACACATTTCTTTCTCTTGGAGAGGACAATTATCCCGCCACTTACCCCACACCACTTATATAAAAACATTATGGAGAGTAACGTCTCTGGCTCTCATGCTCACCTAAAAATTTTCGTCTGCCCGCAGCGACAAGTAAACTAAAAAAAAAAAAAAAGAACAAAAAAAAATAAACTTGATTCAGCTTTATTGTTTACCTCTATCATTACTCAGCACCAATAAGATGTCAGGCAGCTCATTATTGGCCAGAAAAAAGGCAAATGGCGACAAGTCGACATCCTCGGCTTTGCATGAGTTGATCCAGTCGTCCAGAAACTTGCCAAAGAGATTGACAGATGTTGGTACGGTTCATCTGAGTCTCAATGAAATACGCAAGAAAGCTTATGAATTAAGGAAATTCAACAAGACAGACAAGGATGTCAACCCCTACACAAAGGCACACTACTTGCTGATTGGTAAGGGGATCACGATCGAGGAAATTCAAAACGAATTGGACTCCATCGACTTCCACCAACTAGACAATGATGCACAGATGGGCAGCAATCAGGTCATAAGATATAGCTACAAGAACGACATGGACGGCTACGTCAATGTACAGAGGGACGAGAACATTTTATCGGCCATTGAGCAGTCGCTTTCGACTGCCGCCAGAGACTTCGACAACTACGTGAGCCAGAACATTTCTCTTGACTGGAAGCAGCAGAGAGAGGAGCTCCGAGCCAGCTTGTCCAAGTTGCTTAAGAGAGATTTCATGGGCTCCAATCCTTCTTCGCCCGAGAAGAAGCAGAAGCCCACCAAAAACGACGTGGAGAAATCGCTCATCTGGGGTAACGTGGCCTCCAAAAATATCTTGTCCACCAGATTTCACTTCCAGGACGTTCAGCAGGACAGTACTGCACCTGCTGACTCCAACTCATCG
Source organism: Allodekkera sacchari (assembly GCA_030565225.1). Lineage (NCBI taxonomy): Eukaryota > Fungi > Ascomycota > Pichiomycetes > Pichiales > Pichiaceae > Allodekkera > Allodekkera sacchari. The sequence goes on from JAJMBG010000016.1 coordinate 69,713, forward strand.
TACTCTGATAGGCTCAGATTCGAGTCGTATGCTGAGGTGATCTACGAATTTAACGACTCACGCCAGGCTGGTGACTGGTACCAGATATGTACCGCCTTTGCAGACCTCTTTAGAAGTGACAGCACGACCAGGTCAAAACAGCTGCATGAAACGTGGCTTATTTTGGGCGATTTTTGCGAGTCGGACGCTAATGAGCTGGAAGTTCAGGAGAGAAAGTTTGCCAAGGGACATTGTGCCAAATCTCTAACAGACATGGAGGCCATCACGCTACACAAGAGGATTGCAATTAAGAGCAGAAACTACCTAGAAGCACAATTTTTGGACCATATCAACGACCTTTATCAGAAGACGAACGAGCCAAGCTCAGAAGGAGTCGTTTCGAATCAAGACAAAGTGCGAAACTACATTGATTTGACCCTGAAAAACAAGAATGCCGAATGGAAGATTCCTAACTTGACTTTCATCAACGGAATCCCGATTTGGGCAATGATATTCTATCTTTTACGTGCCGGATGCTTTGATGAGGCAATCAGTTTAGCTTCCGCTCATAATGACTCTTTTCAGAAGTTAGAAAAGTCGTTCCCTGTCTATTTGAGAAGTTATTGCTCTAACACGGAAAGGAAGCTTCCTGCCCACTTGCAGGGAAGGCTCGTGAATGAGTTTAACCAGTATTTTAAACACTCAGGAAAAGACGTCGATCCATTTAGATACGCTCTTTATAAGATACTAGGAAGATGCGACTTATCGAGAAAGAATCTACCTTCTATTATCTTAAGCATCGAGGACTGGCTTTGGTTGCATCTATCACTGATCAAGGAGGACTTTGCTGACACCGAGGACCCAATTCAAGAGAGATACACTCTAAATGATTTGCAGTCATCAGTTATTGAGTATGGTCCGAAGTCGTTCAACAGTTCATGCAGTAATCCAATGTACCTCCAGGCTCTAATTTTGGTCGGTCTTTACGAGAGCGCTGTGCAATATCTCTATCAGACAAGTCGTATGGATGCTGTTCATTTGGCAATTGCCTTAGCTTATTATGGATTGCTAAGGGTCCCAGACGAAAAGAAGTACCCAACGGCAGCAAATTCTTTATTAATAGCAGATAAGAAAGGATTCAGAGCCATCAATTTTGCAAGATTGTTGGGTCATTACACAAGCTTTTTCAAGAGCTCAGATCCTATCGTTGCTGCAGAGTATCTTTTGGAAATATGTATGTGTGAAGGATTGCAAGAGCCTTTGAAGAAGAAACAGATAGAACTTGCCCAGAGAGCCATGAGGGATCTTGTATTGGAAACAAGAGAATTTGTGCTACTTTTAGGTAGAATCGATAAGGATGGATCCCGTATTCCTGGCGCCATAGAGAAGAGAAGAAAACTACTTTATTTGGAAGACGATGAACTTTATCTTCATCAGATTGCAGAGAAGGCGGCCCACAAGGCAGATGAGGAAGGCAGACCGTTCGACTGCATTTTGCTTTATCAGTTAAGTGAGGAGTATGACAACGCCTTGGGAATGGTGAATAGATTATTAGGGGACTATCTAGTTTCTGTCGATTTGCGTGTCCCATCTGCTGAAAAGAATGAAAGTGAGACAGATATTGTCAAGCTTGCAAGAAGGATGATAAAGATTTGCAACTCTTCCCCTGAAGTGATGTCGAAGACATCTGTTAGACAGAGAGAGACATGTTCGACGTTGCTAGACATTGTGGCAATAGCCAGAGAATTCAACTCAGCAGATCCGGATTTGGTTGACATCTTGGCTAAAATTAAGAGGTTGGATCTCATTCCATGTTCGCCGTCGATTGGTTTGGAGAAAATACGTGCAAAGGCGCAGGAGTTTAACACATTGAATGAGGCCATAGCCAAAAAGATTTCCGATATTCTTGTTGTGGAAATGAGTTGCATTGCTGGTCTTGTTGATGAGTTAGAGCAGGGGTATGACATTGTCAGCATTCAAAGTTTAGTTCAGGACAGCGACTCCCCAGAAAACAAAGCTCCGGTCACAACGAACAGCACCAAAGATGAAAAGCTTGCACAACTTAAGAAGATGTCGAATAACTGCATGATATACGCTGGAATGCTACAATACAAGATGCCAAGGGAAATATACACAACTCTCATAGGATTGGAGCTGGGCCCATAATGGAATTAAGCATATATATATATATCGACAAGCCATTAGGTCCACAGGTTAGCAGGATCCTGAGCTCATAGGTTCATAGGTTGATGTACTACCTTTTCTAAATAATAAATGTATTAGATACTTTATATAATGCGCACTATGGAGGGGGGAGAATCATTCGACATTTCTGTTTCCTCAAGTTCACCGTCGGGCCTAGCATCTCCGCCATCGTTCCTAACTCTTACCCATACATCACCAGTTCCGTTTTCATCTATGGGATCACCGGCTCCTATCGTTTCCATTTCCATTGCCATTGCTGTTTGGTATTGGTAGTGGCTTCTTTCTTCTATACTTAGGTTGCTTTTCGTATGCGTTAGGCTCCGGAGGTTCTTCCGGCTTCCTAGTATTGTTGCCATGGTTATGGCCATCGTCTGAGTCACATGAGGAGGAAGACGACGACGACGAGGAACTCGACGAATCAGAGCCGTCATCCACTTCGTATTCGTCTTCGTCCTGGGGATGAAATATGCAACAAACTAAATCGTTAGACTATTAAATTATTCCTCTTGAATTTATTGCTCCTGATACTTACTCTTGGTTTTCTTCTTGTTCATGTTCTCATTGTCAACCACCTTAGAGTCCCACTTGACTCTTCTGCCCTTCTTGGTTTTCTTCTTCTGCTTAGTATCATCACTTGGAATCAAGTGTAATGTCGGTATTTCTACACGCGGTATTGTTATAGTCTGACTACTCGACTGAACATCACTTAGTGGACTGGAACCTGAACCCTCATTGGACGGCATTGCTGGCATATATTTTTTAAAATACGTAAGAGACAATCAAAAGTAGAGAAGAGGTGTAATCACTGAAATTATGGTTCCCCCACATTTTCAAGATTAGCCAAAAGTGCTCGAGACATGCTGACATTTACGTGGTGCAAGGTTGTACTCGGGGAGAGAAAAAACGAAGTTAAAGAAATATATTAATTAGTAAACAAAACTTAAAACTATAGTAAGCAGAAACACGTAATTGGAAGTAAACCAAGCACCGAATTAGGCACGTCAACGCAGCGGATTTATCCAAATCCATTATTATTTTCCTTTTCCCATACCGTTAACCAAAATCATTGACATTCCCATACGCTTCTCCCGCTGTTTTATTTTCATTCATTTTTTTTTTCACGATCCTTCTAAGAGTGCAATATTAAGAAACTGCCCAGTCACTAAAAGGCGCAAACATCGGATATCGTTACAAAGCATTCATCACTAGACAGGCGGCTCCATCCATCTGAGGATCTGAATTTTCTTTACACAGTAATCTCCGGATAGAGACACTTACTTGGTGCAGACACCTTCTCATCTTCCAATCTGCTGACCAGGCCATTCAAGTAGTTCCTTATCTGCAGTACTAATTCCTTATGGCTGAAGAATTCTGAGAATTCTGCCTCTCCGTCCATATCTTCCCTGTCCGAATCCGAACTGTTATCGAACTTACCAAAATCTTCATCCCGATCATCACCGTCATCAGAAGAATTAGATGAGGACTCCGAAAGCTTCATAGCCTCCAACCTCTTTGAAAGTTCTTCAGGACTGGTCTTTTGGTTTGTACTAATATCCATACTCTTAGAAGAGTATGCCGGATGAGGAGACTTGTAAATGTATTGAGGGTAGTAAGAAGGCGAAGAAGCAGTACCGTGACCAGATGAGAGCAAAGGATACAGATTACTGCCATTCTTTTGTGCGAAATTCGGTGGTGGTGGTGGGTATAAAGATTGACCCTGTTGTTCATTACCCATGGAACGATACAGTTGATTAAAATAGCCAGAAGCATTGCGAAGCTCCCGCTGATTTCCGAAACCGCCAAACTTAGGGCCGCCAGTGAGAGGTGGAAGAACATTTGCTGCGGTATTTCCAGACTCAGCAAACACATTTAACTTGTTGGCAACAATACCGTTGTAGTTAGGCTGGATTTTGGATCTCTTAAGATCTTCGTAAAGGGCAGGAACTCTGAAAGATCCAGACAAGTCAAGTTTTCTTTTTCGGAATTCAAGAGGCTGATGATGAGAGGTAACAGGATGTGGCGGTGGAAGGTTGTAGCTGCTAACAGGAGCATCAGTCGCAGTGGAAAAGTGAGAATAGCCAGCATTGGAATACAAAGGCCGCACAGAGGCCTTGTAGCCAACGCCAGTAATGTGAGAGCCGGGCTGGTTACTGCTGTGGAAAGTCTTGGGCTGAGAGTAGTGACCTGGTATTCCTGCTCTACCAATCTCGGGCTGCTGGCTTACAGATAACTGGTATTCAGGTTCGGCCTGCTTGTCCCTTTTCAATTTGGTGCGCTCAGAATCCTCTGCATGGGTTTTCACATGCTTCTTCAAATCCTGCGGACGTTTGAATCTCTTATCGCATGTAGAACACACATAAGGCTTCAAAGGCACGTGAACTCTCAAATGAGATGTAATATGGTCTCTTTTAACGGTGACAACCTGGCAGTTGTCCCACTGGCAGGCCAAGGTGAGGTTTCTATTACATTTTCTGCCGACATGGAAATCACAAAGATGCTCGTACAAGGATTTGGCGTCTTGAAAGATGAGAGTGCATCCCTTCCACTTACACTGCAAAGGGCCCTCTGGCTCATGCTTGTGGCTGTGAAATTTCCTTGACTTGACAGGCTTAGACTTGAAGATATCCGTTGAAGATTGCCGCTGGACAAAAGTCGATCTTTGGGCGTACTGGTGGTCTTGCGTTCTCTGAGGGAGCTGCTGCTGGGCGTGAAGCAACGGAGCAGATGGCTGTGGAACCCTACCAAGAAGGGAAGAGTTCAATGGAGGCAGGGTCAAGAGGTTCTGAGCAGGAGTGTGCAAGTTAGGATAGAGAGAGCAGGGCTTGTTGTGGTCATGGCCGATGCGTTCCTGCTTAAGATTAGGAAGAATTGGGTGAGCAAACTTGGCGGAGGCCGAATACAAGCTATTGGAGCCGGTCATCGGAGTGCAGCTGACGCTGTTGTTCTTACAGATGCTCTTGTCCAAGTCGGAGATCGGTGGAACGGAAATAGGAATGCTCTGCTTGACGCCGGGTGAGTTTCCTTGCTGAAAGGCGGGCGGAGAGTCGGGCGAAGATGAAGGGTCGGTGTACGACGAGGCCGACGACTCCAACGGAGAGCCAGTGCACTCGGTCATGGTGGAGTTTGAGTCCAACTTGGATCCGACGCTCCTCTTCTTCTCCCGCAGCGTGTAGGCAGAGGAATCAGGCTTCAGCTGGCTGGCGGCGGAAGGCACCGTCTTGACGTCTCTTCCGAGAGACGCTGGCGCCTGCAACGGCCTGAGAGACGACGAGGCCGTGCTGGAGGCGGTTGTTGCTGCGGAGTCGGCGTTCAAGTAGGCAAGCGGGTGGACGTTCAACGATTTGGGAGACGATGGCTGGTGGTACGTCGGCCTGGAGATGATGGACGAGATGCGCACAGCACTGGAGGCGGCGCCGGAAGCAGTGTTGAAGTGGACGGAGTCGCTGTTGGCGGTGGCGGTGGCGGTGGCGGTGGACTGATTGCTAGCGGTGTTGAAGGGGACATTGATTTGCGTTGGGTTGGCGTCAGTGATGCGGCCCAACACCGGATTGTTCTGGTCTTTGGAGTTAGGTTGAAGCATAGTATAGTTGCAAGCTGTGCTGTGGCTACCTATGTTATAAACTAAGATACAAGATGCAGCCGTAAACAACACAAGTGTACAAGAAGCAGTAGTGGATATTTGAATACAAGAAAAGTCAACGAGCTAAAATTAATTTTCTTTCTGGGCGAGACGCACAGGTCCACATCCACACGGGGAAGGAAAAAAAAAGTGGGAAAAAAAAAAAAAGCGCAGCAAGCGTGAGGCGGCCACGGCGCAGGGTGCTTGACAGACAGAGATGGTGTGGTGCACCGCAGTGAAGTGCGAGGCTTGGAAGCGCAAAACACTTGTGTGTGTAGACAGAAGAAACTCAGCCAGGGTGACAGAGAGAGAGATTCAGAGGCAGGGAGATGGCAGGAAGATGGCAAGGAGGTGGCAAGGAGGGAGCAGGGAGGTAGCAGGCGGCATGTAGGCGGCATGTAGGACCAGTCCAGCACGTCTGCTGCAGATCTTCAGCCATCTCCCGAGCTAAGAAGTGCCTCTGCCTGGATACGGGGCGCGGCGTCCACCAGGCATGCTCCTTTTTTCCGCCCTCACCGTGGCCCTTGGACCTTCTGCATTCGGCGTGAAAGCGGGGCTCCCTCAGTTTGGGAGAAAGGATCATCGCAAACAGTGTGTGAGCCAGCTAGCTATTCGGGGTTCTCGGTTTTTCGGGTTGCGCAGCTACAGCAGATGCCGAAGCAAAAGACAACCAACGTAGACCACGACATTACAGGAGTCCTGCAAGACCTTAAAGTCAAACTGCCAGCAACAGCGCAAGACGTAGGGCCCACGGCAGTGCTGGAAGCATGTAGCGGTAATCTACGTACGTACGTATACCAGGGTGCGGTAGCAGTATGCGGTATTCTACCGTAGTAAATTAAGTTGGCTCACGCCGTACACTGTGGTGGACCGGGTAAGCCAAGAGAGCAAGCAGGCCGGTAAACTGCTGAAACGGTATGCTGGCTGGCTGGAGAAGCAGGGCCCAACTTCTGGGCTACTCTTTATTGCAGCATGCAAACACCGTCACCATCGTCATCACCAAGACTATCGCAATGTGCAAGTGGCAGCCAGCTGCAACAGCGGGTTTCGTCTGCTATTCATGACAGCCGTAGTTCCGGTCCTATCGTAGTAGTACTGAGTCCAAGGCTGGGTGTTCGGAAACAAGATCTGGGGTTCTCACTTGTGCATAGCCACAATCCCGGAGTAACTGTTATCTTTTGCAGCATTAGAACAGCGATCTGGCTGAGAAATATTTTAGATACGATAAGAAACCCGATGTGGGCTATTAACTGTGCTGGAGGAGATCTGAACGAAGCGATGCGTGATAGACAGCTCCTGGTAGCAGAATAGTGGGCTCAAGTGTAGATATGAACTGTCGAGTAAGGTAGTTATGTGGGTTGAGTAATGTAGCTATGGAGGCCGACTAATGTAGCTACGAAGGCCGACTAATGCATCTATATGACAAGCCAACTTATCACACAAACGATGGACAGTGCAGAATGTGTAGCAGCTCAATGCACAGTTCCAGGGTTGGTTGGTGACAACTACCCCCAGTATACACTGACCATTGAGCTGTATCCCAAAAACAAAGCTAATCGCATGTACCGAAAATACAGTCTACTTGTCTGTGAGCATATAAGCATCGAGTGACATTGGCTACAGTCTTTCGAGGCTGCTGGATTGAACGTCAAAGAATAGCCTTTTCTACACAGCTCACTGAGCATGCCATTCCATCTTGAAACCAGATCAAATTGCGAGACAATGTCCAAAACATTATCGATTACCGGTAGGTGGTGGTGTGAAGCTCAGGGACAAATTCAGCGCACAAAACATCAATTGATCTTGCTACCGACGTGTAACGCATTTTACTTTGATATGAGGAAGTAGTTTACATCAAAATCTTATTCACAAACAATCCTGGCAGAGCTGGCAGAGCCAGAGATTCATTGTAGATTTACATGCATCATACCCACATGAAGACTCATTTTCGGAACATAAATGTGGCTCTGCCAGAGATTTACTATAGATTTACATGCATCATACCGGCATGAAGTCTCATTTTCGGAATAATGAACATAAATCTCGTAGCTTGCACTGTCCAAGAGCATTATGATTCGATCTTATAGATTATGACACTACCACAATTTGGGCAGCTATTATCAAAGCATGCATAGAATTTAAGCTAGACCAACTTAGGCGGTGTGAGGCCACTCGATCTTCTCTTCTGCTGCTATCAAGACATTTGTGCTACAGCTGCACGTACCTGCAGCAGCCTACTTACTACTTTGCACCGAATCCATAAAGTACACAAACCACAAATTAACTGATTACTAAAACAACACCAGACATTAAGAAGAAGAATGAATTATCAGCATCATACTATGCAACATCTGCCCATCTTCAACATTAGCAGGAAAATAATGAAGAAAAAAAGAAAAAACAAACTGGTGCTATCGGCAGACTACCCAAATGTACTGCATGCTTAGTTGAACAGTTTCTTCAACTTGGAAAACAAACTCTTCTTCTCGTGCTTGACAGTCTGCTTGGCTTCCACCTCGGACTTCTTGACCTTCTTGGTGACCTTCTTGACATATTTAGTTGCGGTTTCCTCAGTCTTGTCGGTAGACTCCGTAGCAACGGTGTCGGCAGGCTTTGTTTCAGGAGCAGGCTCCTTGACAGGCTCCTTGGCTTCCTCTTTTGTTGTATCTGCAGACTTGACGGCCTCCTTCTCTGGCTCGGTCTCCGTCTCATTTAAGGTCTTAGGGTCGACGTCTCTGACTTCTGTGAATGCAGAGATGGCTTGTGCATCGGCAGGAACCACGATGCCGGGCTCACCAAGCGTGACCTGCTGGCCCTCGGTGGAGGGCATAACGGTGGTGTCGACGGACTTCTTGGACACTGGCACGGCGAGGCCGCCAGCCTCAGGGATTTTGGCGGCGCTGCTGTCGTCGTCAAAGTCCTTGGCGTAGAGAACGTTGTTCAGGTTTCCGCCCTCGTCGGCCTCGGTAGGCACGGATTCCGAGTTGACCCACTTGTCGTCGACGACGAACTTGAAGGTGATCTTGTCGGTGTCGCTTGGAAAAGGCACCGTCAAGGAGAAGGAGCCGTCCGACTGCTTGACCAAGGGATAGGACTGGGACCAGTTGTCGAAAGAACCGGTGACAACGACGGATTCAGGGCCAGTGGGCCTTAATTGGAGTTAGTACGGGGACAGAAGGGACAAATGACAGAGTGAAGCAGGCCAGCTAGTGGGCCACCAGGGCACCAGGGCACTAGGGCACTAGGGCACTAGGGCACAAAAGCTGGATCTCGGTGCTCGGACTACTACTTACCATGTAAAGGTGTAGGAAGGCATTGTGGGAGAATTGGGCTGAAAGTGGGCGGCTATGACACAATGCTTGGAATAGTGGCTGGAAAGATATGCTGATGGTAACCAGTGAGAGAATAAGTTAAGAAGAGCAGAGGGGAAAAAAAGAAAGAATCCGTAGAATTAGGTGCAGAAAATAAAGTCGGCAAGAAGAGCAAAAAAAAAAAAAAATTTGAGGGCAGCTACAGTATGGGTGCACACATAAACACAGGAATCGGGAGTGAGCATTACTATTCTGGGAGAGTAGGAGATAGCAGTAAGTGATATGAGTGGGAGATATGAATAGGAGATATGAGTGGGAGATGAATAGGATAAGCAGATAGTAGGCAGCAAGATGGAGCGGTAATATGCCAGATGATATATGAATTGCAGCTACAGATTGCCGCTACAGAACTCAGCTACAGAACTCAGCTACAGAACTCAGCTATAGAACTCAGCTATAGAACTCAGCTACAGTTACAAACCGCCGCTACAGACTGCAACAGACCGAAGCTACAATTACAGCTACAGATCGCAGCGCCATGGAGAACGCAAGCGGCTTACTCATGTGCAGGAATATGCACCAACACAATCGTACATCGCAATATCGCAATATCGTACTACTGCAATATCGTAATACCGCAATATCGTAATACCGCACTACTGCAATATCGCAAATTCACAGAAGATCTGAAAGACGCACACAAGGGAGAAGCCCGGTGTGCCAGTGGGGTCGTGGGGGCGGGGTGCAGCTGCTGCGGAGTGGTGGCAGAGAGAGCGAACCAGGCATCGTGGCTACATGCAGTACAGAGCAGCAGAAGAAGTAAAGACGAGAACAACCAAGAACCATGTGGCCGGCGGAGAAAGAACTGAAGATGCCGCTCAATAGTATGCGGCACCCGTAGTCAACAGCGGCGGCGGCGGCGGCGGTAACAGAACCTTGAGAGCGTTGACGTAGTGTTTGGAAAGCTGCTGGTTGCGACAGAATTAAGGGAGCGTTCAGGGAGACAGACAGGGTTTCACATGGCGTCAGGAATGTGTCCGGGATGCGCGGGCTGGGGAGGGGGATGAGATGCGGGCTGAGAAATGAGAGGAGAAGCGGGTCTACAGTGGGGGAAGAGGTGGAGGATGTTGAGAGCCGTGACATGTAATCCTTGGGTTGCACTCAGCAGAATGCCATAGAAAAGCTGCTACCAAGTATCCATGCAGTATCTGTGATACCAGGTTAGCTGCTCACCTCTCGTAGGATCGTGGTAGGAGGAATCGCAAGGCGAAAAGCAAAGAGTGGGATTGCTACCAGGGGGAACGGGCAGGCTAGCAACTCCAGAATATGCATATGCACCTCGGAAATTGATCGCCTGGGGCTTCGATTTGCACCTGAAAACGGGTCTCGGTATGCACCTCGGGTCCACCTGGCATACAGCTTGGCAGTAGCTGCAGATGACAGATGAAATCCAGCTGATACTGACTCAGTACATACCATTAATCTCTAGTTATAGGAACTCGGCACTGCAGCCCCTATTTCGGGTCTCCGCTCACTAATATGGCTCTACATAGCCAAGCATGGCCCTACAGGGCCAAACATAGCTTGCATACACCCACAAGCCGACCGAAATATTAGCACTACCTCGTCTACTACGCCTTGCTGCACGTATAACTGCCCAGCTCGCTGTCACCCAGCACTCGTACTCTATTTCCCATCTCTCTCCGAGCTCTCTGCCACCCAGAACTTCTACTCTGCTGTCCATCTCCCTCCCTGCTCTCTGCCACTCTACCTTACACCCTCTTCCACCCTCTGCTTGCTGCTCTACCTATTAAACTTGTTACTCTCCAAACTAATTTATACGCTCATGTCAAATCAACTTATTACGCATCCTCCCTCAGACCCCTCCGGGCTTACCTCCTCTTCCCCTTCATCCAACTTTCGGATTTGCTCCACTATCGACCGGAACACCTTATCCACATTATAGTTTAGCTTGGCCGAGCACTCGAGCACCGATATATTTCCAAACTCCTTACCCATCTCCTCTAGCTCCTTATACGTCACCTTCCGCTTTAAGTCCAAGTCCGATTTGTTGCCCGCAATAACCATGGGCTTGTCAATTTCAATCGTATCCATGATCTTGTCCCTTATCAACCTCAACATCTCAAAAGACTGCCTAGATGCTATCGAATACACCAGTATGTACCCATGTATGCCGATAAGTAGCTTGTTATTTATCATCGAAAATTCATCTTGGCCTCGCCGTATCGATGATCTCCAAGCTGTAGTCAACACCCTTGTACTTGATCATCTTGTCGAGCTGGTTCTCGATCGTTGGATAGTAGTGATCTGCAAAGTGGTGCTGCACAAACTGCTGCGCCAACGACGACTTGCCCACAGCTCTAGCTCCAATTATAGCGATTTTTCTTTCTTTCATTGCTCTACTCATTCTTAGTTAAAAACAGAGATAAACAGAGAATGAGTGGAGCGCATAATTACTGGAAATCCAGTGCATCGCTTATTAAGAAAACTCACAAATATTTTTCTCGACGCAGATCTTCGTATGAGGTAAGTAATTTTCCCGATTTGGAAGCCGCAAGCAGATGGTGACAGATGGTCTTGGATAGAAGAGCTTTGACCCGATTGCCGATATATGTAGCACAAATGTGATCCTGGCCTGCTTGACATATTGGATTACCTGGCTACTCTTAGATTGACGCAGCAATAAGGGGACATTTTGTGCTGCACCCGGGAATTCGGTATTCCGTTACCGGAGTAACCGCTCTCTGACTAATGCATCCGTTATAGGTAGACGAAGAGTAACAGGCCGGAGCAAGCAGATCGCCTCACCACTAGGGTGCAAACCACAAACTTTTCAACAGCATCATTCAATGCTGATAGCTCAATCAAGACAGGAAACTTGCTCCATGGTTGCGAGTTGATATCTCCACACAAGTGGAGCCAGAGCGGCTGGATAGCCAAGCTCCGTTCCCACATATTAATATTAAACAGCTTACTTATCTCATGTATTTAAAGACAATATATGTAATGCTATGTGAATGTACGAAGGCAGAGAAGAAAATCATATCATAATCCTAATAAATAAGGCTGGAGCCGATGGGCATTCCTATGAGTTGAGGGTATATTGCAGGCCACTGTCTTAGTCCTGAGCCCAGTTCAAGCATCTCAACGCGGAGACCACAACCACGATAGTCACAGGCAAGGTGAGAATCACGTAGCCGTAAAATAGAACGCCAGCCATTTCTTTCTGGTAGATCTCATTCAACTGACAGATCTGCGAAAGCTGGATAGCAGGTGGTGAAGTGATCAACAAGAAAGATGTAATAAGGAAGATTGGGTCGTCAGTGATACTAAGGCCTATGTACTTAACACAGAAGACGACCAACGGAAGTAGAACAAAGGAAGGAAGAACCATTCTGGAAATCAAGGAGCCCACAATCATTCTAGAGTAGTGCGGACATGCAGGCGGGATCTCAGAGGAAGGAGCAAGGTTGGCACCCAAGACAACCAAGATCAAAGGAATAGACACAGAGCCCAACTCTCTGATAGCCTTGGCCACGGTGTTCTGGATGAAGCCGTTGGCCTCGTAGAATTGATATCTAATGGCAGGGATAGAAGCAACTATGACAGAGCTAAGCATTGCCCACAAAGGAGGGTTCATCCAGCCCATGAACTTGTTGAAGGCCTTTTTGAGGCCACTGATGGGCTGGTCGTCCTTATCTTCGATCTCTACCACAATGGTGTTGCGTGTTGCGGTTGTATTTATTCTTGAAAGCTTCTGACCATTGGCGCCGTCTGCTTGGTTGATAATGATGTTCTGAACGTCGTCGTCGTCGTCGTCATGCCCGAACGAAGAACCCTCGTTCCACGAGTTGCTTTCATCGGCGCCGTAATCAGGAACAGCGTTGGAACAGGACTTGGAGCTGTCGCTCGAAGCAGGCGAAGTTCTGTCTTCGGAATCTAATAAGAATTGGCTCTCGGAGTCGTTGTTCTGCTGCAGGCTCTGGTATATCACCTCGTCGGGCTGCTTCTTTAGCAAGGTGTTGTAGCCCCAAGACCACCTGAGCATCTGGCCCAACTGCTGGAAAATTAGCAAGTAGATTAAACCCCTGGAGGCGATCTTGTCGGGGTTGTCGTCGTCAACGGCGTCCCATTCCAATCCTGGCAAAGTGTAGGCCAAGGCTAACGTCAAGGAGACGGGCAAGGAGTTGGAGTTGCCGAAGACAGCCATGGCGGTGACGAAGTTTGTCTCTGGCTCTGTGAGGTGCATCAAGCCAGACACCCAGTTCGACGAGATTAGCGAGACAAGCGTGGTGATGGCGTAGAGAATTGGGATGATGATGACTTCCAACAACTTCTTGATGGACAAGGAGGACGCTAACTTGGTGAAGATAAGGGCAGGGGTGAACAAGTCGACATTCAAGCGGGAGATCATTTTGGTGGCGTTGTTATTCAACAAGCCGGTTGTTGCGGCCCAAAATCCAGACACACAGACGATGACAACTTCGATGACGGCCTGGAACGTAAGGAAGGTGATGTGGGAGTAGCTTAGGTCGGAGGACGGCGAAGTATCGGCGACGGCATTGACGATGTATTCAATAAACATTTAGCAAAGCCGGTGGAGGCGGAGAAAAGAAGAGCAGCTAAATGGAGCAAGAAAAGAAAAGAAAAAGAAAAAGAGAAGAGAAAGGGAGCGGGGAGAGAACCCAAGATGAAAGAATCAAGGGAAGGAAAGCTGATAAGAAGTGGGAGTAGAAATGGAGGCGACAAAAAGAAGCAGAAGTAGAAGCAGAAGTAGAAGTAAGAAGTAGATGGAATTCGTCAACAAGAAGAAGAAGTGCGGTGATATAAGTGAAAAATTATGGAACAAGAAGAAAGGGCCTAAAGAAGAAAAAGAGAAACGGGAAAGAAAAAAAAAAAAAAAAAACAGAACCGGAAAGAGCCAAGCTGTGCAGAGACGGTGCTTGGACTGCAACCGGACACAACACAGTGCAAAGGATCTCGGGGAAGAGTCAACACCGGATGGCGTAAGTTAGCGCACGCGCTTAAGCCTGCTGTGCACGTAGGCAAACTCAGAGCAATTTTCAGAAGCAGCAGCAGCAGGAGCAGCAGCAGCAGCAATGTGCGGCAGATGCATAGACACGAGACGCCGGTGACAGCGCACCAACAGATCAGGGCAGACGTATTACAACTAGATCATGGTATCTTATGAAGTGGGATCGCAGCAGCAGCACGAGATGGCTGGTGGAGCTCAGGTGGTTCTAAGTTGGAGGAGCTTGAAGTGCCTGGTATTGCAAGGCGGGTAGGTGGCCTTGCTCTGCAGCACAGGTATGGCTGATGCACGCAACCTGCAGCGACGTCACCGAGGAAAATAAATCGAGATACGGGTGCAGCCACGCAAAGCATCATGCGGGCACCGCGTTGGGGCCGGAAAAAGAAAAAAAAAGAATCCCCCGGTAGCTAGTTGGCTGACTCGGGAGAAGATAGGAAGAGCTGCCGATAAGCGGGTGAGCAGACGTTTCGACGACAGCCCAGAAGTGTGCAGTATGCATTGCAAAGTGGTAGACAACTGTAGATATATAGGATTTCCAGATTGGGGTGACTTCCACAAACTGCTATAAAGTATTGTTGGCTATGCTGCATGCAGGACACAGCAGCGTAAAGCGCTGTATATGCGGTTACCAGCTTGATAGCCCATTTCTGGTACAGTGGATGCAGCAACAGCAGCAGCATGCAGGTGTGAAAAATTCAGTATGCTGGATAGCATCTGACTTTTCTGGGAATGTATCGGGCAGAGATAATGACTTCACTCGTAAACGGAGGTTGGCAGCTGCATGATCAGAGTGTAAAGCTGATGAGACGTCGGAGATTGCGTGTGCCATGAATTCATGTATCACAAGGTTGCTAACCACACCGCTAGGCTGGCAACCGGACAGATAGGCTTAACTGTTAGGCTACTTGTAGGGTAGAAAGAATGCAGTTCGGAACAGGAAAGTCACAGCCAGAGGGCGGGGCTGGCCAGCCGTCTAGACAGTAAAGAAAAAGGAACTAGTTAACGTCTGAGCTACAGGTTGGAATCAGCTAGTTGTGATGAACAAGTAAGTTGCGTAGAACTGCTTGATGAAGATACACGCGTATCCGAACTACAGTTCCGGCAGTCCCATAAGGACCCGAGTTTTGGCGATAATGTGGAATAAAGCAATACATAAGCATAAAAAGTATGAAAATAGATAAAAGCAAATCAGGAGAAGTGAAATCGATCTCGTTAAGCGCGCAGAGTAGGTCGGGTTGGATCGGGTCGTAATATAGGTGTAGGTGATAACGTTGGAATGAATAAACTGTGGAACAAGATTGGGGCCGCCATGCCAACGGAACTCTCTGTAGGTTAGCCGAACAGGAATCATTATCAGAGAACAAAGATATCCAGTATCCATTCTGACATCTGTCAAAAGAACCAGAAAAGCCCAGCCCTGATTCTCGTTAAGCTGTGCTGCACCAGACGAAGCTGGTCTGTTGGAAGTCACTGAAAACCAAGAATTCAGTGTTCCTGACAGGATTATTATTTTCTAAGCAAAGCAGTGTTCGTGAAGAGCGGCATTTCGTCGGCTCTTCCAGCTGTACATCGTTCAGGTTACCCTACATAATCAAGCCATGGATACTCATCTTGGTCTTGATGTCGCTCCTTGGACTGGCTCCTTGGGTCGATACAAACCTATCATTTTCCGCTAGTTGCGGCTTGGACTGCGGAGGTATGGAATATTGGGCAGCCAGATTCGCTTTAGTGGCCGGATTCATGAATTGCGTTTGGTGTGCCGGCACCGGCAGAGGTGCAACTTCAGGTCGTTGCTGGTAGGAAGAATAGTTCTCTGAGAGGGGAGGTAGTGGCTGACCTATGGAGCTGTTTGGCGCATGCGACTGGTAGGACACCACTGGAGTTCTCTGGACAGAAAGACCGCTGATGTGCGGATTCTGCAGCAGAGACATGCTTGTAGAGGAGGAAAGCGAACTGTATGACCGTAACGAAGACGAGGAAGACGAGGACATTGGCACGTAGTTGGACGTAGAATAGTAATGCTGATATGGAGCCGGATTCGGGTACGAGCTGGACGGAGACACAGAGACTGAGGAAAACGAGTTTCCCGTAGACGTGGACATGGACGAAGAGGGAGAAACCTGGCCTGCACCAGCAGTGCTGGGTGAATAGTAGTTCCATGACATCTCCTGGGCGGGCTGGTAGACATGGCCAGTGGACAAAGAGGGCTTGGGAATCGGGATTCGGGCGTTTTCAAGATTCTGGGCCGCTCTAAGCACGGATATCAAGCCATCCTTAGATTCCGGCGGCCTAGCACCGATGCCAGGCTGGTGGTAGGCTGGATTTGGCGGGTGATATGGCGAGCCTGGCTGCGAGAAGGCAATATATCCAGATGAAGGAGCAGAGAGTACGGGAAGCTGCGACAGTGGACGAGCCGCCGTAGAGTCCGGGTTTCTTCGTGAGGCAGGTTTCTTCTTGGCGACCTTGGCGACGCTGTTCTTGCGTCTGTTGCGCTTCTTCTTGAGGTCGGAGTCGGTGACCCGGAGCCGAAGCAAGCCAAAGCCCTTCTCGTGGGGCTTGAGGCACAGGTAGACGAAGTCTTCACCGAAGATCGGAATCAAGGCGTAGCGGATGGTGTAGCAGAAGCGGCTGGCCAACTTCTTGGCGATGTCATAGGGGATCCAGGTCCCCTGGATCTTTAGGAAGCCCCCACGGACCCTTCGGAGGTCTTTTTCCAACTCAGGAGACGACTCCACCAGTTTGACGATATCTGCTTTGGAGTTTCCGATCGCCTTCCAGAGACCGGTTAAGTGGACGAGCCCCGAGTAGTAGTCCCAGATGATCCAGCTGTCGTTTATCTGGTACTCGTAGACGGTGAGGTAGTTGCGGGGGTCGATCGACGTGGAGTATTTCCGCTTGGTGATGGCGTCCAACCTGGGTAAGAGATCATATTGATCGCTAGGCACCTCTGCCAGGATATCTGCAGGATACTGCTTAATCGGGTAGTTGATGTCGAACATGGAAGACGAGGCAAGCGCTTAGGAGTTCGATGACAAACAGAGTGACACAGGCTGAAGCAGAAGAAGAAGTAGCAGAAGAAAGAAAAGGTTGTGGAATCATGGATAAGAAACGGATTGGTTTAAGCGGTAGCGATATGTAGCATGGATCCAGCGGGGAAGCCAGCAGAAGAAGAGGAAGGGAGAAAAAAAAAAAAAAAAAAAAAAGAAAACGAATACAGGAAGCGGAAAAAAAAAGAAACCTTGTATCAAAGGAGACAAAGCACAAACAGCGGGAAGAAAAAAGAAATGAACGAACGGTCTTGTGCTATGTTACACGAATCACTGTCGTTATCGGAGAGGAAAGAGCGGGACCTGACGAGCTTAACCGGAACCGGAACCAGAACTGGTATCAGCAGTAGGAGCACGAGCACCACACAACAATGGCACGTCCAAAGTGTGAAGGAGTAGTAGCCGTCCGTGTGGTGCTGGCGCATTACCCCTCTACCCTCCTCTACCAGTTCGACGGCGACACACAAGTAGACCAGAACTGGGCCCGGAAGTCGAGAGCAAGTTCGGGAAAAAGAAACTTCCACACAATCTTTCGGGGACGGTGGTCTATGGTCCAAGCAGGAATTATGCCCAATCTGTTCATCCACAATCTTCGCAACTGCGTAATCGGCTCCACACCAGCGATACCGGTATCCAAAAGAAATGCCACCAAAACGGCAGTTGTGAGTTGGGAGAAAGTCGGTGCTTGCAACACTGCGTGCAGAGTGTGAGAGACAGCTGTGTTGATCTCACACTGTGGACCTGCCACTGCTGGGTGTGGTGGCTTAGGTTGCGCCGGTGCAGTCGGACCAACCTGACAATCTGCCAGTAAATGAGTCGTTTCACTGCAGTTTCAGGTTGGGATAAAAAAAAAAAAGAAAACGCCCACCAATACCCCTGCCCATCTAATACAACCCAGCATCTCGCACCGTTTATCTTTCTTCGACCTTGGACTTCGCCTTCAGCTCCTTTATCTCCACCACCCTTATCTAGGACTTTTCCACTACAATCCTTTACTACAGTGTCTCCTTCGCTCTCACCTTCCTGGCTCTAGGGTGCGCACTTCTCGCTCTCGCTTCATCTAACTCTTTTGGTGTAGGTATCTTTTCTCGGTTTCTATATACAAATTGTGGTTAACGTAACTCTGACGTATGCAGAGGGAAAACTACCAGCACGAACTCGATGCAGGCTTCATGCTTAATCGTTTATTGCGGTACCTGTTTTCTCAAAGCCATACTTGCTTTGCCAACTGGATAGCAGCCACTGTCGTAAATTGTGCTGTCCGCTGCCCACACTGCTTCTTTTCTACCTCCCAGCTGCTTTTTTTTTTTTTTTTTTTTTTTTTTTTTGCTCAACCTCCTTTTCAAAACGGTAGATATGCGTTTTCTTCGATCTTCCACTTCCTGATTAATAATCATACTGAACGTCTTCCCTTAAATTGTGCGCCAAATTCCTCGAGAATCGCTCTTGTTCGAGGCTCATGGCGGTTTAATTCGATCGTCGATCTGGCTCTCCGACGCCACAGCTGTGGTCATCCCTATTTTGCCTGCCCAAACGGACACTTCAAGCTAGTAAGTATAGCTGCGAGCATTGAATCTTTCATTCAGCAAGCTCTACTGGATTTCTCTTGTTTATTTCTCTTGTTTATTTCACCGAAACCTTACGCTGTAAAACTTTTTCTTCTGCTCCCTCTTTTCCTTATCTTTAAAACTGTCCTCGCTCGCGTTTCTTTTCACTGCACCTTTCTTTTTTCCGCATCACTTCGCCTGTCTTCCAGTGAATCACAACTTTCTCGGTTGATGACTGGCGCCCGGTGCGAAACCAAGAAAGTCGTTATCAAAAGTTTGGTTTTTCAGTCCCCAAATTTCACATCCCAAAGATGAAATACCGTTTACGATAGTCCCCTCCAAGGGACCATACGTTGGACTACATTATTTTTGTACTACGTTATTACTCATAAACATATTCTGGGCTCTTCTGTCTCGTACAACCATCCTTACCGGGGGAACCCACATTTTCACTGCAATACTACAAACTATTGCTTTATGAAAGCACCGTATAATACTCGCAAACCATGACCTATCACGAAGCTGATATGCATCTCCTTGAAACTGCTTCGGCTCTTTCTGGAATCTATCTGGCTCTTGATAAGCGTAAAGTTGATGACTCCTCCAGCTTTAACTTCATCCGATGTGTGGTGACTAGACTACCTTTCACCATGGAGCTTTCTGCGTCGCTATAATCCTGCACGATTAATAATCATCCTGTCCATGGGGGCATTGCTTCAACACTACCAGCAAGCCGGGGATGCAGCACACTTAGTCGGACTCTGCTCTACTCTGGGCTATTCGACTTTATCTCCGTTTCCCAAAGCGGAAATTCCAACTTTCTCTCCTCACCGCGCCGACTACCGAAGACTCCTCGTTTCGGCTTCTCACTTTCAGCACCTCCACAGATAAGATAAGCGTAACTTCGGGTCAACGTCCGCCTTATCACACCATTACGAACCATTGCCGCAACTGCTATATTTCTTTTTTTTCTTTTTTTTTTTTGCATGCTTTTAAGCTCTTCTCTTAGAGACTATATACATATACAATGCCATGCTATTCAACTGATGGTATTCATTGCCTCGTCTATTTGCTCTTGCCGTCGCCTGCTTCACCTTCCTTCTTATCACATTCATCCATGTGCTTTTTGTCGTCTTCCGTCTCTGTCACATCCAAATTACTATTCCTGCCTTTCTTTTCGCCTTCTTCGTCATTTTCTCCAACCTCCATGTGCTTCAATTCCATGTGCTCCTCCTTTTTGTTATGTGTTCCATCCTCAGTTTCCTCCTTCACATTCTTCATATTGTGTTCACCGCCTTTCTGATCGGTTTTTGCCAGCTGCTGCTGAACCCTCTTAAAAAAGCTGCCAACACTGGATCCAAAAGAACTCATTTTTGTTGCTGCTGTTGAATCCGATGTCCTTGATTCAACGCTCACTGTAGGACTTTCGAGCTGCATCTCCTCTGGTTTCGGACCAGCCTCTGATTCCTTGGGCTTAGCAGCACTTCCGCTCTTCCACTCAAACAATCCTTTTATGCGCCTTCCTGTTGCGTTTTTGCGCTCCTCATAAATATTCTTACCCACATGCTTGGGCTCGAAAACATCAAACAATTCATCTTCAGTATATTTATTGAATATTTCGTAACTCCTCGTCTGTTTGAATTGCGCCACAAAGTTCGGATTGAAAGAGTTAATATTATTCTTGCAGTCATTAGCACCTAACGACATCATTGGATCATAATAATCGGTTTTCTGGAACATGTCAAGTTTTATTGTCGATAACATCCCCATCAAGTAATCTTCAAAGCTGCTGCGGATGAAGTCGTCGCCCCCTTCGTATACCTTTCGGTCCAAAGAAGGATTGTTATTAATGGTTTTAGAGACTTGTAGGCCAGCAGGCTCCTTTTTGCTATTCTTGCGCACCTCTGCCATAATGTAGTCGATAAAAGTTTTATCCTCCCACGTCAACGATAGTTTATCTTTGATATTCTTATTTAGAATTTCCACTTTGCTGCCAACTCCTTTAAAAATCTCCATATTGTTGGAACTTGGGTGGTCTTCTTCATTGAAGTAAACAATGATATCAAACCACTCTTTCTTGCGCTCTAGCACGATGTCATTAGAGCAACCTACCAAGAACCATTTCGTATTGGCGTTGTTCAAATAATCCAGCTGCTGTAGGGTAAGATAAGGCTGGAAGAATCCACCCCTTGTGAATATTTGCAACGGAAGACCTATGAATTGCAGCAACGATTTCCGGTCACTTGTCTTCATTGAATTTGGAGTAATGAGGTTTTTGGATAAATTGTCTAGTAAAGGAGATCCGGAGTCACATAGCTTCATCATCATATTTGGAATCAATGATAGGAGCGAGTATTGAATATTTGAAAGTGCATTCAGGTCTCGGGAGAATATTAGAATTCTTTGTTGAAGAAGAAGAGCCTTAAATATCACCAAGAGATTTCTCTTTAGTTTTAGTGCAACTTCTTGCAAATCTAATCCAGTGTAAAAGTCTCCTTCCTTAATAACCTTCGATTTGTCGTCAGCTTTCTTTCTCCTCTCTCCTTCGACAGGGAGATAATCAAATATCTCCTCGTCCTTTAGCTTGTAGCCTCGAGAATTATATTCCATCGAGATGCTTTTGTACAAGGCATTGATAACACTTCTGTCTCGGAAATCTAGCTGCTCAAAGTACAACTGGGTTACAATACTCAACTTTTCCTTGAGCTGTATGGTTATTGGATGCCGGGTAATTAGAACCACCGATTTTTGTATTATGGAACGCTTGATGTCTTCCTCTTCACTGGAATCCTTTAGCTGGTCGGTGGAAAGTTGCCTGATACAGGCACAGCCAAACAAAGTCTCGATACCTTCATTCGGATCATCAATTAGCTCAGCATCTACGTGGTCGTCTCCAACAAACTCAAGTTCATTCTGTAATTCAATAGGCAATTCTGGACTGCATTGCCTGATATCATCGTAGACCAGCGTAAAGTTGGTGAAGGTCTCTTCGAACAGGTGAGCACCGTCTGGCAATGCCTGGAACGGAAGTTGCGGCCATATTTTTGACACTTTGGCAAGTTTCTCCTCAGCGTTGTCTTCTGTTGTGTCGTCATCTACCCAGTACTCCAATTCCGGTCCTCTAATGTGATTGAAGTTAACAACACATATTCCCACCACAAAACCTGTCTGTATTTTCTTGATACGCTCAACAAGTTCAGGATCATTCTTGACTCTAACCTGCTTTTTGATATGAGGTTTTGGTTCTTCCACAACCTCAACAGCGCTAGACATTTCTTCAGAGCTTTCATGATCACCCGACCCACTTTGAATGCCGGAATCCAGTTCTGCTTCTGTGCTAGTAGTTTCTTCGGCAACAGATTCTGGTTGCTGGGGAGTTCCGGCTGCTTTAGTTTCGGCGACTGCGAAAGCTTCAACAGCGGCTTCTTCAACAGTATCAGCTTCTCTTTCTTCAGAAGCCTCAGCGTCGTTGCTTTCAGCTGCATCTTCGTTGCTTTCATCAGTATCTTCGCCTCTTTCACCTGTCTCTATCTGGCCAGTCTCACTCTCTTTCTCACTCTCTTTCTCACTCTCTTTCTCACTCTCTTTCTCACTCTCTATCTGCACCTCCTTCTCACTGTCGGCTTCTTCCACCTGACCTGCCACTTCCTCAGTTTCTCCACTCTTGTCTTCACTGCCGTCTCCTCCAGCTTCGCCTGTCTTCTGCTCATCTTCTGCCGTCTTCTGCTCATCTTCTGCCGTCTTCTGCTCATCTTCTGCCGTCACATTCTCATCTTCTTCCACACCACTTTGCTGCTGCTTTTCAACTGCTTCAGCTTTTGACTCTGCAACATCTATTGGCTGAGACTCTAATGGATTTTCCGTCTTTTCAGTCTCGTCATTAGAGCAACTCATCTTGGTGTCCAATAACGACCTGATATTCCGATGAGAAAGTTCCGCGAGATTTCCAAGGACAAAAAAAAAGAGAGAGAGAGACATCGTGTAGCATGGGGCTGCAGGCCGCGGTAGAATGTGCTTCACCAAATTTCATCTCGCATCACACCTCGCCTTAGCGAAGAGGAATTATTCATTATTGGATGCATGAAACTACGACACACGGCGCTAAATGCAAAGAAAATAGCCGACGAAGAAGTCTGCAAATAGACACGTAAGAGATGTAGACACCCTGGGGACCTTGGGGACCGGTCTCCTGCTGCTGGCCAGAATTCTGCCTTGTAGTGTTGTGTGTGCAGCGCTTGTGCACAGCGCTTCTCCAGCGCTTCTACCACATTTTGCATTACGTCAGTGGTGGCCGTGGATAAGCCACTCAGACCAAAATCCTCTAACATTCCCGTACACTGTTCTGGGCTTTGTCTGAGTACCAGGAACCGCCTGCAAACATAGTGGCCGCCCGATTGGGTGGTCGGTAGTGGGTGGTATGTGCACCACGTGACAACCATCATGTGGCAGAGTTCTCCATACCTAGTTTACAGCTATGGATGGTCTGCTTGTTGATTGACCCAGGTGTCAAACTCTGTTTTGCTTTGAGCCGCATTCGTCTCTTTGTCTGCATCATTCCAGATATCCTGTGCTACACACCGATTCTCTGTAACTCTCGGACTATCTGTAACCCTCTGTCTCTCTGTAATACTCTGTAACTCTGTAACATTCTGTCTCTCTGTAACACGCTGTCTCTCTGCAACACGCTGTCTCTCTGTAACACTCTGTAACTCCCCAACTCTCCACTCTCTTCAACTCTCTGCAACTCTCTTCAACTCTCTGTCTCTCTCCAACTTTCCAACTCTCTGTAACTCTCCAACTCTCAATTCTCTGTAATACCCTGTCTCTCTGTAACTCTCCAACCCTCCATAACTCGTCTACAAATCCCATGCCGTTAAATTACCTATACATCTTCTCCGCCTATTCTACCCGTACTACACAGCCGCTCACATCTTGTATGGATCACTCAAGTATCTGACTATTGGGCCTTCTCCTATTTTGCCAATGATCTGGTCAAACCAGCCAAGAAGCACACCTCCGGATTTCTGGCCTTCAGGCAACGCCATCAAGCCGTATATGAATTTTACAAGCACGTCCACCTTGTCCAAGTTCAACTGGCCTACAATGCTGGCTACATCCGACTGCTTTGTGTTGTTCAGCACCTCCAACACCGACAACAAGTACCGGCTTTTGACCGTCTGATCCGACCCGTACGGTGGGTCGCTGGCTGCCACCTTGACGGCGTCCACTACCGAGCTCTTTGAAAGACACTGTCTGATTTGCTGCAACGTCGGCTCTATCTGCTCAATTGCACGTGGCTCAAGCCCCAAATCATCCTCCACATACTGCTTGTCTGGGTCGTATTGATCCACGTCGATTCTTCTCCAGTCCTCCATTTTTCCTGCTTTTGTTGTGGGCTGATTAGCTGTCTAAGTATATCTTGTGCACCGGAATATTCAGTGAATAATAATTGTGTGCACATCTCCATGTGTAAGAGCGAGCGACGACGCTACGCACTGCCACCGAGGCCGAACAGCGTCGACGTGGGACGATAGGACGATCTGCGTCGATCCCAAGAAGCACACTCTCTTGGCGTATAGCTTCTTCTCTAACTGGAATAAGTTATCTCCACAGAATCGGCCGAACATGTCGTCCTTGCAGGCGTACTTGGATGCCAACTACTCGATCAATTCCGCAGCCAAGAACAGAAACAAGTCGAAGAAGCATGCACGCAAGAAGCGCAGCACATCTGCTGTAAAAGTGGAAACCATACCAGATGCCAATGAGAACCAAGATGACTTAGATGACCAAGATGACCAAGATGCACCCACCGTAGCCAAGACCGTCAAGGCTCCCAGAGGAGTATGGAAGAACATCGAGACCCATGAGACCGTGGATATTCGGTCGATGGACGACGGCAGTGCTGCTGGCCTTCAAACGAAGCAGCAGATGCAGAAATCTGTACGAGAAAAGCAGCAGAAGTTTGAAGATGAGCTGAAAAGAGAGAAGACCAGGCACCCGGAGGCAGCCGAAACCGTATACAGGGATTCCACCGGCCACAAACTGGCCTCAGACGATGCATCTCTCCAGGTGAAGACCAAACAACAGCAAAAGCTCCAGAGAGACCTCCACCTCAAAAAGCTCAATGCTAGTGAGGCAGACATCGTCAACAAGCTAGAAGAGCTTGCCAAGCTTGACAAGTACAGTGAACAGGGAATCAACCTGTACGAGTCGGATGCTGCGCTCAACGAAGAGCAAAAGCAGGAGCTAAAGGAAGAGGATCCGGCCTTGCTATTTGATGAAAAGCTCCGCAAAAGCTATAAAATGAGCCACAGCAGCCAGTTCGTTAGTGTCACTGGCAGAAAGCTCTACAAGGGTGCCTACCCTTCCAACAGGTTTGGAATACGGCCAGGCTGGAGGTGGGATGGCATAGAGAGAACCAACGGCTTCGAGAAGCGCTGGTTCGAAAAGCAGGCCGACATTAAAGAGCACCAGACACTACAGTACACGACAGCAGAGGACATATAGCCTACCGAGAAGGTGTCACACTACCATTCTAATACCATGCAAAGAAGTGGCCTGGCTGCTACTCATCACATCACATAAAGGTTCCCAGACCTCTTACGAAATCACCCGCCCACAATTTATCAAGTCTCTAGTTTAAAAATATAATTCAATCAATACATCTAATACTAGGATATACAATAGTAAGCCTGACCAAAAGTGTATGTAGCAAAGGAATGCTTAGTGCAAATCTTGACCTCTCCACTCAATTCTGATGGCCTGAATAATTGCCTCTTCCCCTTCCACGGTGGTTTCCACCTCTTCCACGGTATCTTCCGTGCCGATTGCTCGACCTGTTACCGCCTGTCTTCTGGGCATCAATTTCGTTGCCTCCATGAGGATTCAAACTCAACATGTCCATCAACTGTCTCGAAGCTTCAACGTTGGCTGCAGGTTCACTCTGGCTGATGTTCTGTGGGTTACCAGTGCCATTAAATGGAGCCGTCGGAACGCCTGGATACGGAGGTGGGAACATCACAGTCTGAGGTGCAGCGGCAGGTGTGCCATTTCCCTGGACGGAACCTAAAATTGAGTTGAAAATATTAGCGGCAGCTTTACCGTCAGTATTTGGTTTAACATCAAGGGTGTTGGATTCAACCTTAGTTGAAGCCTTAGGAGCAACGGCAGCATCTTGCTGCTCTTCCGTCTTCTTTTTGTCTGCTTCCTTTCCTTGAATGACAGATAGTAACTCCTTCTTTCCTTTAGCTTTCTTAGCCTTCTGTTCCTCGATCTTCTTAAACCTTCTCTCTTTCTTAGCAGCAACTTCCTTAGCGGAATGCTGTGAGTGATACACAAATTGTTTGTGCGTTAAGTTTAACAACGCAGATGAATCGACTGTTAAACCTCTCTGGGTTTTCAATCTTCCATCAAATGTATTACCCGTAAGAATTGGCTGGTCAAAAATAACCTGCAATAGAACTTTTGCCTCCAACGATCTGATTCCGACAACTGTTCCTTTAGAAAACAATGGGACTTTACCCGAGTCCAAAACATAGACCACACGGTCTCCCAAATCGAAGAACTGCTTCTTCAAGAGCAAAAATGGTTTGGAAGGGTCAAAAACTGCATTTCTTGGAATACCCTTGATACCTTTCTTTTCAAATGACTGAGGCCTCATAGTGAAGTTAACGATCTCCTTTTCAACCCAACCAACACCTAACTTAGTCAGAGAATCCGAATCTAATGATGTTTCGACAAAGGCAGCTCTTTTCTCTTTCAAATACCTTCTCACCTCTGTTAACCTCTTTTCCAATTCACTTGGATCATTGATATGGAAAATATCTCTAGCTTGAGGCATTGAGTTTCCCCGATAATTCTGTAAGCTGGAGAATAAATGAGGAAATTGTTTTTGGAAATCATGAATAGTAGCGGCTGCCAAGTCACTGTACTCCCAGTATCTATCATTTCTTCTTGTGTATCCCAACACCTTCATTTGCTTTCCCTGAAATTTCATACCCAATCCAACATCATATTTTCTGTTGGCAGGACCGTAAATCATATAGGTAGAAGTAATTTTCGACAAGAATAGTGGGGACACATGAAGCATTCTGGCAACTTCTGTTGATGAATGGTATCTGAGTGTCTTCCTCTCAAACTGTGCTCTTTCCTTTCCGAACGGAGGCTCAAAGTTTTGGGCCATCCGGACAACGGCAACAGTTAATTTGTTATTAGAATATCCCAACACTTTGGCAGGACATCCGTATCCATAACTACCCAAGAAAACAGCACTGGAACCAACCGGATACTCTTCTTCTAATGGGACGGGTGGTCTCTCCTCAAATCTTTCATCTTTGTTCACCACTTGCTCCACTAT
The DNA here is from genome assembly GCA_030565225.1 of Allodekkera sacchari. Classification (NCBI taxonomy): domain Eukaryota; kingdom Fungi; phylum Ascomycota; class Pichiomycetes; order Pichiales; family Pichiaceae; genus Allodekkera; species Allodekkera sacchari. Next base: position 96,830 of record JAJMBG010000016.1, read on the forward strand.
TAATTGCATTGGATAGCATTTAACTTTCTTCGAAAACATCTTAACAAAGGCACCTGCTTTGTTTGGAGCCAAGCCCACGACATCACTCACGTAAACTAGTCCCTCAATAGGCAACTCTTCTCTACCATCCTCATGCTTGCTAACAGGACCTAGAACCTGAGAATCAATATCCTCACTTTCCTCTCCTTCATATTCCTTGTCACCATTATGCTCTTTTCTAAACTTGAGACCTTGTTTGTGCTTCATAAGGTAAGTGATCTCTCGCTTATCACTTTGATAGTCTTTTCTTTCAAACTCGCTTAGCGGGACGCCAACAACCTTCTTCCCCTTTCCGAATGAAGCAAACTCATACTTCATCAAGCCGTCTGTGACATACAGAACTTTCGCCTCGCGTAGGTACGGCCAATGAGCGTACACCACTGTTCCGACGTATTGCTTAGCAAACTGTTCAACTGATAGTCCCTCATAAACATTATCCAGGGTCAATATCATGGAAGGAGATCTCGATGGCTGCTGGAAGATCTGAAGATGAGCGAATTTTAGATCAAATGTAAATGGAATTGTCTTTAGAGATGGGAATCCGGCTAGTAAATGAGTGCCTGTAAGAACACCCTTACATAAGCCTTTCACTAACTTCAATCCCTCCATTGAAGGTAGTTTGAATGGAGATTCCACACAGTGTGACTCAAAGTCAGGCAGCCAACGAGGCAAAGGTGATTTGACGATGTTCTTGACCTGTGGATTGAAAGTGTAAACTAAATCATTTCCAAAAGAGTTTCTCTTCTTCTCCTCTGGGGTCAGTTTGTCATCGAGAGGCTCCATGGCAGCTACTAGTCGATCCTGATCAACAAAAGATAGCAAAACAACTGCTTCCCATGGGGCAGTTTTACCATTTTGATCTATTGCACAGTCGTTGGGATAGAAATCTATAATTGGCGATTTTGGGTCTGTCATCAAAGGTCTGTAGCAAGGTGGAATTAACTCTTTGGATCTTGCTGGCAAAACACTCATCAACTGCTGGAATGGTTTGAAAGGCTTGCCTTTGTCAAAACTAATGTTGACATCCAAGCCAATCTCAACATCAGAAATTCTTGGAGCATAATGATATCTATAATACCAAGGCCAGGAGCATATTCCCCGATAATAGTAGTAAGCAACCCATTGAAGACCTTCAACATAATTTTCAGTCATATCTTTCATCTTTTCTTTATCATCAAGAGTAAAACCAAGCTTTCTCTTGTAATAATCGTTCTTCCAATCAATAAACTTCTTACCATAAAGATCCTGTTCCTCCTTAAGAGTACCCTCGTCCTCAATAACCACGCCATTTTGGTATCTCTTTATTGCTGACCGTATTTCAGTGACTCGCTCGTTAAACTGATCCTCAGTTTCATCGGGGTCTATTCCATCAATATCCAACTGGGCAGTATATGTTCCAGCAGCTTTTTTGTGGATGATTATCAGACCGAGGTCAAAGGCAAACTTTCTGATGAACTCAAGATTTAGCTCGCTTTCGAAGAATTCACTAGGCAAAGGAAGTTGAGGAATCTTGGATTCATCTTCCATGTACTCCTTCACAGAAAAGTGCTTGCCATAAACACCCAGGATCCATGCCTTTACCATTCCCACCAATTTCTTTTGCTGTTTCAAGATTAGTTCTTTTCCTTGTCTTTTTCTTCTTCTCATTCCTTGAATAGATATATTGTCCAACTGCTTGTTGAACCACTCAACGTCAACAGAGCCACGCTCAAAGTTCTCTAACTCAAAGATGGATAATATTTTTAGCCAAATTCCCAATCTTTTCAGGTTTATCTCTCCGTTATCGTTAATGTAGCCGTCGGTACGCTTCATAGCTTCCTTGAAGGAAGCAATAAGAAGCGAGAAGGCACCCTTGTTCATCATGACATCGGGCAAATTTGGTAGGAAATCGTTACCAATGACGTACATAATGATAATAAAATCATCAAGGACTCTTTCAAAGTCATATTCAAATGGGAGCTCGTCCTGTAAGCTGGCAAACTCCATCTCTAGATATTCCCTGACCAAGGTGATCTGCAATAGATAAAACTTCTGTTTTGTCAAGTCGGACGACGGCTTCTGACGGGAAGGACCAAAGGTAACCTCCTCTCTCAAAAGTGCAAAATGCGGTTCGTGCGAAACCAAGGCAAGCATGATCAAGTCGGCGTCCAACCCGTAGACGCAGTGTCTGGTGTTGACATTGTAGTCAGGCTGGGCCTTCTGCGTTCTGATATACTCCATAATCTTGTGTTCACCTTCACCAGGAACCTCGTGTCCAGAGAGGATAATCCTGATGTTTTGCCAGTCTGTGTCTGTCGACACCTTCTGGTTGATGTAGTACTTAAGATGCTCGGTGACTTTGGCCATAAATTCGGTGCCCGGTGTGATCGCATTGGAGTCAAATGGAGGCTCCTTTGGAATGGGATCGCCGTTCCTGATTGCCTTCTTCATGTTGTCCTCTGCCTCAACGGCAGACCGGAATCTTCTGGCTCTCTGCTGGTTCATCTTGGCTCTAGGAGCAACACCATCTATGGCCATATAGAATAACTTTCTCGGCCTAATCGTGTGAAATAGATGTTCAATGTAGGCGAAGATGGCGCCAAACATTTCCTCCTCCGACAAATGCATGATGGCATGGTCGTTGGTGTGCGTACAATGGTGGAGAATGGAATTCATATCAAGATACAAATTGTCGAATTCCACCATCTCTTGGCAGTCCACCTCTTGACAGATCAACGGCCATCTCTCTGAGATAAACCTAAAGAACTTAGGAATACCCATGCTAACTCTTTGATGTCTAGTGGAAACAGATTAGTGCTTTTGTAGATGAAAGTTGTCTCGTGGACTTTTGGTGCCCTCGCTTTATTTCACACTTTATTTTCATTCACATTTCACCGAATCTCGTCGTAAAAAATTAGTTGTAATGTGGTAAGAGCTTACGGCAGGCGAGGAGATCCAGAATCATGTTTGAGTGCTTGGGCGCTTACCAGGTAGGTAGGTACCAAGAGCCGTGACGACGGCCAGAACCCTGGGAACCTACTGAAGTCAACTAATCAATGACCCAATCAATCACCTGCAGTTGTGGAATGATGTCACGGAAGCCCTGCTACGCTGCCGGATGAATTACTTACTTTCTTGCTTTCCTCGCTCCCGCACGCTGCATCTACACAGACACTAACTACTGACTACTACTGCGCTGGCCTGCCATGACAATTGTGCCAGGATTTGGGCCGTTTGGCTGCCTCCGTTCCTTTGTAGCTACTTCTTCTTCTTTTTGCAGAAACTTCTCTATTCTGGTGTGATGTTTTGTGTTCTCTTCTTTGTTCGATGCCGCCATTGCTCCAAACACTTCTCAATGCTGGACTCTCCTACGAGTGATTTCTTCACTCCACACTTAAGCGGGCTCTGCTACATTTTTTTTTTCCTACGTTCATTTTGATTTTTATGATTTTTTTTTTTTTTCAACCCTCACATCCACTTTTTTTTTAATTTATTTATTTATTTTTTTTTTTTTTTTTTTCACTCTAAATCATCTGTAAACAAGATCTGCACTCTCTATACCTATATACTTGTGTATTTTTTCCCGTACAAGTGAAACATGTTTGGCGGCTCTTCCAATTCCACTGGCTTCAGCTTTGGAAACAACAACAACAATAATAATGCCAGCAGCATTGCCGCCGCTCCAAAGCCTTCATTCAGTTTCGGCAACACAGCAAGTAACAACGTCACTGCTTTAAAGAGATCCAACTCTGGAGGCTTCAACTTTGGCTCCAAGCCTTCGGCAACCGCCAATTCGACTGGTGGAGGATTCAGCTTTGGAAATACAACTTCTAATACCAATGCGGCCGGCAGCAACTCGGGTGGACTGTTTGGAAACAACAGCAAAACTGGTGGACTATTCAACAACCCATCCAACCCTTCTTCCACGTCAGGCGGCCTGTTTGGCTCCAACAGCAACAACTCAGCAGGGATGTTTAATAATTCTGGTAATAAGGGTCCCAGTTTTGGCGCCGGAAGCAAGCCCGGCTTTAGCTTTGGAGGCTCCAATAACAACGCCGCTAAGCCTGGGCTTAGTTTTGGAAGTAACAACAACAACAACAACAACAATGGCGGCGGTCTGTTTGGAAGTAACAACAACAACAACAACAACAGCGGCGGTCTGTTTGGAAACAAGTCCAATACTGGATCAATATTCGGAAATAACACTAATAACACCAACATGTTTGGTCTTGGATCCAATGCTAATAATACAGGAAGCAGCCTGCTCAGAAATAATAATAACACCAATAATAATGCAATGGGCGCATTTGGAGGAAATCAGCAGCAGCAGCAGCAACAACCTCAGTTGACTTCAATGACTAAGGTGAGCGAATTGCCTCCAAACTTCCGTTCCGAACTAGAACAACTAGATCAGTATATTCAGACTCAGGTGTCCATAGCGGAATACCTTAAGAGGAACGCGCAAGGACAAAAAGAGTTAATAGAAAGTATACCAAGAGATATCAACTATTTGGAGAAAAAGTACGTGTCGACGAATCAGGCTCTGAACAGTGATCTTAAATTTATCGAAAACTTCAAATCTAAGACTTTAGAAAGCTTTAACGACTGGGTCGAAAAGTTGATAAAAGTGTATCTACAATTGACGAATCCAATGTCCAGTCCATCGAATGACCAGAATAGGGCTTCGACATCTTCAAAGGTTCTCATAGGGGTGAATGGAATTCGAAGTGCAGCAAGTCAACAGCAAAGCCAGAAACAGAAACAGAATCAGGCTCCTTCGGACAAATTTTCCCCCCTAAATGTGTCGGAAATTCTAAACTCGTACTATATTACGAAAATCGACGAGTTTGGACAGAATATCGAAAAGTATCAAACAATCCTACAGGAAGTCGAAACTTCCATCAATTATCTTGACAAAGTGTCAGCAAATGGTGGATCTTTGTCGGTGGGTGGAAATTATGGACTAGAAATGGTTGTTGCCGCATTGCAGGAAGAGTTTAAGTTGTATGTTGAGTTGGCCAACGAATTCGCCGAGATTCACCATCACACAAACAGGCTTATTGGAGGTAGGGATGCATTTTAGTTTGTTTTCTATATAGTGTAATAATAGAGGATTCATGAGGAACGGAATTGTGGGCGTATTGAGTATAAGTACTTTTCACCTGTAGTCTACGCACCGTATTACTTAATGCGCGCATTATATGGACCTGACAATTTTCAGAAGATTGGCTCTAGATTATAAGCATTTTTCTGTCTTTGATTTCAAAAATGTCAGAGAAGTCCATGACCGATTATAATATCCAAAAGAAGCGGTTGCTTATATGTAACCAATTGGTTAATGATGACGTTAAACTTGCTCATGCGATTTCAGAAGATTTTTCTCAGCTATATCCATCACAACCTACTGAGCAAGATTGCTCTCTTCAGGATGTTAACACGGTCAAACGAGTGGAGTATAAACTTCAAAACCTTCTTGTGGGACGTAAATAAGTGTGGAAGCTCTTAGCAGTAAAATAATGTACTACAAATCAATGTCTTTGCGGTAATTGTGATATAATACATGGAAAAATCTAGTAATAAAGAACTCGCCAGTCATCGGGGCTGATGACTGAAGAATGGAGAATAATGGATAAACGCTTAGTGTAAATAAGTTACGGGGAAACTATGGTATAGGAGCTATGGTATAGGTTTATTTGAAGGATAAGATGTAGTAGTGCAGCGTCAGTAGCCATATGAAATGATTCATGCACGACGGTGTCATGGACCAGATCCAGCTCTTCCAAAGATTAATGGTATATTTACAATTATAATTAAAAAAAGTTTTGTTCGTGAATTATCTATGCTACATAAGGTACTTTACATGGAGGAGCCATCTCTCCTTCTTTTCTTCTTGGCACTCAAATAACCGCTTCTAGTGGGCTGCTGACTGCCATTTCGGGAGCTCCTCTTGCTGCCACCATCCGAACCGCTCTTGGATCCACCTCCTTTGCTACTTCTTGTATTTCTCTCCTTCTTGTGATTCGATGGCCGCAGGGGAAGAAAGCCGGTCTTAGATCGCCCACTAGATGTGCGCACCATTTTGCTCGGGTATGGAGGAGGAAACTTTCTTTCTTGACGCTTACGGCCTCTTCCAGAGGACTCGTTGCTGCGATTTCTCTTTGTTCCTCTGTGTCTATCGTCATGATAGCTGGAAGAATAGTGATCATTGTAGTGGTCGCTATAGTTGTCCCTCATCATGGTGAACCGCATTTTCCGCAAATCCTTATTGATGGACCGATACTCCTCTCTGAATTCCTTTGGAAGATTGTCGCCCGTGAAAGCTGAGCCGTTGATGTTTGGGGTCTTAGAAACACGAGGAAATGGACACTCGTCTCCGTAGTGACCTTCCGAAGCACAGTTGTAGCAATATATATGGTGTGACGGGTACGGCAGCTTCTTAGAATCATGAGGTTTAATAATATAACTTCTCCAGATTGTCGGACATCGATCTGTTGGATGCGTCTTGGCGTCGCATATCGTGCAGTAGTTGAACTTGCGTCTCTCTTTACACTGGTTGCTAAAGTGGCCATGTTTTCCACAGTTAGTGCAAACCATCGAGTTCGGGCACTGTGACTCATAGTGGTCGCCCACCTTTCCGCAAAGATGGCAGACGACCACTTTACACTGTGAACGTTTATGTCCTCTCTGATGACAATTGGAGCAAACAGGTTCCGATGTTGCTGGGTCATTTAGGCCGAAATATCGGCCCTCTCCTCGGATCTCGGCCAACTCTTCATTGTCGTTGTTGACTTCCGAGAATGCCGGAGCATATACAACGTCTTTGTTATTTTTTTGGGCGTGAACATTGCCATCAGTGCCAGCTTGAGAAGATTGTTCTTCTTTTTTCTCTTCATCAAACGATCGGCCATCAGGGGACGGCTCTATCTGCACGATCTCCGAGCTGTTGTCGTCTATGACTATTGGACTATATATATATTGTTAGATAAGTCAGATATGATAACCAACAGCAACACTTACAAGTCTTGGTTCTCCATATTATTGCTCAGCACCGTTACAGAGAGATAATATTATCAAGAGAAGAATTTTTGCGCAGAGCGAGAATATGAGGAGCACAGGCTTATAAGAAGCATGGAAGCCTGGAAGAAATGGTTTGGAGCGATAAATGGGTCAAAAATGATCAGGAGATACAACATACGGGACACAGTTTATTTTTATAGTGGATGTGGCCTTGGTGATCATGCATTTCGTATAGCTTTAGAGCAGGAGCAGTGGTAGTAAGCACCTAAGCGCTGGATGTGAAAAGAAAATTATTACCGCAAGCTTTGAAGAACGCATTATGGTTATGGTGTGCAGCCTTTGTATGTACAACCATTTGAGGCTATCGGATTGGCTGAAGAAAGTCACATAGTTTGGTGGAGTAGAAGACAGGAAGTTTGCGCAGCTCGGTGTGCCTGAGTTGCAGGTGAAGCACCGGCGCTAAAATGCCTGTAGATCTATAGAAAGCTGCATGGAGAAGAGTGTAAATGCTGGCACAGCTCGTGATACTGTAGCACACTACAACTCGTATAAGATGTGACAGTAAATACTTGACGGTGTATCTAGTTCTTTGTGTAGCGATAACTGTTCCTGGTATCTTTGGGTATCGAAAGTGATGGAAACCCAATTCGCTCACTGATTGAAAGTCATGCCTTTACTCACTGGTGGGCCACCTGTATGGAAATTGAATCGCTTTTATCGAAACTTCTTTGGTTCCTGAGCTCTCTGCAAAGCACCATGAATGTTTCCCGTGGTGTCCGGCCGGACTAACTACTCACCTCTTCGCTCTCTCAATGCATGCTGCTCATCCATAAGCTCTCCGCACTTCCTACCCTACAATAGCGTCTCAATGCTACATCTAATTTCTGCATGGAAATTCTGGAAACTCTAAGGCTGCAATGACGGTTTGGATGCCTGTATTTGCTGGAGTTCACCAGCTCACTGGCAGGTAACCAGACTATGAGAATTAAATTACAGAAATGCTATGCTAGGCTTGGCTACTTCAGGTAACTGCAGGGTGGACAGAAAGGTTGTTGGAGCTCAACCAAGTGGTATCCGGTAAACGGAAGATGTCGAAAAATTTGGAATTCCAAATTTGTTTATTCAAATTTCAAAATCTGGATTAACCCCTGTTTCTTCTGCCAACTACACTGATTGTTCTTACTTCTTTAATTGCTTCCATTCATCTCTTCACTCCACTACAGCGCCAAAAACTTTTTCTCACTCTCACTCACTCACTCTCACTCACTCACTCACTCACAAAATTTTCGGACAACTTCCAACGCAAAAAATTGCGTACAGCACTACACTGCTTCTTCAGCATTTTTGACCCTAAGTGTATCGATCATGTCTGAAGAAATTTCAAGCAAAGTGGAAAAACTGTCTGTCAACGACAATCAGCCTGAGCAAGCTGCAAAAGCTGAAGAAAAGCCTCATAAGGAAAACAAGAAGTCCGGTAAGAAGAATAAGGGTAATAAATCCCAGGACAATGCCGCCAGGAAACCGCTATTTCTAGACCCACCTCCAAAGTTCATCGAGGAAAGAATGAAGGTGTTCGATGAATTGAAGGCAAAGATGGATGCCGAGATTGCTGCCAAGGAAAAAACCCCTATCAAGATCACCCTTAAGGATGGTGCTGTGAAAGAAGGTAAAGCCTGGGAGACTACTCCTTTGGACATCGCCGCCGAGATCGGTAAGTCTTTCTCTGAAAGACAAGTTGTCTGTAAGGTGAATGGAGAGCTGCGCGATTTGGCTCGTCCTTTAGAGGAGGACACCAAGTTGGAGTTCTTCGACTTCACCACTCCTGAAGGAGAGAAAGCGTTCTGGCATTCGTCTGCCCATATCTTGGGAGAAGGTTGCGAGAACCACTTTGGCGCCCAGTTGTGCTTTGGTCCTCCAACCGATGACGGCTTCTTCTACGATATGTCCATTGATGGTGGAAAGACTGTTGTCACGCAAGATGACTTCGCCGACATCGAGGCCGCCTGCAAGAAGATTATCAAGGAGAAGCAGCCCTTCGAGAGGTTGACTCTCACCAAGGAAGACCTTCTCAGATTGTTTTCCTATAACAAGTACAAGTTAACGCTTATTAATAAGAAGATCCCAGACGGCACCTCCTCCACCGTTTACAGGTGCGGTACCTTGATCGACCTCTGCAGAGGCCCTCATATCGTCAACACTGGTAGAGTTAAGGCCTTCAAGGTCATCAAGAATTCCTCCTCCTACTTCTTGGGTGACTCCAACAACGAGTCCTTGCAGAGAATCTACGGTGTTTCCTTCCCTGACAAGGCTGCCATGAAAGAGCACTTGAAATTCTTGAAGGAAGCTGCTGACAGAGACCACCGTAAAATTGGTAAAGAGCAGGAGTTGTTCTTCTTCCATGAGATGTCTCCAGGTTCTGCTTTCTGGCTGCCTCACGGTACCAGAATTTACACCGCCTTGATGGACTTGCTTAGAACCGAATACAGAAAGAGAGGCTACCAGGAGGTCATTACTCCTAACATGTATAACTCCAAGTTATGGGAGATATCCGGTCACTGGCAGAACTACAAGGAGAATATGTTCACCTTCGATGTTGAAAAGGAGACCTACGGTTTGAAGCCAATGAACTGTCCGGGTCACTGCTTGATGTTCAAGTCAAGAGAAAGATCCTACAGGGAGTTACCACTGAGATTGGCTGATTTCGGTGTTCTTCACAGAAATGAGTTCTCTGGTGCTCTTTCCGGTTTGACCAGAGTCAGAAGATTCCAGCAGGATGATTCGCACATTTTCTGTACCGAAGAACAAATTGGTACTGAGATTTCCAACATCTTTGATTTCTTGAAGTACATTTACGGTATTTTTGGTTTTGAATTCAAGATGGAGTTGTCTACTAGACCAGAAAAGTACGTTGGAGAGATTTCTACGTGGGATAGTGCAGAGAAGAGATTGACGGAGGCATTGAATGCTTGGGGCGGAAATTGGGAAATTAACGAAGGTGATGGTGCCTTCTACGGTCCTAAGATTGATATCATGATATCCGATGCTCTTAAGAGATGGCATCAATGTGCTACTATTCAATTGGACTTCCAGTTACCTAATAGATTCCATCTAGAATACAGAACTGCTGATGACTCCCAGGAGCTCAAACGTCCTGTGATGATCCACAGAGCTATTTTGGGTTCTGTTGAGAGAATGACGGCTATTTTGACCGAGCATTACGCCGGCAAGTGGCCTTTCTGGCTTTCTCCAAGACAAATTTTGGTTGTTCCTGTTGGTGTTAAGTACTTTGACTACGCTCAGGCTGTTCAAAAGAAGTGCTGGGATGCAGGATTCTGGGCTGATGTTGATTTGACTGGACGTACCCTACAGAAGAAGATCAGAAGTGGTCAAGTTCAGAGATACAACTTTATCTTCACTGTTGGTGAGCAAGAGATGACCACGGACTCTGTCAACATTAGAAACAGGGACATCCAGGAGTTGCAGAACAAGAATGATGCCGTCAAGTTAGACGAAGTCTTGCCTAAGTTGAAGGCATTGAAGGAGGAGATGAGATTGGACAATCGTTTATAAGTAAGTAGAATTTCATGCTTATATTTTATTTAACACGATTTGAACGTTGTAGATGCCAGGGTGGTGTGATATGTAGAGGGAACTTTTCCAGGAGACTACTACAGGACTTTCCAGCAGACTTTCCAGCAGACTTTCCAGCAGACTTTCCAGCAGACTTTCCAGCAGACTTTTTTTTTTTGCTCCATCACTGCCGGCGCTGGACAACCACCCACCTATCAATGAAAAAATATTCCGGAATCATTCATACAACATCTTTAGCATGAGCCAGACTATCCTTTCCATTTTGTGACTTTTCTTTTGGAAGATGCCGCCGTGGAAATTGCTACAAAGCACCGTTGCTCGGATCTCAGGCTGCTTACCCTCTCCAGTGGCTGTTGTCATAGGAATTTTCCTTACCGAATCTTTCCTCGAGTATCGCGAAACACTCTTTGGTCAGTAATACTACAGTTGACCTCGGTGGTGGTGATGTGTTTTTTTTTCAGATCATACTGTTATGGCACTATGAAATATAGCAAAGGACTACTTAACGTACGGCCATCCCGGGTCTTGCGCTCGCCAGTGAAATCATTGGATGAGATGAAGGCCCAGCTTTTGCGGATGAACGACGCAAAACACGAGATGAAAGCGAAAGCCGAACCCAAGAAAATCAAGAAGAATAAAAAGACTAATAGTGAGCATAGGGGAAAACGGAAGCAGAAATTTCACGACATAAACTGGACCAAGGACTTTGCGACTTCGAACTTGAATCAAATCTCGAAAGCCAAGACTTCACTTCAGGCCAAAAGCAACTTCGACGCCATGATCAAAGATTGGATTACGACCGATTGGCTATATGTGGATCAGGTGAAGATTCGGACCAAGGCATGCCATTTTTTAATCCACGATAAGTTGATATTTTCTGGCCTTTCGGTGTTTGATTCCATATACAAATACATCAGCGACAATGTGAGCCGCATCACCTTGCCATATAGTGAGCTCAGTCAGAAATGGAATGCCGAGTTCGAAACCTTACAGCTTACTGGTGATACCAGAAACTCAAACATTATAGACAAGAGGCTTAAGGACAGTATTACCAATGTATTTTGGCCCGTGCTCAAGGCACAGAAGCAGGAGTTTTTTTCCTTCAGCCAACTCATAGCATCACCGCATTTCTACGACCGAGTGTTTGAAAACCTGAAAAGCAGCCTGCAGCTGAACGGCAAGATGGTAAACTACTTGAAAAACATGGAGAACCTTAATATGAATAATAATTTCACAATAATTAAAGATAGACAGTTATCTCTATTTCCGCTGCTAAATTACAAGCAACTAGTGCAATCGCAAAACCAAACCTTTAATAATCTGTCATACTTTAATTATGATTACATCTTTGGCAGTCGGTCCTACGATCTCAAGAATCTCCAGAAGTTGCTGAGCCTTATGAATACAATTTCTCCCTCAAAAAACCCCTACTACATGATATTGACAAATGACAAAGAAGCATCGCTAGAGCTTTTCCGCTTAATGAAATTGTTACAACAGAGCGAAGCATTTCAAGCCCAGAAAAAAGTGGGCTGCGTTGTTTTGCTTAAAGAGCAAGCGGCACCAAACTCCGAACCCTCTTTCTTCCCTCCTGGTACCGCTAAGCAAAATTACTCTGGGCAGAGTTATATAGTTATAGATCATTTCGGTGAGGTGTATGATATATTGGAAACATTATAGGCATGAAAATAAGATGAATTATACACTAATTATTCTTTGACGGTTATTTGGAAAAGATCGAAAAGAGCCCTTCTTAGATCAGTAGATGAAATGAACTTGTTTCCATTTCCTTTTTCTTTTTAATCGTAACACAGTGGAGATAAAGAGAGCCTCTGATCCTAGTGTTTTCAACTTTTTTACATCTAATTATAGTATAGACGTCCTAAACATTTCTCGAAGTTGTGGCTGCTTTAGGAGAAACATTTCAACTATTGCCCAAAGTAAAAAAAAAAGTTTAATTTGGAAGGTAATATGATAGCTGTAGCACTAGTATACTATTCGCAAAATGATAAAAACTTTATTACTTGATTTATATTTGTATTTTACATAAAGATGTTCATACACCTCCTGTGGTGTTCTGGTCCCAGTGTCCGAGTGGTTAAGGAGCCGCCCTGCTAAGGCGGTGGGCTTTGCCTGCACAGGTTCGAATCCTGTCTGTGACGCGATATTTTTTTTCTTTTTGGCATACAAGTAAACGGTAGCAAGATGGATCTGCAACAATCTCTGAAGAAAAATTTGACTCCAATTGTAACTACATTCCAAAATAACTACTACAAATCACTAAAAGCATACATTGTTTTCAATAAACATCTTATATAACAGAGAAGCAACTATTTAAGAGGATGAAGGCCAACTAACTGGCTATCTAAAAGTTTCTGTCAACAAGCTGCTTGGCCAATTCCCAGTCATTACGCTCCGCATAGTCCAAAACAACAATACCACATCCCTTGGAGTATGCCTCGTTGATCTTGGCAGACTTAATACCCTCGGCGACAGCGGAAGGCCAGCAATCATGGTCAAAGAAGTTGGAGCCAGAGCAGAAGTTGATGAACAGCTTAGGATCCGAATTTGTGCTGTTGTATTCAGCAGCCTTCTTGATGAAGTCCTTGACGTAGTTGGCCTTCTTTGGAATGTCGTCTTCGGTCTTGATTTCGCAAAAATCTTGGACGCAGATCTCTCCTCTGTCATCGTATGTGGTGTTGTACTTCCAGGAGCTGGCTGGAATTCCAAGCTTGTCCTTCAAGTCACCATTGACACCAAATCTTCTGAAAAGAATGGCCTTACCTCTGCAGTCTCTCAACTTTGGAAGACCTGTCTTCAAGTACCACTTGTTCTCCTTACCCTTGACATACTTTTCGTTGATCACCTTAGGGAACTCATCGTTGTTATTGTCCCATGAACCGTTACCCTCCTGCTTGATGGAGATTATGACGGTCTCAGAGTCATGGTCTTGCAAAAACTTGAAGATATCTTCCAAGACATCGGCAAACTTCACAGTTCCTGTTAACTTGACAGGAAAGTTACCGTGCACAACAATCAAGTTGTCCTTCTTGTCGTCATCGAGTGTTAGGAAGTTCTTGGATAGCCTAAAATCCAAAAATCTGACACCGTGTTCCAATTGGTCCGTGACGGAAGCGCCTTGACATTGGACAGAGGGTGGTGCTAGCTTGTAGCATGCAGATGCATTGTGTGTGCCGGGAATTGACAATTTGGCGACGTTGGTGTCGTCATTGACCTCTTTCATCCATCTTTGGTAATCGACCATTTTCTTTTTAGCAAGTTTAATATTTGGTGCTTGTTTTCTTTAACAGAATCAACAGTGCTGCCGAAATTATTCTTCACTTTGCAGGCAGCCATTAGTGCGCTATTTATCACACAATGCACAAACCCGATGATGTGTGCATACTTGCTTTTTCTGGTGACCAACCGCCGTGACCGAGGGAACATTGTTAGCCCTTTGTGGCTGCAGAGAAAGAATGCTCGCACCAAATTGGGAGTGTTCGCGTTTCTTTTCCGGTACGAAATTTTCACCGGGACCATAGAGAAACAAGGCCGGTAAATCAGCACTATGCACTGGGCAGGTTCCAGACAAGTATACAAAGACAACTTGCAGTGTTTTTTGCAATGTGTCATTGAATTGAGCCTTGTCACAGCGAAAATCTGTCATCAGGTTCCACCGTTATCATAATGTCACCAGGTCGGAGAAATCGTCTACCAGGGAGAAGCAAATTCTCGCTTGCACTTCTTCTCTGTCCGCGCCGTGCAGGTGGGGAAAATATTTGCAGTAGGGGTAGGGACCAAGTGTGAAATTTCTGAAAAATTATGCACATCACTGGTAGCTGCAAGCAAAGATGCTGGCACAGAACTAGTCCCTCATGATGCATTAAAGAAGCCGTCAGTTGACTCTGGTTCTGTTAAAAAGCTAGTAAAAAGGCTTCCTACCGCACTCGTGTGCCCACAAGGGGTTACCTGGACACCACCGCATCGTTGCCAAGCACCGCCATTCCCGGTGGTTACTGCCGTGGCCAACCTCAAACTGAGAAGCTACACCATTCAGTCGTCTTTTAAACCTTCTTGTATTCTACCAGAATTATCCATGGACAGTGAACTGCTCTCACGGCGCTTCACTCAAAAACTCTGGCTATTCTGCTGCCTCTAGGTGACTCTACAAGACGAATAGACCTACAGAAACCTCTACAATTATAAATATTCGGATAACTGTACTACCGCTACTATTTATGGTTATAATCGGTATTCTGCAACCTATTTCTGCTCTGCATTTCCGTCGGCTTCTTTCTTCTCCGGTTCCAAGTCCTTCTCGTAGAGACTTAATCCTTCCTCCTCCTTTCTATATTGGAAAGAGTGGTAGACATCCGAGTCCTTAGGGACTGGAGCATAGCCGTGCCCAACAACCTGTTTCTCTAGGCTTTGCTGTTGCTCTGGGTCCAACAGTATAAAAGCCTTGTGTACTAGTCTCTTCTGTGTAGCCAATCCTTCCACGTACTTCAACATCGCTGTTTCCACTCCCAAGCTCTCTGAATATGCGCTGAGAACAGCAAGCACCGTTATGGCCAATCCCTGAGGTGCTTTTGCATTCTTGAACTGGAATGGTCTTGATACCACCACCCCGACCGGGACCTCATCAAAGTAAAAATACTGGGCCAGTTCACCGGACTCTTTGCAGCCCTTAATGAAATCTTCCGAGTACTGTTTTGGAGAAGTGATCTTGTTGAACAGTCCAAGATTGTTTGCCGTTAAATTGTCATTCACCACGCTATTTCTCATCTTGATCTGCTCACCAATTCGCCAAGATAAGCTTGGAGAATTTTCAGCGTGAAAAATTCCCTCGGTGTGTCTTAAGATGAATGGCATGGAAACCACATGCAGAATGGCAGCTTGAAGCATATGATTTTAAGCCCGTGAACCTGCATCAGTATACTACACTAGATATGACCTCAAGCCCATAAACCTGCCTTAGTATACTGCGCTACAGATTTGCCATTGTCCATGTTATGCTTTGTCCTGTCTGTCACCTGCAGGAGGAGCAGAACAGTTTGCTACTACTGCGGCTAAACGATGTTTCTCGTGATTCGTGACTACGTAACATATATGGTAAGAAGAAGAATAACCCTGGAAGCAGCTATTCTCCAGAGTTTAGGCCTCTCATTATGATTTTCTGATACACCTTTTCTGTTTCATTCCCTGTCTCTGCGTTTCTGCTCTCCCTATGTCTTGTTTCTTGCTGCCATCAAGCCCCTACCTTCTCGCTTTGCTACACTAGCTGGCAACCTTCTGCACCTAATTCTTATCCTGCTCCTCTTCTTCCTTCTTGACAGCAGCCTCGTACTCACTCTCGTTGACCAACTTGCCGACAATCGGATACTTGGACTTGAACATGGCCTCCCAGTTGTTCAAGGACTTGATGTCATCCTCAGTCAGATCAGACAAGTCGTCAATCGGTTGGTCAAAAGATCTCATGACATCGAGATCAAACGAATTGACAGCCAAACCTCTGGAGGCATCATGGCCAGCAAAGTTTGAATACGGACCCGAAGGTCCGTAGAAGTTTCTTGCTCTCGAAACGTCGTAAACGTTTCCCTTGATGGCGATGTAGATCTGTTCGAGATCGAATCCATTGAAATCCGACAATGTTCTGGGGGTGAAAATCTTAAATACTGTCGGTCCATCTTTGCTGTCTGCTGAATCTGCAGTTGGATCGATCTCTTTCTCCAACTCCACCGTAGAAACCGAGCCAAAGATGGTGTTCTTGAGGAACAACGTTAATAGAATGACCACCACTGCAACAAGGATCAAATTCTCCATTATTTTGCTGAAATATGCACTTAGGAAATCGAATATAAGCTGTGAAAAGCAAACTATCGTGTCATCTTTGCGTGGTCGCTGTACTGAAAAATTCCAACTACGCTTAAACGATCGCTATGCGACAGAAACGGCTAGATGCGAGGAACGTGATATGCGCAACAATCAGCTGAGCAATGCAGAGAAAGCACAAGAAAAAATGGATATGATATATCAAGTATATATGTATCTGCTTGGACGGCATTATATTTGGATATGAATGCTGCACATATTTACAGCATAAATGTGGGTGCAGGCTTCTGCATGCACTTGCTTCGATTCATCTTCGGAAGTATGTGCTCGCTTAGTCTCCTCCGACACTGTCCCCAACTTTTACGTACGTGCTAAATCCGCGTCTATAAATATTACTTATCTAGACCAACATCACTCACTTAACTTTGCTTGTAAAATCCGCTAGACTAATTCTTCTCGTCGAATTAATTGGCTGCTGCAGAACCCGGCTCCCCTGCACGTATAGTAAGCACCACATGTCTCGGCGTCTATACTCGTCACTCACGACAAACTTACGTCCTCGGTCTTGTAGTTATCGAGCATGATACGATAGATAAAGTTTGGTGAAAATCCACCCCTATAGTAGTTAGTATAATGAATATGAATGAATGAATGCTGAAAAAAATAATGAGCAAAAAAAGAATGAAAAGTATACGTACATGTTGGTGATGTAAATGTCAATATGCTCGGGGATAACGTAGTCGAACAACGGGTTAGTGACCTCACACTTTCCCACAAGATCGCTGTCCTGGTAAGGTATCACCTTGCCAGAGTTTCCGACCTCAATCAATGAGTCTCTGTCAAATGGGTAGGTTGGGCAGAACTTGTGAAGTCCCGTAACCACGAAAACCGGAGTCTTGTGCTCTTTGGCGCATTCGCAAACAGTGGCAACGCCGGCAGTCGTCACACAACCACCGTTGGCAAACACGGCTCTGCTTCCAATAAGCACCTTTCCTACCCTTGACATGACAGCAAACACAGTGGAGTCGGGTATGATGACAGTATCGATGTTTGCTTCAGCAAGCTTCTTGGCAAAAGTGTGGCACGATTCAATGTCATTTGGATAGCTCTCGGCAACAAGAACCGTAAAATTTCTCTTGAGGCTGGCCTTGAGCAAGAAATTTAGCACCGTC
The DNA here is from genome assembly GCA_030565225.1 of Allodekkera sacchari. NCBI lineage: Eukaryota > Fungi > Ascomycota > Pichiomycetes > Pichiales > Pichiaceae > Allodekkera > Allodekkera sacchari. The sequence goes on from JAJMBG010000016.1 coordinate 114,460, forward strand.
TTCGACCCCGGAGTAGGAGTCAAAAGCACTTCGTTATCGTGGATAAGATCCACCGTCATCAATTCTATGTTCTCGTTGACAGACTCGATTTCATCCATCAGATCTCTAATTCCTTGGATCACTATCGATCTCAAGTCACTGTTCTGCTTTTTCGATGCATGCTTCCCCTTGTTGCTGGTTGTCTGTGTGTTGGTGGTAAGCAACTTGAACATGGCAGTATTGACAGGAGCATTTTTTGCAGACGATGTCAGCGATGAGTCGTTCAACTCGTCCCGGATGAGAGCAAGTACTCTCCTGATTATATTTCCAGAGGCAAATTCTCTTGGCTGAGCATTCACAATGCGCTGTCCAATTGATCTGATAAGTGCTATGAACTCATCAGGTTCTGACCACCTCGAGTTAGATGTCACTCTCATGAGGAAGTGGCATGTCTCTATGGCAACTTCATGGGATCCCGTGATCTGTCTTCTCTTTAGCTTGGAAATGAAGGTATCCACTAGGATATCTAGCTTCTGTGTGGAGGTCGTAGACATGTTTGAAAACCTTTATAGATTGCCAGTATGGAAAATTTTTGGACACTTATTTTGAGCGCGTATAATATTTTAATGTATGTGAGTCAGCTGCCGTGCGGTGGATTCATGAGATCAACATCAAGACGTAAGCCGCAACGCATGCAGATGCACAGCTGCTATATAGATTGTATTCGGATATCTACAACGACATAATATGACATAATCGTTTAAATGCAAACAAGCAATTGAAGCCCCTTCTGTTGGCGGCCTGAGCTTTGCTTACGGTAGCTGCTTTATCTAAAATGCGCACTGGCCTAGGTCTGCCAATTATTTCTGACGCAAGACATGTGCTGATTGCTCTGTACTGAGCCACGCTTACTAAGTAGTATTACTCAAGCCCAACCTTAGAGATACTGGAGCATGACCATCTTCATCTAGCGGCGCTGCCTGGCCATGTTGGTTCTGCTCCGAGAGCGCTGTATCCTGCAAAAGCAAATTCCTCTACCTGAACTCACCTCTTCCCAAATCTACTCTGGAATAAAGCCCATAAGTTACACCAACCGGCCGTCCCGCCATGTGCTACAGCCAGACGTCCTAAACACTTCTTGTCGACCTCCCTGCGTTACTTGAAAAAGCTGTCCAACTCTGCAGTCTTCGATAGCCGTTCATCCACTTCGGACCTGCTGCTGTCACTTTTGCCAAAAATGCTTCTGGTACTTTTGGTTCCGCTGTCATTGCCGATAGCTTCGCTATGCCTTCCGTTTGCGCTCCCGGTGTCACTCTCACTCTTACTATCACTCTCACTCTCACTCTCACTCTCACTCTCACTCTCACTCTCACTCTCACTATCACTCTCACTATCACTCTCACTATCACTCTCACTATCACTCTCACTATCACTATCAATATCAATATCACTGTCACTCACCTCCATGACCGCATCTCGGACTTCCTTCAGTGCCCCATCAACCTCGTCAAAGAACCCGATGTCCTCAAACTTGGCACCCTTACACGCCATAGCTTTCACATCGATGTTCAAAATCTTCAGAAGCTTCTCCTTCTTCTTTTGAAGCCTAGCGTTCTGTTCCTCCGTGAGCCTAGATGCTAGCGCCTCTGCCTGTCGGATTCTCTTCAGTGTCTTCACCTTGATCCCCTCCACTGTTCTGTAGTTGTCTTTATTGATGTTTTTACCTTTCATTTTTCCTCCTTGCTTTTTCAACGACGATCCAAAGCCACCCTTTCCGCCACACATCGGGATCCGTATCTGTAAGTCGCAGAAATTCCCGTCCAACTGCTTATCAAGGCATTGCCGGAGAGTATCTCGGGAAAGTATGTGCACACCGCTCAGCGTAGTGATGTTGCATCTGCTGGATACTATCGCCGGTAATTTCTGCTTTAGAAGTGTATCAAGCTCTTGTGTCGATACATCGGGTTCTACGTTGATTGATATCGGGTTTATACCCGCCGTAGTATCGAGAAAAATCTGCATGGTCTTAAGAGTCACGTCACTACGCAACTTGAATGTGAAGACCTCAAATCTAGCTAAAGCTTTACTGCATCTCTTCTAGTTTTTTTTTTTTCATTATTCTTTTTATATTATTCCCACCCCGCGATAAGTGAAAGTGCACTGAAAAATTATATACATAAATTTATATATATATGTTGCTTGCTTATCGCACACATGCCAAACTCCGCACCACTAATCTTCACTTTATACACGCTCAAAAATGGTATTTTCGGTGGGGATTATCGTCCTGTCAGATACCTGCTATAAGCAGAATGAATTGGATAAAACAACTCCTGCTTTGTTAGACTTCTTCTCGAAGATCAACTCCGAGAAAACGGCTGCAGATACTCAATTCATCGTGACCAAGCACACCATACTTCCCGACAAGGTTGACGAATTGCAAAACATCGTGTTTTCGTGGTGTGACAAGGAGGACCTCCGCCTTTTGCTCACTGCTGGTGGAACGGGATTCACTCTTCATGACAATACTCCGGAGGCAATCAAGCCATTGCTACAGAAAGATGCTCCGGGCATAGTGCATGCAATGCTTTCCGAGTCATTCAAGAAGACGGCTTTTGCCATGATGTCCCGCCCAGTTGCTGGCGTTATTGGCAAGACACTTGTAGTGACTCTTCCTGGTTCTCCTCGTGGAGCAACGGAAAACCTCCAGGCAATTGTTGAGCCGCTTCCCCATGCTTTGATGCAGTTGGACAATGAGAATGCCCGTGCTCTCCACCAGAAGCTGAAGAGAACCATTGAAGACAAACTGCCTGGGTCAGATCACCCTCATCATCATCATCATCAACATCAACATCAACACCATCACCATGATGTTGACCCAGTTACTGGTAGGTTGGGCTGTGGGATCGCCAGGCATGAACTTGTATCCAATAATCCCAGTGAGTCTGTCACTGAACGAGCCCGGAAATCCCCTTACCAGATTATCCCAGTGGAATCCGCCTTAAAATTGATTTACCAGAACACCCCCGATCCTGAAATTACGAAAATGAATATAAATGATCCACTCTTCGTCGGTTCCGTCACCGCCGAATGTCTGCTGGCCCCAATTGACGTTCCAAACTTTAGAGCCAGTATTGTGGATGGATATGCTGTGTGCAGTTCTGATGGACCGGGAACATATCCTGTGGTTTCCGTTTCTTTGGCGTCATCTAACAACACCAAAAAAACCCTCTGCCCGGGATGCATAACCCGAGTCACCACTGGCGCACCTGTTCCTGAGGGTGCAGATGCCGTCGTAATGGTGGAGGAAACTAAATTGGTTTCCAAAACAAGCGACGGCGTTGAGGAAAAGGAGGTTGAAATCATGGCCAAAGATGTTAAGGCAGGCGACAATATCCGAGAGGCGGGTTCCGATCTCAAGAGCGGTGCTCTCGTGCTCGACCGGCATTCCATTATCGCTAAGAATGGCGGTGAAATCGGTATGCTTGCCAGTATCGGTATAAACAAAGTTAGTGTTTTCCGAAAGCCAGTGATTGGTGTTCTATCTACTGGTGATGAACTCACTGATGCGTCCGACGAACGCCCGCTTGAATACGGTGAGATATACGACAGCAATCGCCCTACGTTGCTATCCGTCATCAGACATCAGGGATATAAGTGTATTGATCTTGGAAAAGCCTCTGATATAGGTGACAATCTTGCAAATCATATGCGGCGTGCATTCACGGAAAAAGGAGTCGACTATCTTATTACCACCGGGGGTGTTTCTATGGGTGAGAAGGATCTTCTCAAGCCAACGATCGAGCGTGTATTGGGTGGAACAATTCATTTTGGTAGAGTCAGAATGAAACCAGGAAAGCCAACCACTTTTGCTACATTAACATTGAACGACAATAAGCACGTGATTTTTGCACTACCTGGCAATCCTGCATCTGCACTTGTTAGTTACTATCTCTTTGTTCTCCCTTCTCTTTTCAAGTTTCAGGGCGTTCAATCATCCAAACTTTCAGATGGCAAGTCGTGTCTGCCTTCACTAAGGGTGAAACTTCTTAAAGAAGTCAATATTGACCCTCAGAGACCGGAATACCAGAGAGCATATATTTCTCAAAACGAAAAGGCTGAGCTGGTGGCTGAAACTACGGGATTTCAGCGCAGTAGTAGAATAGGGTCTTTTAAGGGATCAAATGGATTGCTCTGCTTGCCAGCAGCAAGCGATTACGGATCATCCGTTATGAGTGCAGGCAGCCTTGTAGACGCACTAATAACGGGAACGATAGGAAATTAAGTATATAGCTTATGGTTTCTAGCTGATTGTTGCAAAAATATTACATAGGCATGTTGGGCACGCAACTTTAATGAAAATATTGATTTGACGTAGATGGCGTGCTAGCGATATGGCAGCTACGTAAGCGCCGGTGGAAACAAGCAATAAAAGTAGTTGAATAAGGTATGTTTCGTGAGAAAACAAACGTTACTAGTGCCACATTGACAGTATTCCGGGACTAATGTTATAATGAGAACAACATATGGTGTGATGCAGCATTTCCAATTGCCGCCTTGTAAAAAGGTTCGTGTATGTAGCATAGTATATAGCTACCTAATGTCATTTCAATGACGCTTTCTACTACCTGGAATGTTCCTTTTTCTTTTGCCCCATGGTATCATCCATTCTAGAAGGCCTATTATTTCTGTTGTTTCAGAATTTTGACGTCGTCTGCGGCCTTGGGTGCCAACTTCCCTGCATTGTCAATTGTTCGTTGATTTAAACTTTTCAAGAACTTACCTACTGCACAGCCTTGTCTACTAGGTGCGGCAGAAGAAAGAGAGAATTATTTAGATATGGCGAGCGACTAGTGCTTTTTTTTTTTTTCAAACTTTCGATAGCGTCTATCCTGAGTCTTTTTTGCATCAATACACTAGAGAAATCAAAGTTCACAATCTACAGTGCCTCACATAATGAGTCGGCAAGCGCAGCTTCTTGTTGATCGCGCTCTGAACGTAAGTACATTTATTGACATCTATTGTAAAGCTATCACATGCAGAGTACTAATACTTTAGGATGCTGATAGGTTGATTCAAAATTGCAAAAACAGCCAGCTCAAAGAGGTGTGTCGTGCATTGTCGTTGACTATGGGTGGCCGCAAGGCAGAGCTTCAAGCCAGGGTAGAGAAGTTTGTCGACAATGGAATGCTCCTCAAGGATCATGCCAGAATCATGGCCACTAGAGATCTACTAGTACGAGCATACCGGGATGAGCCGCTTCCGGAGTACATATCCTTGTTGGCACAGTACAAAGCGCAGAAACCAATGGTACGTGTTGATCGACAGCCGAACATATATTTCAAGAAAAGTATCTTCTTTACGCTAAAGAAGCTGATCAGTGCAAACGGCATGAACCCTTGTCTTGCGAAAAAGGCCTTGAAAGAAAGAGCAATAGTTCGTATCACCTTCAAGCTAGAACCGAAAGAGTCTGAATTACTACACAGCAATCCAAATATGCGGTTGTTCCTTGTATCCGGCGCTTATGACTCCAGAGGGAATAATTCGGAAGATAAATATATAGAGTTTCCTACACCCATAGAGATCACGTACAATGGCAACAAGCTGACCGACAATGTCAAGGGTATCAAAGGTACCATAGGATCGGCCAAGCCCGCAGATTTAACCAAGAATATCAAGTGGCATGACCGCAATTACCTAGATATTGTCTATGCCTACACACAGCGAGATTTCATATTGTACATCTATATTGTTGAAATAACGCCCATCGAGACGTTATTGAACAGGGTATTGACACAGCCACATATTCGTAAGGAAGCTACGTTGGCAATCTTAAAGCAGCAGAATACTGATGAGCAGCTAGAGACGTCCAAGGAAATCATCTCTTTGAAGTGTCCTTGCTCCTTCACGCGAATGGAGTATCCATGCCGTTCAATAAAGTGCAAGCATATCCAATGTTTCGATGCCTATTCTTTTCTTAAGCTACAGGATCAAGCACCTACATGGCTATGTCCAATCTGCAATCACAAGTTGAAGCTAACTCAGCTCGCTATCGATGACTACTTTCTGGATATAATAAAGAACACGGATATCGATACAGAATTTGTGGAACTGGATGATGATGGCAGTTGGAAAGCCAAGAATCTTCTTGATGACCCTACATCCACTTCAAGGACAAAGCAAGTTCATGTGAAGAAAGAAAACACTAACGCATTTATTAACCCTGATGATGCAAACCAGATTTATCTTATTCATTCGTCCTCTTCCGAAGATGAAGACGAGCCAGCTGATATTAGGCCATCAGCAGAGATAGCTTCTTCTCCTTCTTCTTCTTCTCCTTCTTCTTCTTCTTCTTTTCAAAGTTGCTCAAGCTCAAATCCCATTTTAGATCGCACAGCTAATCGAGTAGCCCCGTCGATTAACAACGTACTGGATACTGCAGGCATAGTTCCTCACACGGAGAAATCAGCTTTGAATGTCCCTACAGAGAAATCTAGTGAGGAAGTGGCAATGCTCGCTTTTCAGGATCAGAATAATCTTGTTTCTCAGAATATGGATACCCTTTCGACGAGAAAGCATGCTCAATCAAAGGAGCATCCAGCATCTGAAGAACAATCCGAGGGAAATGGAACTGGATCCTCAAGGTTGCATGGTAATTTTTTATCCCCAAATGCACCAACTAGATCAACTCCGACAGGCACGCCGGGAGTCTCAGACGATCGATCAGATAATTTAAGGCATTCATTTCCAAGTTCAGAAGTACGAGAACCATCAACTAGAATCGTTGATGGGAGTGAAGAAGCTCACCGCCAATACACAGCTCCTGTTTTAATTGTTTTAGATTCCGATGATGAGGTTCGAAATCAAAATTCATTAAACATGCCAACAACAAGCGCTTCCCTCAATTCTTTGGGTGCTGTTTCCACTGAGTCAAATTCGACCACAAAGAATCCTTCTCCTCATGTTTTAGGCGCTGATTCTCTAGGTTGTGATTTGACTGGATTAAAATCATCTCATAATATAACGGGGCAAACCACCTTGAACTCCCTGGATACTGTTGGCAACGTTACTCGCAGTAAATCTTCTGTTTCGCCTATAAATAATACCTTGCAATATGAAACCGGTCGTTCACCCAGCGCAGGTCCATTTCCAACTTCGTTTGGAAACTCTTCACATGATGGATCCTCACAACCAGTTTTCACATCAGCGGGTTTGAAAAATTTATGTTACACGGCCCCGGATAATTCTTCCACTACTAACATAGTTTCACACTCTGTATCTGCACTTACAAAGCAACCAACATATGTTGGACCTCGCAGAACTGAAGTCCCTATCCTTTGGAATCCGCAAAATGATATTGCCGGCAGTAACTCAGTGTCAATAGCCGGTGCTAGCAATACTCACCAAAGTAATTTATCAAATTCTTCCACACCTGGCTCCTCCAACTATTTGCCACCACTGGCCCAGCAATCATATATGCCACTAGTTACAAGCTCATTGGTTGTTCAACCTAATCAACAAGGTGCCCGATTTCAAGAAAGATTGGGAGAAACAACTCAAAAATACAGCAATAATTTACCTAGTTTAATTTCCGCTTCTTTCAAACAGTTCTACTCGCAACCACTTGGTCAGTTTTCTGGAACGGAAACAAATGGCCTATCAGCCCACCGACAACCAGATGCATGCAAAATCAACACTGATATAGCTCACGACAACATTCAGAGGGAAGTTGATATCAGTTTTCGACTCAATGAACAAATTTCTCAGCTGCTTCGTGAATCAACCATAAATATCAATGATAAGAAGGCTGAGTTATCGAGATGGAGGGGTACAAATAATGACATAAATGTGAATGACCGGATTCTCAGATGCAATGACCAACTTTCTATGTTTCTGGGTGGTTCTTGGACTATATTCGCTTTGTATTTGCGGTGTATTATAGAGAAGGACTATCTTTATTATTGTCATCTTGATGATGTGTTTAAAAGGCATGAGGAGAATGTTAATTTTGCTCTACGTTCTGGGACATGTGAATCTCAGATGTATAATGAGGAGAAAGATGTTGAGAACAGGAGGTCCTATAACTCAGCATTGAAAGAGGTACTCTGGGTTATGAGGTCGGTTCTTTCGAGTCTGGTTGATAAATATTTGAAGCAGAAAGCTTTCTTTCCCGCTAATAAGAACCAACTTTCTTCCTTGCTAGATACCGCATCAACGATTCTAACTCGCAAATATCGAAAAGATCTGTTGAGCTCATTCTATCAATTGGCATTTATGAATATAAAAGAAGCTCTAGGTGACCTAGGACTTGTCGTGTCTTCCTCTATGCTTTCTTCTGCACCATCGTCCACTAGCATTTCCGTTATCAAGAAAACTATAGCGTCGTTTGATCAACGTCATTGTGTGCATCCAGGATTATTGTCTCATAGTTATTTATCCCAGAGGCATCGGTCTACTGAAATTCCTGGAAACACATCCATATCACATTTGTCAACTGCAAATGGTGATGTCTCTGATGATTCTGCTGTTGGGCAGACTGTATCTCAGAGTAAAGGATCTCAATATGTACGTTCAGCCCCAGAAAATTCATCTAAGGGTACCGGAGCATATTTGCAGGGCACGCACACCAGTATTGAAGCAAGTGCGTCAGATGATTTGTTTAAAAAGGTAAATATACCTCAGCCATTTAATTCGACCATTCCACGGCCGCAATACGAAGGGAGAAATAGGAATGCAGCAGAGAAAATTGTAAAAGGAAATTCTAATATTCCTACACAATCGGGTGATCATACTCACGGATCGATGGAACACTCGATCATGATAAACCAAAATGAAGGCGTTGAACGGAAACAAAAAGAAAAGGAGAACCAGAAGTCAAGAAAGGAGGCGCAGCTCAGATTGGAGGCAGAACATGAGGCAAAGGAAGAGGCAGAGCGCAACATCAGATCTCCTTCTGAACTTCAAGCTAAAGAGGAGGTTCAACGAAAAGTAAGGGCTCGAGTTAAACGTAGATTGGTGCAGGATTCTAAATATAAGGCTCGAGCAGAAGCTGGACTTAATGCAAGACACGATGCCGAAATTAAGACAAGATATGAGGCTGGACTTAATGCAAAAGAGGTTGAAGGCAAGGTAGGGGATGATGCTAAGATCAATGGAAACAGGAAGATTGTTATAGTGGGAAATGAATCTGAAACAATTCCCGAAAGATATTCGCAGAAAGAAACTTCTATGTTAGCAGGCGAACATTCTAAAGCAGAAACCGAAGAAAAAAATGCACTAAAGCTGAAAGAGGTTGATGAGCAAGCTCAACAATCCTCTTCCAATCAGCATCCATTTAGGGAAGGTAGTGATTGTGACAAGCATAATTCTCTTCGAGATATGTCAAAAATTGCATTTGATAGGACGGTAATGAAAAATGGTTTGGGGCCTATCGTTGCGGATAAGGGGAATGGTTCTTTTGAGAAGGGGAGTTTGGTGCTTAGCAGTACTAATCTGAAACAAGCAAAACAACCTGAGAATGGAAAGTATAATCGATACCCGCAGAAGGAAGATCAGCCTGCTCCTGATGGCCAATTCCCCAATGATGTTCAAAGTTCCAGAAAGTTGCCGGCAGAATTGGAAATGAAGCAAAGGGCGATGCAGATGCAGATGCAGATGCATGCTGCAGTAGTTGGTCAACCAGAAAGTTCCGGTAAGCCTGTCGATCCTAGAGAAGATAGGGTTGATCAGTCTCTAAAAGCAAGTGGCAATCCTGTAGACGACACTTCAAACAATCAGAATGGCGAATCGAACCCTGAAGATAGATCCAAGGGATTATTGGGTTACTCCGTATCATTCATGATGGCAGAACAATTACTAAGGCAATTGGACGGGGGAAATGGAAATTCTTCTTCTTCTAATTCTACACCGGCCACAAAACCGCAGTCAGATAGTGGTGGTGTTAAGCCTCAAAGTCTCCCTGTACTTATACCACCTCTTGGTTCCCCTTCTGTGAATACAAATATCATTTCACCATCCCACTCTGATGGGAATGGTGACTCTGGTTATTATGATGCGGCTTCTTCGTATCACAATGGTAATAGGGCTTCGGGAAGTTCTGTAATCCCTGAAAAGCGCAGGAATTCGTCCTTCGTCAATTCTCCGGCTAGGAAACTTTTAAGAAAAACAACTGGATCCGAATCAGAGTCTGGCCGTGTGGATCTTCATACCCAAGCAGAGCCTGAAATCATCGATTTAACGCTTGCCGATTAGTCATGGGAGCATCAGAAATAAACTTGAGCGATGTACTTTATAGTTGGTAGTATGATGTTAATTATAGATGCGTACTTGAGTAGAAAAAGTGCCAGACAGTAGACTCTACAGCAGCGGAATGCCGACTCTGACTGACTGCCGATACTGAAGGTAATCTTTGCCAAAGAACTCAGCCAACTTGGTCTCTTCATATCTAATCCTGCGGGAAAAAAACTTGTACAACAGAAGCAAAAAAATCAAAAAGCTGCATGGGTTTACGAGCATAAGCTGGGTTCCTAATGCCCAGTAGAAAAATCCAACATAGGATGGGTGCCTGGAGAAGTGGTAGATACCCGATGTGACCAAGAAGTGTTCGGATTCCTTTTGATCAACGATGACATGTGAAAAGTTCTCCCTCGCTTGCACCATTGCTGCAGTTCTTATTGTCTGTCCAAAGATAGTCAAAAAGAATCCTATAATCTTGAGCACAGTATGGCCTGCTTTGAAGTGAGGAAAGAAGTAGAGTTCAATCAGGCATTCGGATAACGCTAGACTATGAGCCATCAAATACTCGAGTCCATTATTGATGAGAAACGAATCTGATGTCACCTTCGACGGCTGATACTGTGCTGTTATATAATATTCTAAAAAGTGAAAGAGCGATATGAAGACTATGTATAAATATACAGATTTAAACGTCTGATAAGCAGCCAGAACGAGAGAGGCACCCCCAAAGACTCCCAAAGCAAAGGCTGTGAAAGAGACTTGTGGTAGTGGATTCTGTTTCAACTTAACTGCGGGATTAATACGTGGCATGGTTCCTTCCGACAGATCACTCAAGCTTCGTGGCTGCTGAAATATATATATATATATATATATATATGTATATATAACCAGAAGCCGATGTGTCGAAATGTGGAGAATTTCCGTTTCTGGACGTCACAAGGGTACACCCGCCACTTCAATACAAGCCACAATTCTATGACGATGGCGCAGGCTTATGGTAGCAATAAAGGTATCAATCAATAGCTTGAATTAAAGAACATATTAGTGGGTTATATAAAATAAAACCTGCAATCCCAAAGTCGACATCAACAACTTTCAAGATATTTCCAAAATTGTTTCCCTGGCCCTGGGATCGCCCATATGCTTATAGAAGCAAGCCTAAAGCCAAGCCGGCGCCAACTATGGCACTAATTACACCTTCGTTGGAGTATCTCAAACCAGAAGCTCCGGCTTTAGAAGATGATGACGAGGTCGAAGATGAATCGGCGGTGGATCTAGTGCCAACTTCAGAGGCCCGTGGTGCATTAGTTTCAGACTGGAAGCTTTCAGAGCTGAAAGTAGACATCTGGTAGGTGCTATTTTGGGCACCAGTGGTTGCATTTCCGAATGAACCTTCCGCTGTAGTGTAAGCCAGTCCGGTGTCTGTTCCTGTAGCAGTGGCATTCATGCCGACGGCACCACTGCCGGTGGAAGTTATTTCGCCAGCACCAGTATTATCAGTTGCAGCGGCACCTTGAAGCTGTGGGAGCAACCTTGTCGAGTACCATGGCAATGCTGTAACGAATTCTGATAGTCCTTCGAAATCGGAGGACTGAACCTCGTCAAACAATGTTGTGTAGCTGTCATCTGTGTAGGTAGCAACTTCAGTGTATAAGCTGAGTAAGCCTGTTGGAAGAGCAGTTGCAATTCCAGATAGGGCGAGATATTCACTCTGATATTCCCTGACGTCGTCAATGAGAACTTCAATTTCGTTTTCTTGCTCAGGGGTAATGTTGGCCCTGGCAATAGCAATGGTAGCAAGAAGAGCGGCAGTAGAGGTGAGCTTCATGACCGTGAGACAATAGTGGTGGAATGCAACTACAAAAAGAGAGAGTAAATTCCGATTTACATAGCTACGCCCTAAACTAGCATAGGGAATCCTACCGCTGTATATATATGGGCTGAAAATAACGATTTAACTGTTTGTCTTTTCAGTCTTTAGCGCCGTGGCTTGCTAGTGTCTGACCCAGTACCGTACAACGTGACGCAATACAAAAGAAATGCACCAGGAGAAAAGCCAGTGGATAACTGGGAAAAAGCAAGAAGAAATCTGGATTCCTATAGAAGGTCGGGGTCATTTGCCGAAAGACACTGCCACAAAGCTGTACAGCCTTTAGTGCTGTGGTTTCTTCGAGACAGTTGAGGACCAAACCCTTTCCGCTTGCTTCTATGCATTTCTTGGAAACCCACAATTACTCGATTTGAACAGGTTGCCTTGTGCATACCTGAATTCCCGAGCTGCCTGGATTGCAGGAGTCGTTGGTATTCTTCCCCGGATTTTCGGCGGTGTTCTGTCATAAGGGGGGTCTCAGGAATTACGAAGGCAGATGAATAGGCGACGGAGTAGCGGTTTCTAAAATAACCTACCTGTCTGCAGCGGTTTTCAACTTGCTTCCACCAATTTAAAGTGCACGAGGGTGGAAATAGCCACGGTTGAGTGCAGTACAAAATTAAAACTACTGAAGTGCTACTATTTTCAAGAAACCATATGATTTCCGTTATCCAAGAGAAACCAAGCCACTAGCCGAAGAATTCTGGAAAAAGACGATAAAAATAGATGGAGGCTCAGTGAATGAATGGAGCGGTATTTCAGATTCACTATTTTTTTTTCTCGAGGCGTTTAAGTTCGAGACCTTTGGCGACGAACAAAAGCAGCAAGTCAAGTGTGGAACGTGGTGGGGAAAGGTAATTCTAGCTACTTGCAAAGGTAATTTTTGAGTCCCTAGAAAGTTGAATGTAGGAATTAGTAAGATTCAATTAGGCTCCTTGCAGTTGAGTGTTTTCGGCACCTCCTTTATTCCACAGACGTACTTATTACGTCAGCGAGACACGGTTAGACATAAGTCAACGCGCTTCCACCGGAAGTTTCATGCAATCTCGAGATGGGGATAACCAGATAGTGCTGGTGCATGGAGGTAGTGCTGGTACTACTGGTGCATGGAAGTATGGTAGGTTCGAAGTAGTATGCGCTATGAGTAATTCATGCAATGTATTTGTCGTTGTAGACTATTTCCGGTGAGTGGAAGTTAGAGTCCAGGATAATTCAGGATGATCATTCGACCTGCGTGGGAGAATTGTACCGATGGTTGGCATGGGTCTGTCAGTTATTTTCCTAGCGGTAGTAATTGTTCAGATAGCAACTAGCGATGTGAAAAAACTGGACGACAATGGAATATTTGTTAATTATTACGGAAAAATAATCAAAATAACCTATATGATTAATAGTGTCAAATTGTTCTAGTAGGCTAATACTACAAGATGTTACGTAATATATGTCACGTAATGCGCTATATTGAAATGCCGCCTAAAAAAAGTGTAATCTGGGCTATATCTAGGCTATATCTGTTAGAGGCATAGATCTCCTTAGGTATCATTTTTATTGCTCTAATACGATTAGGTCATACTTCTTATTTCACATGGTTGGCTGGAACTCTTTACTTTTTGTTCATTGTCCAACGTGTCATGTTTCACATTCGTTTGGCATTCAATGTTCAACATACTATTTTACAAAGTATTTTGTAAAGTATAAATAATTATACTGAGTGAATGTATAGAGCAGAGGTCCGCGCTAGCGACCCCACAGTCCGCCATGACATCGGGTATGTCGCAGGCTCACGAAATCTGGTAGCCTATAGGTGTAGTAGAGATGCTTTTCGGGAGTAGATGCAAGACAGCAGTTCGATGGACAGGGCCTAGCAAGCCTCAGTAGTTCGTTGCAATAAGCAACAGTGATCAAGTGTGCACTGCTTCTCCGATGACCAGGTCATTCTGTTTGACACAGACATTGCAGCAAGCCCCCATGAACCGTCTAGCTTCCAGACCCCGCACTCAGCTTCATACCGTATATGCAGATATCTAAGTGCTTTGCAAGTGCCGATGCTTCTGTCGGGGTCCACCGCACCCACCGCACTCACCGCATTCACCGCCGATGCTTCATCCTCACGCTTTCCAAGGATCGAGCTCCCGGTGCCGTGTGAACATCCGACCGAGAAAAACTACCATCTTGGTTCTCCGAGATAAGTGCGCGTGGTGTCCGCTGGCTCACCGCAGCGGCAAGAGCGACACGGTGACCGGCAAACCCGATGTCGGACAGTGTACGCACCGGGAAGGAAAAGAAAGATGGCGAGTAAGTTTATGGAGAGCAGCAGTTCAGGGAAGAAACATCAAGTGCTTCTTGAACTCGGACGGTGTTTGACTACTGCTGTCTTCTAGGGCGTCTGAAAGCTGCCACTCTCCGGTAAGCGGAAAATATGAAAAGACCACCTGCATGGCAGTCACTCCGGTGTATTCTGATGCTCCTAGTGTGCTCAGCAGCATTTTTTTTCGCTCTCTTCCTCTCTCCTCTGGCTGCCTTTCCCCAGCGTCTTTCGGTACCTGATTGCTGCTCTCTCCTTGTACTTCTGCATTCCCCGCTGTGCTTCCCCGGTGGAACCACATCCCTCCCCGGTAGCCGGGACCTCAATACCAATCGTCTCTTAAAAACCAAAACGGAAATCAGCTGTGTCTCCCTCCCGGTGGCATGGCCGACATGCCGGTGCTCATGGACTCCGCAGATTTCACTGCGACTTTTTCCGGCGCTCCATGTGGACACCAGACCAGCATCGAGGACGTGGCATTGCATATGAGCTAGTTTTCCGACTCGCCTCCCTAGCCGCTCAATTCAAGGATTTGTGCTGGCCATCAACGTTGATTCTAGTATTGTTCCTGCTCTAGAGCCTGCCATAATAATTTTTATTCAATCGCTTAAAATGCTTTTTGTTCCCACTTCTAACTTTCTTCCGTCTGGCCCTGTGATCTTCTTCCCCAGCTTTTATTTTTTTTCTCTGCCAAATAAGCTTCCTGCCGCCAAATCCAATTCTGCAGCGCAAATAATCTGTCTGCATCCCAAACACAGAGGTTATTTTTCATAATTAAATAGGTATCCAACATTTTGCGTTTTTTTTCCCCCCCCTGCTAGTTTCTTAATTAATAGCCACTTATTAATTATTAACTAAATTTCCCCGTCCCCTCATCCCGGAGTGTGCATCTATTTTTTTTTTTTTTGCAGCCACATACATACCCACACAGCGTCTCGGTACATCCAGGTGTCTCACATTTTTTTTTTTTATTTTTTCTTAGACCAAATCAAATTTTATCTTCAAATCAAAGAGACTTGAGAAGTGTCTTTTCTTTTCTTTTTTGCTGAATTTGCTTGTTTGTCTTCCTGGCTTCAGTGAATTTACAATTTTTTTACCCTCCCACGTCTTTTTGTTTTTTCCTATCTCTTCACCGTTGTCAACTCTTCCCTTGTTGCATAGTCGACTTAAATTTTTCTTAACAGTCCTCACATTTTCTGATCTCTTTGTTTTACCATGTATAGCATTTTTGCTGCAACCAAGAGATCTTTCTCAGTTTCAATGGCAAGAGGTTACGCTACTAAAGTTGTTGGACAGTACCTAGGCAAGCCTAACAGTAACGGTAAGTATCCCGTCACTCTTATCAAGGGTGACGGTATCGGTCCCGAGATTGCTCAGGCTGTCCAAGATATTTACGCAGCTGCCAAGGTTCCTGTTGAATGGGAACCCGTCATCGTTACGCCTACTTTGGTTAACGGTGTGACTACGATCCCACAGGCCGCTGTCGAGTCCATCAACAGAAACACTGTTGCATTGAAGGGACCTTTGGCTACTCCTGTCGGTAAAGGTCACCAGTCCATGAACTTGACCTTAAGAAGAACTTTTGGCTTGTTCGCCAACGTCAGACCTTGCAAATCCGTCAAGGGTTACGAAACTCCTTACAAGGACGTCGATACCGTTTTGATCAGAGAAAACACCGAAGGTGAGTACTCTGGTATCGAGCATGAAATCATTCCTGGTGTCGTTCAATCCATCAAGTTGATCACCAAGAGAGCATCTGAGAGAGTTATCAGATACGCTTTCGCCTACGCCGAGGCTAACAAGAGACCAAAGGTTCTGGTCGTCCACAAGGCCTCTATCATGAAGATGTCCGATGGTCTATTCGTCCAGATCGCCAAGGAGGTCTCCCAGGATTTCCCAGATATCGAGCTCGACTTTGAATTGTTGGATAACACCTCTTTGAAGTTGGCTTCCGATCCTGCACAGTTCAAGGATGTCGTCATGGTTATGCCAAACTTGTACGGTGATATT
This sequence comes from Allodekkera sacchari, assembly GCA_030565225.1. Lineage (NCBI taxonomy): Eukaryota > Fungi > Ascomycota > Pichiomycetes > Pichiales > Pichiaceae > Allodekkera > Allodekkera sacchari. The sequence goes on from JAJMBG010000016.1 coordinate 130,860, forward strand.
CTTTCCGATCTATCCTCCGGTTTGATTGGTGGTTTAGGTTTGACCCCATCCGGTAACATGGGTGAGAAGGTTGCCATCTTTGAAGCCGTCCACGGTTCCGCTCCTGATATTGCCGGCAAGGGTATGGCTAACCCAACCGCCTTGTTGTTGTCTTCCTGCATGATGTTGAGACACATGGGCTTGAACGACTACGCTGACAAGATAGAGCATGCTGTGTTGACTACCATCGCATCAGGACCAGAAAATAGAACAGGAGATTTGAAGGGTACTGCATCTACACAACACTTTACTGAGAAAGTTATCTCAAACCTATAGGCTTAAAGCGAGACTGTATATCTGAATCAGAATTTGCTTTTTTTTTTATTACGATCGTGACTCGTTGTTGTTTTACTGCTGACTATTCTCCTTGTTTTTACATAAATAGATTATTTAAATGCTAACGGCAAGACTTTGTTCCAAGTAAGCCACACCACTCCGACTCTCATTTCCGGGCGCGGCAATGTCGGCGCCGACCATCGCAGACTGCTGGAATCCACACAAACTCCGGGCAGTCGGTCTACACTGCAGTAGGAACAGTCAGCGACCATGTTGCGGTCCTTACAAGTAAAGATATATCAAGTGAAGTACATAGCATTCAACCTAGAAGGAGACTTCGGGGCTCTGGCGGGCTGGTTATCCTTACCGCGGCTAATTCTTGTAGAGAAATATAAAGTAGCAAGACTTTAGGGCCGAAATGCCCCCCGGGGCATTTCATTCAAATGAGGTAAATGCTGTATGTCATTTACGTTAGATATTGTGTCACTGTAAGAGTATTAACTACGCTGCCACCTCGGGAGCTCCCAGCACATGCAAGTTTGTCTCTGGCTCGGCAGTCCAAGTTGTCACTGCCACTCTCCAGCCTCGCTTGATATTTCACTTTTGTGGCGCGGCAAATAACTCGTCTATCCGTCTGTCTCTGTTGAGTAATCAGTTATGAGCTCATCAGACATTATAACCAGAGTCTGGGACGGTGCTCTAATGGCAGAACTTACCGTTGACGAGAAGGTGCAAAAACAAGTGAACTGCCCAGTCGATAAATTCTACTGCTTGCTGTACCGCAACTCTTATCTACATTTCCACCTCTTAGATGCTCTAAAGTATTTTGGCTTGGATTGCAGTGAATATCCGATCAACCACTGGTGGTTCGAGTTTGACGAAGTTCCATTAAAGTGGAATCTTCCTGTTGGAGTTCTATATGACATCAATAACCCGAAGGAGGATGGTGAAAATGTATGGCACCTCAAGCTCAGATACGATAATTACCCCTCCACGTACATTATACCGATACAGGAGATCAAGAACGTACAGAGGGAGTCAGTTGACGTATTTGAAGGATATTTAAACTTCATCAAGGCTCACTGGATGAATCAGCTGAAGGAAACTTGCTATATTTTAAATGGTTCTAGCAAAATCATGATGTCTCTTTCCAGAGAAGAGTCTGATTCCTTCTATGAATCCATCATTGTCCGTAACATCCCGCAATTCGAGAAAACGTTTAGAAAGTTGCTTCCCAATACGACTTCACAGTTAAAAAATATACCACTGAAGCTTTACCTCCCGCTAGCTAATAAGGTGATTCAACCACGGGTTAGTACTCCTTACAAAAGGCTGACGCTTGGCGACGTCCTACAGCATTGCGTTCCTGATCTTTTCCCCTCCACCATAATGTTTACAATAGCACACCCCATATGTCATGGAGTTGTGCTGCCTTTGGACGCCCAAATTATGGATCTATATATGGTTGCAAAATATTTAGATGGCTTTCTGCATATTTCTATTAGGATGATTTCCTAGCTGGTTCTATTGCTTCCTATGAAACGAGTCTCAAAACACCTGCTCAACTTCTTCTTTACTTGGGCGCTTCAAAAACCGCTTGAATCCAGCATCGGTACATTTTCAGCTGCTTCTTCCGGTTCACAAGCAATCTCTTGTCCGATGCTATCCGGTGTTCAATGTAACCGCTTTTTTCTACAAAGAGCTTCCGTATCTCCTCTTCGGTGAAGAAGTACACTCTGGTTCCGTCTCCTCTCACATAAAAGTTGTCCTCCAAATACCGATTCTTTTTGAATCGGACCTGCGCCAAGTCATATCTACCATAATCTCGGAACAATATTTTTCCACCTGGCTTCACGATCGATTTTAAGTTTTTGAGAGCATATTCCCACTGATCCGGCTTCAGAGCCGAAAACACGAATATAAGCACGACAATATCGACGGAGTTGGGTTCCAATCCTTCCGGAAGCTCGTTTTTGTCGTTTGCTAAATCCCAGACCGCTGCAAAGCAGTTTCCGGACTTGTTATAAGGCTCATAATTCCCGTTGTTTCTAACCAAGTCTATTGCAACCTTGGAATAGTCGTAACCACAGACCCGCAAATTCTCATTCTCGTTCTGACTTAGGATAGGAAACATGGTATTTCCGGCTCCACAGCCGATTTCTGCAATGGTTATCTTTCCGGCATCTTTTTTGGTGGCTTCAAAAAGGCTTGGAAATTCAATGGCTAACCATTTTCTATCCTTGAAGAAGTTTTCTCGATTATTCTTATAGAAGATATCCCAGTACTTGGCCGGCTTCTGATTATAATTGCGCTTATCAAATTCAGACACTGGATTTTCTTTCTGTGTTTCTATTTTCTCTTTCATCTCCTGCAACTGCTCTTCATCCCAGTCGACATTATCCCTATAAGGTTAGCTTTTGTTCTACAATTTTTGATAATCAATGCTACTACTCACCAGGCATTGAAGTTGAACACCTCATCTTTATTTGTGAGATACCTCTGTCCGAAATCAAATGGTGAGTCTCTTCCCAATCGAGACTGTAACGGTGGTTTCTCTACTTTCTTGGTCGGATCTTTCGCTATCCATTGCACTTCCTCGGTATCTCCTGTCATGTTGTTAAATTAGGCTGTCAAGTGTCGGGCCAATCTCACTTTGGTGAATAAAAAACATGCTGAAATTTTTTCTTTTTTTTTTTTTTTTTCTATTTCACGCATTTATAGGGCTGTGTTTCCCCACATACTACGGGAATTATCCCAATCTGGTATCTATTATGGTACAGCCATCTTTCATAAGTATGATACACTAACTGGCGAATTATGTAGAGAGGCTATCCGAAGAGATTGATCCATGAGGAAATAAAATATTTGCTATCTCTTTTGGGAATGTTTTGTGCCAGCCCCGTTGAGTCTGCTTTATTTAAGCGCATCAATTCCTTGCTGGAACTTCCTGATCTTTCCTTGCATATTTTTTCCAAGGAAATGACGAAAGTTAAACCGGAGAGAATAGTTCCGGGGATAGATTTTCTGCCGACCGACTCTAATGCATTACAAATAGAATCCGTTCCATCTTTACCAGAAGATAGAACTTCGAAATTGGCTAGACGTCCGACGTTGGCCAGAAGAAGAGCTTCAGAGGCTTTTAACTTCATCATGAGTAGAAAAGCCTTGAATATAGATTTACCAGAAAAGGAGAAGTCTTGGTTGAAAGCACACAGTAATAGGAGAGTAGTTTCATGTTTTCCTGATTTTGCAACCCAGGATAACAAACTTTCTCTAAATGATCTTCAGGATTGTACTACAATTAAGTCTCCTTACAAAGGTGATTATAGAAGGACTGTGAGCTCCATACCTAGGATCACTAATTCGTCGCAACTAGGTGATAAACCGCACCCCGGTTTTTTAGATGGCTACGAGATGAGTTGCAGAACCCCAAGAAGCTGTAGAGATATTCGGTTAAGCGAAAAGAAGTGGAGTAAGCTCCCACCGATTGTTCTGAGTCGGAATTTCTCGGCCCCGTTGAATCATCAGGATGACATAAGCTCCCGTAATTCCTCTTCCATATCCGCATCTAGTGACAGGGATGTCTGTACTGCCGAAAAGAAATGGAGCAAGCTTCCGCCGATTGTTCTTGATGATGATTTTTCTGCTTCCCTAAAGAAGCAACGCTCTACGAAGAGCGAGGATGGTTCTACATATTCTTCCATTACCGGAATCATCGATGCATATTCTATTGAGCCGTTTGTTCCAGTGGGACTATCGAACAGTCCTTCAAATAAATCGACGTCTGAAGATTCCTCAAGTGATGATGCCTCTTCCTTATTTTCTCACATTTCTGGCTTAGAAAGTTCCTCTACTATAAAGCGAATTAGTAGAGAGTCCCTTACCGATACCCCTCCAAAGATGCGGAAATGCTTCAACGGTTATGTCTAAATGGGGATCAACCATTTTTAATACCCATGGTTAAGTTTCATCTTAGATTTATTTTTATTGTCTGTGCGTGTACAATATCGTTTTATTAGCAAAATTAAAAAGTTCATAACCTTTAATGTATGTTAAGCTTTGCTGCTCTAAAGCGACTGATCTTCACAGGCTCCACTTGTTCAAACTCCTTTTCCTTATCGGTCTTCTTAAAACCTCCATTATACTTCTGAATCATTTTGCTTCTCATCTTAACGTAATCAAACGCCACCCTGTTCTTCATGTTCTCATCATTGAGCTCAATATCAAGATCACTATCAGGTACCGAATCATCATGAGGTGAGCGTTCGATAATCTTGTCCTCCATCAACTTATAATCATCCTCATCTCTGTGATCTTCAGGTTTTGATTTATTGCTGTTGTCCCTGGCTTGCATCTGCTCAACCAATTTATTATGTTTTTCAAAATCATCCAACTTCTCTATAACCTGACCAGAATTATTAATATCGTCATCATACAGGCCCATACTATATGCCTTCACCATTGCATCTAAATTGTCTTGAATGCCTCTATAATCCAACTTAACACTTTTCACATCGAAGTTGGGTATATTTTCCTTTGGTTCTGCATTCTCAATAAGTGATTTGGTCTTCTTTCTTCTTAGCTGGATATCTGTTCTCCGATTTATTTGTTCCGTAAGATCTTTTTCTTCGATTAGCTGTTCATTTTCATCATCCTCACCTTCAGAAACATTTTCTCTCACAATCTCAAAGTCATCGTCGTCAGGAACCTGCGCAATTAATGGATTAGACTCTTTTGCAACCGGAATATGCTCTACTTTTCTCATTTGGCGATGCCTCCCGTTGGGGGGTCCTAAATTTAAAGAATTCAGGGATTTATGCAGAAAAGAGTTTCTAGCAGTGTTCTTGTTCTTACCGATGTTAACTGTAGGCGGCTGAGAAGTGTAAGCTTTATGACTTTCTTGAATTTTAAGACCCATATTTGCAACCTTTTTCAAATGAGAAGCAGAAGTTTTCTTTCTGCCCTGCAACTTAATCATTGGAGTACCCTTTACAGGGTTTTCTAAAGACTTTTCCTGAATATTCTCCCTGAATAAGGATTCATGCTTTTCAATATCAATTGGCTCTGCATCAACTATCTCAATTTTTTCTGCCTCCGCATCCCGCTCAACTATATCCGAAACAACAGACTCGTTTTCAACCATTTTTGCGGTTTTAACCTGCGCTTTGCTGGCTGCTTCTCTGGTTTGTTTAAACCTAGAAACTTTAGAATGCCTCTGCTCTTTTTCGGATTCCCGAATATCGTCCCAGATATTGTCAACTTCCTTCACATCAACATCATCGGCAAAGGAAACAGATTTTTTCTTCTTATCTTTTTTGGATAATTTACTCAAAACATTGGACCTCTTATTCTGTTTCACTTTCCTAAGCTGTTCCGCAAACAATCCCCTTGCAGACTGAGGAATCATGCTATGGAAATTGGCTTCTGTTCCATCTTCATCCAAAGATCTGTCGCTCTCATCTTCATTATCCTTCACTTCCTGCGAGGCATTTTCTGCATCCACTTCGTTGGCAATAACTTCTAACGTCAGCATATCATCCGGGTCTATCGCAGGTTGATATGATGGTATATCTGTGTTGAGTTCTGTAGTTTCTTCTTTTATACTTTTTGTAGACTCCTTGCGAGATATCTCTTCAACTTTGGATCTGTGTTTTGGAATACTGGTTTGTACTCTGCGAGTAGTAGCAGATGGTGACTCCGTATTCCTGTATGCCTTGTCCTCCACCCTGTCTCCCTTTGCCTCGTCATCACTTGTTATCTCTTCCACTTTTTGAGGCTTTAAGCACATATCTTGTAACAACTCTTCAATTTGGTCCTCTTCGACATCGTTCTTCGGCTCATCCACCTTCTTATCTGAAATTGGGAGTTTCCTGACAGAACTGCGAATGATATTCCCATCGTCATCGATTTCCTCATGAACGCTATATGGATGTAATGTTTCTGAGCTGGTATACATGTCCTCTTTATGACTCGATAAATGCATCTGGGTGTTGAAAACATCATTATGTTTGCTACGCTGATCCGAACTTTCTTTCTCAATATCAGAAAACGAAGCTTTTGAACAGTGCTTTTCTATCGTGGAATTTCCTGCCTTTTGAATCCTTACAGAGCTAGTGATGATATTCCCATCCTCATCAACTTCTTTTTTAAGAGCATAATCCTGACCTTTAATGCCTTTCTTGCTTACCGGCTTGGACTCAACTGTTGTCTGACACTTAAATTTATCTACCTGCTGTGGCTTTTCTGGTTGTGCTGGCTTCTTCTTACCTGAGTTAGAGGCCAGTTTATCTGCTACTTTATTGAACAACTCGTTCTTGCTGAGACTATATGGTTTGACTTCACTCTTGATCACGTTGTCGTCGTCATCCAACTGTTCACGAATTTCCATTATCGGAGATCCGCCCTGCTCCTGCTCTAGGTCATCTTTATTGCCCTTATTTGCTTCTTGAAGATTGTCTAGAGTGGTCAACTGCTTAAAGAGTTCCTTCAACTTTTGTCTGGACTTCTTTCTCTCATCGATGTCGTGTGTTAGCTTTTTGACCTGCTGCTCCAGTTGAACAGCTTTGTCCTGAAATCCCTTAATTTCAGCTTGGTACTTTGTTTCGAATATTGTGCTGTCTTTTGCCAACTCGTGCGATCCAAGTGCATCTTTCTTGAACTGATCAGCCATCTGAAGAAAGGTGGTTACTTGCTGATGCTCGAACTCATACATTTGTTTGACAAATGCAAGATTCACAATGATAGAATCTATCACTGATAATTGCTGTTCCATTGCTGTAATACAAGGTTGATTAAGATGGAAAAGTGAAGACCCCAAGGCAGTACAGAAAAACTTGCTGGAAAAGAGACAAAAAAAAAAAATAGAGAATAATGAACGTGAAAAAAAAAAATATATATATATATCTATATATATATTATGAAAAAAAAAAAAAATAGTCCACACAAATATAATTTCAGATGTCAGATAATATTCAACCCTACAATAGCTTTTCCTTTTATCGTATTTTTATCGTATTTGATTGCCTCGATGCCACCCTACGGACAAATAGTAATCGGGCCACCTGGATCCGGAAAATCGACATATTGTCTTGGAATGAACCAGTTTTTGAACTCTATTGGACGGAACTCTCTGATCGTCAATCTCGATCCAGCTAACGATAGACTACCTTACAAATGCACCTTGGATATCAGAGATGTAATTACTCTAGAGGAAATCATGGATGACGATAACTTGCAGCTAGGTCCAAATGGTGGCTTGATGTACTGTCTCGAGGTGTTCGAAGAAAGTATGCAGTATTTCATCGGCAAGATCAAGAGTTTGACCAAGCTCAGCATGGATGGACAGTCCACCTATATCATTTTCGACTGCCCAGGGCAAACGGAGTTGTATACTGTTAGTCCTATATTCCCAAAGATTTTGCAGAAACTCGTAAAGCAGCTTGATTTTCGGTTCTGTGTGGTGTCATTGGTAGATTCCATAAATTTGACGGTGCCATCCAACTGGATTTCCTCCCTACTATTGACGTTAAGGTCGATGTTGCAAATGGACCTCCCTCAGATAAATGTCATCTCCAAGATTGATCTTTTGAAAAACTACATCGATGCAGATAGAATAGACAAGGCAGAGAAAAGAAAGCAGGGAAAAGACGTTGGAGAAGGTGGCCTACCTTTCAAGTTGACGTACTATACTGAGGTTCAGGACCTAGAATATCTTATGCCGTATGTGAAGTCCGAAAACAACCAGATTTCTAGTGCTTACTTTAATACTAGGTACGAGAAGCTCACTCGGAGAATTGCCGAAATGATTGAAGACTTTGGTCTCATCCAGTTCGAGGTGCTTGCAATCGAGGACAAGACTTGTATGATTAATCTTCTTTCTCTTATTGACAAGGCTAATGGCTATTGCTTTGGTACAAACGAGTTGGGTGGTGACTCTGTGTGGACAGATGCCATCAGGCAATCTACGTTTGGCGCCATAGAAAATGTCGATATCCAAGAAAGATGGATCGATGCCAAGGAAAAGTGGGATGAATACGAAACGAAAAAGAGAGACAAGTTGATGCAGACCTATGAAGAAACCGGTAAGCCTATGTCTGAAGAGACAGAGTGGCAGATGGCACTTGAGGACTGGGAGCAGCGGAACAAAACCCCCATAACGAAATGAGTAGGGTTCCATGTATGGACTGATAAAGGGAGACTGTTCTGTGGTTTTCTACTCATTAAAGTGCCACACAGGTGACTCGATATTACGGCAAATGGTTCACTTGGAATCACGTAATTTTCTGAGGGTTACTTCTCCTTCCTCTCCGGTTTGACGCCATCTTCAAATAAAGCATTCACTTATAGATAATGTTGGCACTAGAAGGTCGGCTCTTTTTTTTCCCCCACCCCCCTCTTTTCTTCAAAGAAGAGAGACCTTTTCACCTTACAGCAACCTTCACATACAATCTACTTACTTATTTCCTAGCAAAGATTCTATAGATATATATACCTATTTACTGTTTAACGACCTTCTCCGCTCTCTCAATAGCACTCTTAGTGGCTTCTTCTTTCTCTCCGCCATTCTGTTTAATGTATTCCTTCAAATCATTTAGAACCTGCTTGACCTTGTTCTTCACGTTAGGAATCATTCTGACGGTTTCATCACGGATCTTCACCGCTGTCTTAAGATCATATTCCAGATCTTCATTGTCCTTGTCTTCGGCAAACTGCTCTTGGAGTTTCTTGACATTTTGCTCATGTTCTTTCAACTCCTCTTCATATAGTCCCTCCTCTTTACAGAGTCTCTCTAAAGCGTTTACTTTAATCTGCAACTGTGATGGTGCCATCTTAATACCGCTAGTGATCTCTGCAGAATAATCGTCTTAGATTTTCAGATCAGACAAATCCGCTATGTTTACATGCTGCGCCTCCCTACACCAGAAATATCTCACTATTTTTATGACACTCTATCTTGACTTGTCTTCTTCTTTCAGTCGTCATATTCAGAGTAGTACACACTCTTTACTTCACTGGCATTTCCCGAGGTTGAGCTACTATGGCTGGACAGTGTTCGGATTTTCTTCAACGAATCAACATCCCCGTATCTATTCGTAGTATCCTCTATCAGGTTTCCAATATTTGCATGCTCAAGGACATCTGCCTTGCTTCTGGCCAAACTTTCGTAAGATTCCCGGCTGCAAGCAGAGCTATTTCGGTACAATACATCTTTTGCTTGGCGGCATTCCAAGCCATTTTCCGTTACTCTAAACCGAGGATGCATCTCGAGAATTCCGAGTGCTGGTGCCGATCCTATACGTGGTGGTGTTGAAAAGTATCCACTCCGATTGTAGACCTTTCGAAATCCCTCTTCCCGAGTTCTGCTAGAACTGCTAGTTCTACTTGCAGTTGCAGTTGCAGTCCTCGGATATCTCAGATCGACCGGTGGATCTTCACCTTGCTGACCAGGTGACCTAAACCCGATGCTCTTACTGCTCTGCTTAGTTAGCCAATTGAAGTTATATTTTTCGGACAAGTCCTTTATTTCTTTGAAGAACTCTGAAAGGCAGTTGATCATGGGCATTCTAATTCTACATTCTTTTGCAACCTGTAGTGTACTTTCAATGCAAAGTTCCACATAGCACTCGTGATTTGCAGAGAAGCAATACAGTAGTGCAGGATGGTGCTTCCAAGAAACCTGTCTTTTTCTAATACTTTTCTTTGAGCTTTCAGGGAACTTGGCACTGAATTTCTCTAGCTCGGTCCCAAAGCTTTCTAGCTTTCCACTGTTTGTTTTATTGTATAGTAATTCAAGCTCGGAATAAACGCTTTCGGATATGCCAATTATGTTCCCACTAACGGATCCATAAATCAACCAAGGTAGTTCAAACACTAACAGAGATATGATGCCTTTCCAGCAAATGCTTTCAATTGAAGGATTTTGACTGGGAGGAATAATATAGCAGGGAAATACTCCTGATGTCTTGAGCTGACCAACCATCTTGGTGAGAACTTTGCCTTGTTCGCTGCTACCATTAAGCAACTCTTCTACCTCTTTGGTAATCTTTTTGTTTGAAGAAGCACCGAATGCGGTTGCTGTCTTGCTTCCATTCTTTATGTATTGGAAACCAGTACTTTTCTTTTGCATTACGCATTGTATTTCTCCGACCATAGATAGAATATTGTTCTCGTAAGAAGTCAAGATGGATGCTACACGGATATCTGCGGCCAAACCAAATGAGCAATCTACTATGACGATAGTTTTCTGTGAGATATACTTCTGCAAAATTTTGGCTCTTTTGAGAAGCACTTCGGTGTTTTTAGCTCCAAGAAAAGCAATATCAGCTGAATCTAGGTTATTGTTTTCTTGCTTTCCACTGTCAATAATTTGAAATGGCCTGTAACTCTCGATAACTCCTTCCTTTTCCCATATAACAGAGCCATCTCCACTTAAAGCAACCTTACTATCAATAAGTGATATATTCCATCCTTTCTTGGACAATATTAATGCTAAATATGAGCAAGCTGGAGAGTCGCCAACTGAATTAGTGTTAGTGACCCTTCAATTAATTATAAAGCTTGGTACTTACTGCTTATTGCGTATGGTCTCTGACTCATCTATTTGAAATTGCTACTGTAAGCAAGAAAGAGAATTTCCAATAAGCTTACTTTTGTGAGAAACAATAAGTTGCTCGGACAAGAGTTAGTGGTGCAGCAAAGTCACAAGATGTTCAGGCATTGTACAAGAGTTCCCTATTAATTGCGACTATAAACAAGATAAATAAATTAATTTTTGCCTGTCTTCACCTTGATACCTAACTATCTTGATATCTGGATTCTGCTTTCACCTTCTTGCTTTCCTTTGGCTTAGCTAACAGTTTATAAGAGTCAATGAAAGCCATTTTCTTCAGCCCCTCATCTAAATTTGATGGTTCCATATCCAATGCTTCCTTATACTGTTTCTTTATTTTCCTTTGAAGTCTTTTTGCATCATGCTTCTTTTGCTCCCTTACCATTTCTTCCTTCTCTTTCAACCTCTCGAAATAAAAGATATTCTCTTTCTTTGACTGGACAACGCTTTTAGCACCAAGGCACCAAATATCACCTGATGAACATTTTCTGGCATCGTGATAAATTTGTTTTCCCATCGATTTCGGAATATACCATTTCTCAATATGTCCCGACGGTGAGCAAACGTCCATTATCACGAGATGTTTTCTTTTCAAAGGTGTTCCCATTACCCGAGGGCCATCATCAAGTGTCTCTGCTGGCTGACCCTGTACCTTGACTTTCTTTGGTCCACCCACTTCACTTCGTTCTCTTTGTGATCTTTCGACAATAAGATAAGAGTAAGATGCAGTTTCATAGTCTAGGCAATTTTCTCTACCAGAACTTCCCGGTGACTTCCCTCTCGGAACAATGTTATTTTCTCTTAACTCACCCCATTTTCCGCCCAATTTAGATCCTCTCTTTAACTCCATCAAAAAAGGTGGCCGGCTCACTTTAATTGAAAACCGACAAAAGTGCAACTTCTTTCCAACCTGACCAAATGTGTAGTACTCTGGATCAAAAAATTGCAAAGGGCATTTTCCGTGATGAGAACATGGAGCAATCACCTTCAAGCTGATGTTTTCCGGCTGTTTTGGCTCGACTATATCGTATGCTTCAAGTAGCTCTGGCTCGATATCTTTCATAGCATCCTCGTAATCCACCTTCTCCCCAGTGTGAATGTCAACAAACTCTGTCTTTTTGTAAGGTTGAAATTTCTTTTCGACTTCTCCCCCATGATTCTCTGGTCGTAAGATCGCCTGCCTTGCTCTGGCGATGATTTCACTTCCCAATGGGTTTCCTCTCTCTATTAGCACTAAGCGGCCCCCTGGCGTCAATCGTTTGACTAATGAATCGACTGTTCCATCCACCTGATAAGGAAAGCTAGTCCTGCTCTTCAAGAGTTGATTCTCAGCAATAATTAGGTCATACTTTCTGCTTTCTATTCTTAGCTTATCCATTAGTACTGTCTTTATCTTGAGTTTCTTGGTTTTCACCCGGCCAACAAATTCCTCTGATTCTGGTGATTTCACGTCATCGATTAAACTATTGTCTGCTTCTGACTTCATATCGTCGTCCACGGAATCCTTCTGGGCCTCTTTCGGTTTGTTTTTAGTGTCCTTCGTCTCTGATACTTTCTCTAGAGGCTCTGCAGGCTGCAGTTCCCTTATTTCTGCATTCTCCTTATGACCTTCAAGTTCCTGGCCCTCACCAAGGATGCTTCCGGGAGGTTCCCTAGGTAGATACTCGTTTTTCTGACGGCTGAGAAGAATTCTGGCTCTTCTCTCCATGTAGTAGTTACCGTTGATAACTGCATCTTTCGTTCTTGGATTAAATGCTTCCCCCATTATCTCGTTCAGTGCAAGCATTCCCGTAGCAGGTCCATTGCTAATGTCTAGCACGCTGTCGGGAGCGTACTTTTCCCCTCCGCATCTCTTAACAAGTTCAGATATAACTTGATAAGCCGTAGCGTACGACTGTGTGAATGTTGTGGCTATGCTGACGTCTACGTCTATCTCAGAATCTGGTTGTGCAGGAAGCTCCGATTCATTTATTTCCCTGTAGAACCTGGCTGCATGATTCTTGAATATCTTGGGATCATAGAGTTTCACCATGTGATTATCTATTGCCTTAGCTATTTGCGCTGGAATCTTCACCCGCTGGTGGTTCACTTTACCTTCTCTGGTACGCTTATCGAGCCTGGCCTCCTTGCTTGTGGCACTAGCAAGAAGTTCTCCGGTCTCTTCATCTCTAAATCTTGGATCAACCCCTCTCAGAGCTTCCTCAGGGGTAATCACTCGGGTGTTATATAGTGGGTCTCTTCCGTGTAACACTTCATTCACAAGTTGTCCAAACACCTGTCCCTGGCTGCGATAGGCGAACGGCAATGTCGATTTTTCCTCGCTTAAGGAAGCGTTATTCTTTATCGGATGGTAGACATCTGGATCTTCGATACTGATTCTACCGTCTGCTTGGTCACTTATCGACCTTCTACCAAAACCAATATCGGAGCTATTTGTGCTCAAGCAACCTGTGAACACTCTCAGCCTTATAGCTCCGGTAGCATTACTTCTGAGGCATTGTCTGAGCATTTTCAGCTTTTTTTTCCCCCGTAAAGTATCTGATGATAGGAGAAAAAGTAGGTAGATTTAGTCTAAAAAATTTTTCAGTCTTATCAGTAGCACCGCCGCAAAAAGAGCGAATGGTTTTAGCATGATAACTGTCAGAAGCTATTTCAGTCGATGGAAGAATTACAAGCAGGCAGGCCCAAATACATAAGTTCCGTCAGAAGAAATCGACGGCAGAATAAATCTGCAAGATTTGAGGAGAAAGATGAGAGGAAAAAGAAACTGGGTGTGCGCAAAAAGGATGGAGCAAGCAAAAGATTAAGATTCAGACAGGTGATGACAAAGACAGGTGCAGAAAAAAGACAGTCAATGGATGAAAAGGAAGCAAATATCACTGGCCATGTTACAATAAATGGTGACGATGAATGTGGGGTTGATTCTGCTGGTGAAGATGAGGCACCGATGGAGCATAAAGTTGATAAGCATACAGATCACGGCCATCTCCGTACATTTACAGAGTACGGGCCGTACATCAATGGCTATCGTTTTGTGTCAACAGATACCAATGTGCCATCGCTAGACCCGTTATATGACACGATTGATGACTCCAAGTTGTTTGTTTCTGAAGTGTTTGAATCTGACAATGAGTCTGTTGAAGTACCAAAAGCATATGACTACAGAAGTTACTACAACCAGTGGAGCCAGATAATATCCAGCAACTCGATCAGCTCTTTACCGCTACCTGTTAACTCCAACCGTTTGGAAGACATCTCGCCTGAGAATGTGGCCGGGTTTATCAAAAGCAGCAAAAACATGAAGCTCGAACGAATTCGATGGCATCCTGACAGAATGCTAAATCTTTTCCGGAAGCTAGAAGTGAAAGACAAAGCGATCGACTTGGCATCGGTGGAGCCAAAAGTGACCGAGATATTTCAAATCATAAACCACCTCTACGATGATATGAAGAAAGCGTCTTCTTAAAAAAAGCCGATAGTTAATAATAATGCAGCACCCAGACACTGGCGTGCTCATCTACTATGCTGCAGCCCTACAGTGCTTTGCGGGAACATCTACATCAACTTTCTCTTATTTTTCCTATCCTCTGTAGTACTTTATCGGTTGGAGCATTAGTTAACTCCTTCACTTTCATCTTTCGGCGTCGGTATGCCGTTACTGTCCTGACCTTCAGTCGCGCTGGTGGTCACCTTATCTATCTTTGTAGTTTCGTTTTCGGTTCCTTCTTCTTCTTCTTCTTCTTCTTCCTCCTCCTCCTCCTGTTCTTTTCCAGCATCCTTGGTCTCTGCGTCTTTGCTTTCGTCCTTCTGCTGCTTGTCTTCTGCATCTGTTTCCGCCTCCGCCTCCGGCTTCTTACCTTCGTCCTTGCTCTCCACCTTCCTCTTCTTCGTTTCTGGGCCTTCCTTTTCATCTTCTTCTGATTCTTCCGCTTCCTCTGCTGCTTCCTCCTCCTCAGCCTCCGCCTCTTCCGCCTCATCTTCTTCTACCTCCTCAGCTTCCTCGGCGCCAGAAAGCTCATCATCATCTGAGTCCGTCAGTTCCTCCTCTTCGCCACCATACTCCTCTTCTTCCTCTTCTTCCTCTTCTTCTTCTTCTATCTCCGCAGCATCCATCTCCGGCTCCTCTGGGAAGAAGTCGTCTGGATTCTCTGCCTCGTTGTCCCAAACAATGTTGAACCTGGTCACTCTAGGCTTCTCTGCTAGAATATTCCTTACAATGTGCTCCACTTGCACCTTTGCCGGTGGATTTTCTCGCAGCTCCTCGGAGTCGTATTCATTATTAACGTAATATCCAACTCGCACAAACTCTCTCTCTTTGTAAGAGCAACTTAAGAGAATCACCGTAACAGACACTAATTCACTTGCCGGAATTAGCTCTGGAGACGGCGCATCTGCTGTTAGAACGAACTTGTTGATGCCGACGGGCACAGGGCCAACTAGAATTGAGTCTAGCTCCTGATCGTGCTCCAAAGATCTCGAAGAGCCGACATAGGTAAGCTTCCACTCAAGGTCCTCTTTGAGGGGCTCCAAGCACTCGAAAGTTATCTCAAACTGGTATGGATCAGTGAACTTTGCTGGATTGTTCAAAACGTTTATTCCAAGCAACGAAACAATAGACATCTTGTTTGTTTGGAACTCGAATCCACTGGAAAGTTAGTCTCTAAGTAACTTTTCACAAAGTTTCTCTTTTACGCGTTTCCACTTTTCACTGCCGCGCTTCGGCGGTTACCTAATGCTACTTACAGGACATACGCCCAAACTACTATGCTAGCATTCACATTCACTGTCGAATGGCAACACTAGCTAACAAGTGGCATTCTGAAACACCGAGAGACAAGCAGAAATACTCCATTTACTTGGTAGATGTAGAATGTTCTGTAATGTGCTCCTAGTAACAACGCAATAGCAGACATGCTTTCATTTCATCGAGGATTCTTTGCACGCACTACGTAGACACAATGCAGACGCTATACGGTGATCACGTAAAAACAAACCCTACTATTCTGGCCAAAGCCAACCTGCATTGCGTGCTGTTTGCTTTATCTATCGTAACGGTTACACTGAGAGTTCTAAATTGCTTTGTATCTCTTCCAGACATATCGTCGACGTTTGCTTACCCGAAAAATTGTAATGCGCTGCACAGCCTTGTCTTGTCATCTGGTGTCAGGTCGATCCATCTCATCAACCAATGTAGACGCCAGCCGTGCCAAGTAAAAGGCTGCTGACACTACTATCTGTGAAGACCTCGATACCAATAACTACTGCGCTTCTCCAAATGCATGAAACTGCTGATTTCGGTGTGACTGCGTTTGACACACACCCCCACAAAAACGGTACTCCATCACCAATGAAATAGATATACTATCAATATATCTTCCTATGTATACTAAGATCAATTTCCATTATGATAATCCTTGGTCATTGGTCATTTAAACTTGTGCACGAATTCCCTTGTCCTTAGCGCACAAGTCGTCTTCCCCACCTCAGCTCCCTTAAACTCGCATGTTATGCCATACACATTTCCAAAGTATAGGGTCCACAATAGCAACTATGGGTGTATATATCAAAATGGCCTTTTTTCCCCCTTTTCCGGAAAACATATACCCTGAACTTCTAATTCTGTAGCATCTGCTGGCACTTCCCAAGCGGCTAATTATTTACCAGTTTCCTAATCGAGCTCGCGATCCGGGATTTTTCATGGTAGCAGAATCGAGCACAGCTTCTGGAGTATTTGTTTAAAATGGCAGCAGATTCAACATCCTGGCAACAAGGACAATCTTGTGACCATAATATTCATGAACTTAGAAACAGATAATGCAAAGCCCATACTACAAGTTCTGTTCGGAAGTCGTGTAACTTCTTGGCCGTACGGCGAGAGCACACTCCAGAAAGCATTGGATGTCAGGGTTCAGCAGGAGAAAACAAAGCAAGAATACTATAGAGTGGAGACTATGAATAGAAAGTTGGAGCTTCTGAAGATGGCTGCACAGGCTAATGTTCCAGGGGATATGATTCCTTATATATTTTCAGCCTCGGGACATACTCACTCACGTAGCAAATTAAGCGAGGAAAACCTTGAAGAGGAAAGTCAACAGACCGTGGGCAGAAGTCAAAAATCGCAGGTCTCTCCATTCAAGTCCAACACCTCTGGATCTCTTTCGCCGATCAGGTTATCAAGCCTTCCTCCACAGCATCAACTCTCTCCAAAGAGAATAGGAGCCGAGGCCGTGTCGAGCCTAGCAAATTCTCTGGGCAGTCCAAAACCAAATGTCAATTACAGGAACTTAAGGCATGGACTGGGACATCATAGAACAATATCTCTGCCCGAAAATGTAACAATTCCAGAGTCTGCGACTCTGAATTTTAAGTCAAAATCCGAGCTAAATTTTCAAAAAGCATCACTGAAGCCAGAGACCCCGAAGAAGAGAAAGTTACACTTAGACGTTACGTCTCCACCAAAGTCGATAAGAGAAGAGCTCCGTCAGTTATCGAACACATCTGATGACCTTAAAAGCCCAACCCCATGCACCCCAAGCACATGTCGTGGAGTGAATATTGTACAATAAACAAGAAGCATTACGCTGAGGTATGCACAACTCAGCAGCACCAGAAGCATCAGCAGCATCAGCGGGCATTCATATGTTAGAGCATTATAGTCTGCCTCGCATTATCTAGCACGTAATAGAATTAAGAATCAAGAGTTTAGTGTAGTAAGAATCCGGTCTTAAGACGCTAACTGTCTTCGGCGGTACGATATGCTTCCTCTGCAAGCTGGTCAATGTCCACAAGGTTAACGAACTCCAGTTCGTCTCCTTCGGTAAGAACCTTTTCAAAAACAATATCCTTTTTGTCAAGCTTTTCGGTCTCCATTCTGAGTGCATGAGCCAAGTTTCTTAGAACTTGCTCATTGCATCCATCCCTCAAAGCCCAACAGCACAGGTCATCTAGAAGTATCTTGCAGTATATGTAGTAAACATCATGATAGCGGAATAGCTCACGGGCGGCAAGAAGGACTTTCAAAACACCCCTTTTTCCACATCGCAATAC
The DNA here is from genome assembly GCA_030565225.1 of Allodekkera sacchari. Classification (NCBI taxonomy): domain Eukaryota; kingdom Fungi; phylum Ascomycota; class Pichiomycetes; order Pichiales; family Pichiaceae; genus Allodekkera; species Allodekkera sacchari. Next base: position 148,831 of record JAJMBG010000016.1, read on the forward strand.
GTAATATGTATCTTCCCAACACTTCCTCACCAGGTCAAAGTTTCTAGTTAAAGGATATGACAGCGAACGTCTCGTCAGAGTGATAGTGATGATTCGGAGCATGGACTTTTCTGTCAGGTTGGAGGTTTGGATAAGCTGTGAATCCAGACAACTGATCTGCGGAACTAGCTTACCCACAGTCCAGGAACTTTCTACATTCATCTCACCTTCGTTAGATCGGAGCTCATACATATACGCATAGACGATACAGATGATAGTATAGTATAAGGGCCTTGGGTCGTCTATCAAATATGACTTCTTTGGAAGATCCTGCATCTGCTGTTGCTCGGAATCGTCAAAATCTATGGGAACTGGTTCGCCACTTGTATGTTGCTTCTTCTGATGTCTTATAAACCGCACTTTGTATGGGTTCTTCCACTGCAGGATTTCCCTTATTCTTGAGTCTTCCGGGCGGTACTTTGCAGTCAAGTAGTCATTTGCGTAGTATTCTGGGTCGAACTTTATGTTCTCCTTAATCAATCTCTGGACAACACGGTCATCTGGTTTCAGTTCATCAGGAGCAGACAATTCGTTGATATCATTTCCATTGGATAGAGATGGCTCCAGCATCTCCGAGTACTGATTGTTAAAGCCGTATCTCGGCTTCTTTATGGTTATATCGTCTTGACAGAGCGGAGCAGTCTGCTCCACTTCCCAGTCGTAGTTTTCTGCCTCCGTCTTCATGGACTCCATGCTTTCTTGTGCATTGTTTCCGTCGTCTATCTCTTCAATTAGCGACGAATTCTTACTCTTCTGTGTAATCGGTTCATGTAGTCTTGCTAGCAATTTGGCAGATAAGTCGAGATCGGGAAATTCTTCTCCCTTATTGAGCTTTGCTACGTCAACCTTGATGCACTCCTCCTTGGGAACAAAGTGGCTGTCTAATCTCTCATCCTCTACCAAAGAATGAGGAAATCTTAGTCTAAGGTAATATGGTGGTAGCGCAAAGATGAAGAGATTTTCGTCCACAACAATTTCAACCTTATTGGCGGAAAACCTTATGTTGGATATATGTATCTTGATGTGTAGGTATTCTTCATCTTGCGTTACTTCAAACCTTGGTGTAAGCATCGTTAACCGACGGAAGATACGACAAGTCAGATCTGAGATCCTCGGACAAATGTTCCTGGTGATGAAAAATTATTAGTTGGAAAATTTTCCTCCGTCAGCTTGATAGTAGCAACTCCGAAAAGATAAGTATGGCAGAAATAGCAAAGCATCGGTCCCGATTTGCAGGATCCAGACGAAATGCCCGAACAGGTGGTCAAGGAGACAGGGGAAAGTCGATCGTCAGAAGAGGAAAAGCGGTTGCTAGAATCATCAATCAGATTCCCGATGAGATACTGGAAGATAAGGAGTTGAACGAGGCTATCAAGTTGCTTCCTTCCAATTATAACTTTGAGATCCACAAGACGGTCTGGAACATAAAAAAGAGACACAGTAAAAGGGTTTGTCTGCAGATGCCAGAAGGACTATTGATTTACTCCCTCATAATAGCAGATATACTTGAGCAATTTTGCGAGTGTGAAGTGTTAGTCATGGGAGATGTCTCTTACGGTGCCTGCTGCATCGACGACTATACTGCCAGATCGCTCGACTGTGATTTCATTGTTCATTACGGACATTCTTGTCTTGTTCCAATCGACGTTACCAGCATCAAAGTACTATACATCTTTGTGACCATTGCTATCGATGAAACACACATAATCAATACTTTACGTAAGAACTTTGACCAAGGGACAAGGCTTGCAGTGTTTGGTACCATCCAATTCAATCCTGCTATTCACTCTATCAAGGCAAAGCTTGAAAATCCGGAGAACGGAGAGAAGTTATTATATGTTATCCCCCCACAGATAATGCCGCTATCCAAAGGAGAAGTGTTAGGATGTACATCGCCTCATCTTGATCCTAATCAGTATGATGCCATGGTTTACATCGGAGATGGAAGATTCCATCTTGAGTCTGCAATGATTCACAATCCTTCTGTTCCAGCATATAGATATGACCCATATTCTAGGAAGTTTACCAGAGAGCACTACGACCAGAAGGAAATGGTGTCTGTCAGAAGAGAAGCTGTGCTGAAGGCTCGCAATGCTAAAACTATAGGTCTAATTTTAGGATCATTGGGAAGGCAGGGAAATCCGATCACAGTTAAGAATCTAGAGTCAGAGTTGAGCAATCACGGTAAAACGGTAGTTAAGATCATTCTATCAGAAATATTTCCCGGTAAGCTATCGAAATTCGACGGAATTGATGCGTTTGTGCAAGTTGCATGCCCTCGATTATCTATAGATTGGGGTTATGCATTTAGCAAGCCATTATTGACACCATATGAGGCTATGGTTATGGTTCAAGAAGATCGTGAATTCAGTGAGACTTTTTATCCCATGGATTACTATTACAAGGAAGGCTATGGAAGGGGTAAAAAGCCCAATCACGATAATTAGCAGAGCGATTCCATTATTTATATATTTATTATAATGCATTAATATTACAACTCGTCTATATTCTCCAAACCTAAAATGGTAGCGATTTGGCGATAATCAAAGGTAAATATATCCTCTCCCTTGAGATATTCTTTGACTATCTGAGTCAGCTTCCGATAAAATTTCACAAAACGAAGAGGAGCCTTTGTGGAAACGTCATTCAAAATCATGGGAGAGATAAGTTTACCCAAATCATTTGAGACTATGTAATTCGATAAAAACTCCTGAAGCCTGGAATTTGCATTTCTGAAAGTTTCAACCGTAAACATTTTGTTCTCAGTGATAGGTTGATATAGTGAGACATCAAAGAACTCATCATCTAACCTAAATATCATATTGACGAGATTGTAGATGTCGTACAATCCTGATTTCTGAAGCAAATCATCAAACTCGAGGTCGGTCAAATTTTTGACCAATTCATTGAGGGCAGCAGAGTTATCCTTCGCCTTCGCAGATAAGACTGGTATAATCTCTAATTTCGAATGAATGAAATCAAGGCAGTTTATTTTGAATATGTACTCTGAACGCTTGGATATTTTGGCCCTTTTTGAAACGGTATCCAAAAGTGCGATCGGCTCGTCAACAAGCAGTGTTGCCAACCTTGATATTTCATTCTCCTTCATATCCATAAAAGATTTGGAATCGGATGTACTTCTCTCAAACATTGGGGTAAATGTGGACCAGAAATCAATTAACCAGTCTGGCATACTTAGAAGGTCTTCATCAATCCCCTCAATATCGCTTTCTACCCTGGTCTCTTTGAGGTTGACTTGTAACAAGGTGAAAAGTCTTTCCTTTGTCTCCTCCTTTAGTGTCTTTAAAGCCGAAATCAACTCACTAGTCTCTGGATTAATGAGTTTAGAGTACATCATTTCATATAATGATACTAGTTGGTAAAGATCGACAATTACCTCCGGTTTACTCTCTTCCCTTAACGCATTATCATAAGCGCCTCTTAATGGTAAACTCAACGAGGCGACAATCTTTTCGACAAAAGTCTCTATTACTTGGTTAAAGTCATCGGTAGAATCATTTGGGTCATCAAAGTTGAACATCATTCGAGCAAGTTCCATCTCATTAACAATAACAGCGTGGACATAAGCCAAAGCATCGGATGAAAACCTTTTGGAGTCGTATGAAGACATAAATAGTGTTTTTTTTGGATGTCTTTTCTGTTCCTTTTCGGCAGTTTCCGAGTAACCCTTCAATTGATTGAGAAATTGTTCTGTCAAAACTGAGGATCGACTCTCAATAATCTCAGAGATGATTGATTCAAAGTTCTCCATGCTATGTTTCCGAATGTACACCATGGATTTTTGAAAGCTTTTGATGGTGTCGGGATCCCTTATCAGTTCATTATCGTGATACACTGAATTGAGGTTCTTTTTCACAAACGATGTCATTCTGTCCATAGCCACTTCCCTCAAGTGAGACATCTGTTTCATAATGGAAAGCCCTAGCTTGTCGTTATCCATTCCCAAAAGGATGTCACAGTCGGAATAAATCTTGGAAACCTTGCCTAGTATATTAAAGTACTCATCATCGATTCCCTCGTTCAGGAGATGGTGCTCCTCATAGTGGTTTAATGTAAAGTTCTTCTTAAAGTTTGTTAGCAGACACCTGTATATACGAATGCTATCTTGCTTTTCGGCGAGTTCTGTGGTCTCATTACGTAGAGGCTCGGACTTGCGAATGCATGACGTCAACTTCTCCTCAATCTGGTTGTAGCACCTATTGAGGTTTTCGATATCTTGCTTCAAGTAGTCGAGCTTTTGGGCTACTGGCTGATATCTTTTCAATGCTGCTGCATGTTGCTTCAGAAGATCTTTTTCCACTTCACCCACCAAGTTCCGTCGTTCTACCGAACCTTTCATTCCCGGAGCAGTAACGTCTCCAAACCTAGATCCACCCTCAGCTTTTGCATTTTCGTCAAGGCGTGACTGAAGAAATAAAAGCGACTGTCTGATCGATGAGTTATAATTGCTTTGGTTCAACACACGGCTAAGTCTGTCTCCAAGAGCACTAGACTCCATGGCCTGTGCTGACTGTGTGATTGGAATTGTCGTCTCCATGTTGGAAGAGAGCATGTCAAGGGAATTTCTAGCATACTTGAAGGCACTTTTATTTGTGCCGGTGTCTTGGTTGCCCTCAGCTCCCTCTGTCTGTTTCCCAGAGAAGCTCTGGTTGATGCTCTTGAGGATATTCAAATTTGACAACTTTTTGGTCAAATCATTGTGTATTTGGAAATTGGAGATCCGCAATGGTGCAGAAGGTGCAGGAAGGTTTTGTTGATTATCCTCACCTCCCAAAGAAGCAGTATATGATTCTGGATCAAATGCAAACTCCATGTTTGTTTAGTGACCAAGAAGAGAGTATCTACTCACTACCATCGAAAAGTATTTGGTATTTCCACTCGCGATGCAGGGGCTGAAAAATCGCTGAGTCGAGAGAGAGAGAGATAGTGTAGCGTATTTATTATGCGAATGGATATTCAGTAATCGTTCACCTATTGTAATTATTTGCCGTAAATTGGTATATATGAGTTTTACGAACCTGATTTATCTGTTCTACAACTTATATACAGGTGCTATTTTGAATTGTTGAATTTTTTCTTTGGCTGTAATACCACCCACCCCCTTGTATAAGCGCTCTATAAGCTAATACTCTCTTACCTCTACGCTCTACAGTCATCACTCGCTGAGAGATAATAACTCTCCCCATCCTATTAAATATATGCAAGCCTGTGTAAATGTTATATAAATGTCCTATTTAGTGACCCGAGTATTCTGGTATCTTCCTCCACTACTCTATCGTAGAAACTTCTCTTTAACGGAATACGAATGGGGTCTGGTTCAGTCTGAGACTTGATTGGAGGTAAAATCAAATGGCGGCCCGAGCAGCTTGATGGTTCAAAAGTCAGCAATTCAATCGGCGAAGGTAGTTGGAAATCAAATTTAAAGAAGCTGCGGTTGCTGCTGATGGATGGACTGCGTGATGTGTCGGAGGAGACCGAGCTGCAATCTGAGTACTGGGTAGATGGACAGGTATCGTCAGTAGAAGACAACGGCGACTGGCAGCGTTTCTTTGGTCCCAAATGTGAGTTGTGTTCATAGCTAGAAATTCTTTTCTTTGGGTTCAAAGATGCAGCTACTGGTCGGCTGGTTATGGTGGCCGGCGTATCTGGATAAAGTACCGGACCAATCTTGATGTCTTGGAATGTTGCATCTTCGGATGGCCTGTCAAGATCTTCAAAGTTGTTTGGATCGTTGCTTACATAGCTTACCACATGTACTTTGCTCCCGCCAGCACAAACCGAATAAGACTGTTTTACAAGACCCTTGCTCTTATAGGAAAATGCTTTGCTGTGATGACCTACCGGCTGCATTTCTCGGTATACGAGGAAAGCTCCACTTACTCTCGAGGCACTCCAGTTTCTTCCATCCGTCCATCTCTTCATATGGCATGTTTGCTCGTTCCAGACGAAGACAGCACCATGTTTGATGAGATTTTTTCTCTGAAAGTCTGTTAACCTCCCAGGAACGCATGGTATCATTCCTCTTCTGGCTGCCTCTATTAAGAGTAAGGCATCTTTCGATGTGGAGACTAGTCCGTGATAAGATTCCATGGTGTGATACGCTACAGGGACGACTACAGAGAAGAATAGGACAATATCCTCTGTTCTTATATAAGCAGTCCAAAAGGCGGAGTACTGGGAAACGAGTCAATTGCATCATACCAGGTTATGGCTTGGAAGAAAATGAGCAAATTTAGTATGGAGTGCGGCGAGGCATGGTTATCTATCGCAGCAGAAACAAGCTTACTTTTCAGAAATGTTCTCACATTGCCTAATCAGGCAAGCTAAATTAAAACCAGTTGAAGTGAGCAAATACTGGCCTGGTGACGGGAAGTGTCATCACGCAGGCAGTTAAGCTTGCTGTTGAAATCTTGTCATAAATTTGGCATTTTCATTAGGTTGGTCCACTGTAGGTGGCTGCGGTTTCTGTGAGAAGCCGTTTACCTGGAGACTATTTCTTGGGGCAGATGTGCTCCTCTCTTTCTGTAGCTACTATGTATAGAACTCGCGGCTCAATTTAAGGTGCTTCGACTTTATCCGCTGCACGGGTTTCTACGGAAAAATGTGCTCGTTTTCTGGCTCCGCTTAACTTCACCGAGGAGAGCAAATATGCTTCCGGCGCAAAATACCGTGAATGGAGTTGGAAAAAAAATGTTGTGCTTGGTTTGCTCTATGAACAGGGTGAGCAGCTTCGGGCTGTCGGAGCTGTCACAGCAAACCAATTCTCTGCCCCTATTATGATGCCTAGAACGTCTGGGTCTGACAAGCAAACGTTATATTGTTGAAAAGTGTACCACAGTTCAAGAGATGTCACTTTTCGGTCCAGGTTTTTTTTTCTGTGGGCAGAACATTGGCGTAGAACAGTAGAAACTTTACCTGTGAGAAAAGAGAGAGCGGCTCTTCAGCGCTTCTTCAGCGCTTCTGGCAGACCAGACAATCCTAGGTTTAATGCATGCCTCCCCCTCCCTCTTTTTTTTTTGGATGCCGCGGATTTCTGTCTGACCAGGCAGATATGCAAATAGCTTTAATCCAACGTATCACAACTGGTCTTCTACTACCCTCCAGTCTCTCCACCGGCTGCCGTTAACTTCCAAATAACATCAGGAGCCACTGCTGTGTTACCTGTCTTGTATTGCTACACGCTCGCGGTCGCACTACGTCGTCACCTTAAGAACTCCTCTCCTTTCCCCATCAAAATTTTCTGCATCTGCACACCTAGAAATGTCTCTTGTCATCGTCCACCTGCACCCAACAACCACTGTGAGCAACGAGCAAGCTGGTGTCAAACTCTCCTTTTCTCTGCTCCTTGGCTTCAGGCCATTCCCGGCTAAAGCCACGGCCGCTCCACACCACCGCCACATCCACCATGGCACAGCGGATCAGCCTCTTCCCGGTGAGAAGTGCGAACCAACCAGATTTTCCACAGCAGCAAAAAGAGCCGATAAACAAAGTCATAGGCAGTAGTAACACGCCCTGGAATCCGTCATCACTACCGGAAGATCATCTTGGCATCTGCTTTTCTCTTGCAGAGAGTTATAAAAGGCCTTCTCCAAGACACCTGAACTATATTGCACCCGGCGCAACCAACTGCAAGTGCAACTGCATCTGCCGTAGTACTACTCACCATGAGCAACGGACATTCCAGCTCACAGTTCGACTGGGCCAAAAACATCCCGTGTCGAAACATCCAGATACACGGCTACTGCAAGTGGGAAAATAAGGGCTGCTCGTTCAACCATGACCAGCAGAAGAAGCCTGCTAGTCCCGATGCAACTGCACCAACTCCTGGTAAGCTGACATCTCCGTCTTGGACCTCCAACACCAACACCAACACCAACACCAACATCAAAAATACCAGCACTGCAACCACAACCAAGGCTAATGCGAAGCTGGATGGTTCATCGGCGTCCACGATTCTAAAGTCGTTTGCTGTGACTCGTGGCGCCAGCTCGACCTCAGTGTTCAACCCTGACACTCCTTCCTTCACCCCGATGGGCAAAGTGACCGCCAAGTTCGCCAAAACTAACCTAAACGAGATACCGTCGTTTGTCCCTTCCAAGAGCCCAGAATTGGGCTCGCAGAAGGTAGCATCAGCAGCATCCACGGCTCCTGCTGCCGCCCAAACGTCGTTCGCTTCTCCCTTCAACCCTGAGAGTGCTCCGGTGTTCACACCTTCATCGGAGACACCACCCGTGCTGAACTCTCCGTCTCTCATGAGCACACCCAGCTTCAGTGGGTCGCAGCCAAAGATACAGAAATTCGGTGGTTCTTTGACGGCACCTGCCGTGGGTGCTGCAGCTCCCACTACTGCACAGCAGCCATCGTCCATGATGCCACCTTCCATGTTTGCACCTCGAAGACCACCGGGCGAAGACCTTTTCTATCAACAGACCAATCTATTTCCGGTGAATTACCACTTATATGCACCGGAACCACCACCGCATGTTGACTTGAACAAGATGCCCAACCAAAGAACTGTCAACGATATGTTTATCCCATCCAAGCTCAGAGAATATTTACAGCAGAAAAACGAGGAGAGTCTTAGGACCGTTCCAAACAGCCAATTAAACTTGCCACTACATGTCAATCAGTACCACTCTCTTTACCCCATCGATAAGCACTTTGATAAGACTGATAAATCTTTTGGATACCCTGCCACCATATATAAATGCGTGTCTAACGATGATGGTAGACTATATTGTATGCGAAGGCTCGAAGGAGTTCCCATCACTTCCATCAAGCCATTTGAAGCCATCAGAAAATGGGTGCTGTTGAACTGTGCCAACACTGTCAAACTTCATGAGGCATTTACAACCGGGGTTTTCGATGACATGTCTTTGATTATGATCTATGACTACTATCCCTGCTCCTTCAATTTGATGGAAACACACTTCTATCGGATTGGAAATCGAGATCCAGAGTTGATTACTGAGGACGTCTTGTGGAACTACATGGCTCAGCTGCTCAACGCTACCGCAGAAATTCACAAATTGGGTCTCACTGTCGGAGAATACGACCCTACAAAGATCATTGTCACTAATAAGGGAAGAATCAGAATGTCTTCTGCTGGTGTCAGAGACATCGTAAGATCAGCCATTAAACAACAAAAAGACACTGAGACCAGTACCAATGGAATCGCAACCGACAAGACTTCCGAAAAGGGCGAAAAGATTACACAAGGCCCCGAGGAGACTTCTGAGCAAGCCCATGATATTAAAAAGCTAGGAGTACTGATTTTGAATTTGGCAAAATCTACTACCTATATCAAAGATTCTACCAACTCAAATCCAATTGATACCATAAACCGTTTGAACTTCTCAGATGATTTCAAGGGGGTCTTAGGCTATTTATTTGGAGAGAATCCCACTGAAAAGAGATTCTGTGAACTTTTGGCTCCGCATATGTTAAGACTCACCAATGGATTGCAAAATTCTGCCGACTATATGGAAGCGACATTGACGAGGGAAATAGAAAATGCCCGTCTAGTTCGGTTGCTTTCGAAATTGGATGTCATCAGTGAACGCCCTGAGTTTTTAAAGGATGGTTCCTGGTCTGAGACTGGCGAGAGATATCCGATTAAACTGTTCAAGGATTACGTATTCCACCAAGTTGATTCCACTGGTAAACCTGTCGTTGATTTGACACATATTATTGACTGCCTCAACAAACTAGACGCGGGAGCTGAGGAGAACATCTTGTTGGTCAGTCCTGATGAAATGACGTGCTTGATAATGAGCTACAAGCAATTAAAGGATTTAGTTGAAAAGAGCTTTAATCAAGTGATTGGTCGTTAGCAACTATAAGTGCGCCTTGTTATTATATAATAGCAGTGTAAATTATTTAATATCTTTATTAAGAAAAAAAAAATCGAAATAATGTGCTACCTGTGTTAGTTGCTTTTGTTTTCAGGCGTCTAAGCTTGACTTTATCTTTGTTGGTGAGTGCTATCATATTTCATCTAGTGGTTGTACGTTTGACATGTTAGACTCTGTGGAGATTCAAGGAAAGCTTAAAAGGGTAAAAATTAGGTTTTACCAGTGGTGGAACAATTTTCACTATGGCGATCCAAATGACGACCCATCTATATTAACACAACGTCCGAGACATTTGCCATTGATCTCATTAAGAAATGAAAACTACGGTGTTTACCTAAGTGACGGCGACATACCCATTGATAATTACAATGGTCATGAGCCGGCCTTCGGCGGTGTCCCACCTGATTTGATACCACTTATGAGGAGATTAAAACAAGCAAACAAAAAACAAAGAAAAATTAAATCAAACAAATATAATGATTCATATCATTTGCATATCGTTGATGAACTAAAGACAGAGCGTAATCGCCAAGATGGTATGCTTCCAGAGTATTTCAGTGACATCTCTAGCCATATTGAGAATACGGAAGAGTACAATGGGAATGAGGAAAAAGATGAGGAAGAAGATAGTGAAACAGTAGCAAATGAAGAAGAAGAAGAAGCAAATGAGGAAGAAAACAAAGAAAATGAGAACCCCGAAGAATATATCCCAGCAAAGGAAGCCAAAGTAGCTGGCCTGTCAGGAGAAAAGATGGCTATGAGAGACATGAAGAAGTTGTTTCATTTGTGGCAAGAGCATGATCAGAACTCGGCTGTTGAACCACAATCGGAAACAAACAAAATTCAAATTCAGCAAACCTGGTTGAATGTCATACATGACACACAAAGAAGAAGCATTATATCAATAGGAAGGCTTAGTAACGGAACAGAAGAAATGAGAGTGGCCGATACTCAAAATCAGCAAACAGATCCAATATCCCCCCTTAGCGAAAAAGATAATGAGCGCACAAATGAAAATCGCAACGGAACTAAAAGTAGCCAAATAATGCAACCAAAATCAAGCAGCTTGTTAAGCGTGCTCCACAACTCTTGGATGAAGATTCCGAATAGTGGTCTTGAATGGAGCCTCGGAAGGCTTCTGTTTCAATCCAAAGAACAAAAAAATCCTAAGCCAAAATGTCAAAGTAATGTGGGAAGCTCATACAATGGCATTATAGATAGCTATGAAAATATGTAATTAGGATTATCTTAGTGGTAGATTTGAAAAAGTAGCGGCTACCGAGTTGTTCTCACTTCTCGATAAATTTCCTATTAGAGATGAGGGAAGTTCCAGGCTGTGCAGGAATCATGTTTCAGAATCAGCTTCTGAAACATATAATCAAGAGACCGCAATAAGATGGGAATTGGAAATTAGCAGCCATCTAGTATAATTTCTTCAATCATTGTATATTAGTGTTTATAGAACCAATATATTGTATTTACCTCTTACATTAGTAGTCATTCTTGTTACTTGTACACCTTTTAGAGAGGCTAATTAACAATAGACTGTCCAAGAATGGGATGTGCAGCCAGTACAGAAGCTCATATATCTCAAGATGATCCGGAATTTATGGAGAGGCTTCAGAATTCCAATGTGGAACAGATGCTCCTTCGTACAAAGCATAACAAAAAGAATCAGATAAGAATGTTACTTTTAGGAGCAGGAGAAAGCGGAAAATCTACGGTTTTGAAGCAAATGAGGCTTCTTCATCAAGGAGGATTCACAGAACAGGAAGAAGTTCAGTATAAAAATATCATTTGGGCTGACACAGTGGGTTCAATACAGACATTGATCATTCAAGCCAGAAAGTTGGGAATTCCCCTTGAATGTGACAATCCAAGTTCAGAACTCTGCAAGTACAAGAAAAAGATTCTAGGATATAAGCCATTGGATGGCATAGACACCTCGGCAGCAGGTGGAGTATCCTTTTTAAAGGATTTTGTGCTCAAGTACAGTGAGACCGGGGCTCATGAAAGAAAGATTAGGAGTACTGGTAAAGCAGACTCCGGGTGGGATGCGGAATTCAAGGAATTGAACGACCAAGATGACAATGGCAGCATCTCAACGACGGAAGAAGAGACGATGCTTAGTAATAGTATAGAAGATGAACCTAGAACTAGTTACATGGACGGATTAAGTACAGAAAGGTTGTTGAAGGATTACATGACAGAAAATGGGGCTACCGTCAATGCTCAGTTACCTAACGGACAGCGGCCTAAGAGACGCAGCTTTAGCAAACTGGAGATTGCGGAAGCAATTCAGAAACTCTGGGAGAACGATACGGGTATTAAAATGTGTGCCAAGAAATCGAATTTGTTCCAGTTGGAAGGGTCTGCACCATTCTTCTTCTCCAAGGTGAACGATTATGCTAGGAATGACTATAGATGTACTAACGAGGACATACTTAGAGGACGAATCAAGACCACAGGAATAACAGAGACTAATTTCAATTTAGACGGGATTAGGTTTACAATGCTAGATGCTGGTGGACAGAGATCTGAGAGAAAAAAGTGGATTCATTGTTTTGAAGACATAACCTGTGTCTGCTTTGTTTTGGCAGTAAGCGAGTACGATCAGGTGCTTTTTGAAGATGAAAGAGTCAACCGAATGCATGAAGCGATTATGCTTTTTGAGTCACTTTGCAACTGCCGGTGGTTTGCCAGCACTCCTTTTATCCTATTCTTAAACAAGGTGGATCTTTTGGCGGAAAAGATAGGAAAATCGCCGATTAGAAAGTACTTTCCTGACTATGGCGGAAGAAGTAATGACGTCGAAGATGCGTTAAAGTATTTTGAAAAGTTGTTTTTGAGTTTAAATCATACAAAAAAGCATATATACGTGCACAGAACATGTGCTACTGATACGGCATCTATGACCTTCGTGTTGACTGCGGTGACGGACATGCTAATCCAGCAGAACTTGAAGAAAAGCGGCTTGTTTTAGATAGCGAGGTACGAAAGTATTATAACTTATTTGAGGATAATATAGAGAAGCCAATTCTGTTCCCGGCTTTCAAAGAAGGTATTTATAGCATATCGCCGTAAATTTCAGTCTACTGTGAGTAAGTTAACGGTTGTAGGCAGAATGTTTGAACAAGCATTACAAATCCTTCACTTGGTTTGGTTTGATAAATGCAAAGGAAAAAAAAAAAAAAAAAAAAAAAAGAAAAAAAGAAAAAAAGCTAGCAACCAGGCCACGATATCTTTTGCATGCTACCTCAACGACCCATGTACTTTTTCGGTGATAGGCTAGATTTGGAAAGACCGCTGGCTCGGAAATACAAGAAGTACACAAGTAATTAGTTAGATACATGGTCGGTGGACCCCATATGGCTTGGGGGCTATTTCCCTGCAACAAAAGGGTTTTTTCTATTTGTAAGAGGCTCGTTGAAGTTCCATGTTGGAAATTCGAAAGTAGAAAAAGCACTAAAACACAATCAAGTAATTGCTCAAGGGGCTTCGATCATTATTGCCAAACGCCGTATATCTGAAAATGTGCTTTGTATAGGAGTAATGCAGCGGCCGGTGTTCGCCGTTTGAATACTAACACACAAAGTTCGGTTCGAAATCCACAATCCCACACTTTAAAGTGTGGAGCTTTTTCCGTGGCAAGTATTTTACCTTTTTTGGAGAGGCAGCATTTCTTTAGTAATACTGATAACAAGTCTGGCATAATTTGCCCTGGATGAATATTATTGTTGCTCTTGGAGTTCTATTTCTTCTTTTCAAGTTGATTTCTATATTTCGTAAATTCTTTGGTTCTTCAGTACCAAAACAAATGTCTAAGGAAACTGCCACTAAGATCAACAACCTAATTAACTCCAACAAGGTTTTCATTGCCTCCAAGACGTACTGTCCCTATTGCAGGGCTACCAAGCAACTGTTCTCGGAGGTGTACCCAGAAGCCTATGTTTTGGAGTTGAACACTATTGACGACGGTGCAGAGATCCAGGATTATCTTTACGAGAAAACTGGGCAAAGGACTGTTCCTAACGTCTTCATCAACGGAGAACACATTGGAGGCAACTCCGATGTTCAGGCTTTGGGCAAGAACAAGGTTTCCGAGTTGATCAAGGCTAGCAAGCTGTAAGATAGATTTATAGAAGAAGATGGGCTTGTTGACCTCGGTACGTTTGAACTGAGTGAATGCTAGTCCTATAAAGCTTCCGATAATATAACAAGAGAATTTAGTTTAACAAAGTAGGAGTAGTCAAGCAGAACAGTGAGCTGTTGACAGGTATCTAGTAGGAGGAGGTGAGAGGTTGGAAGAAGAAAGAACGGAGATCTGCAGGAAGCTGCCGATGTTAATAACTGTCAGATGTCGGTACAGGACAGCACAGTAGCCTTGCAGAGCATTACGGGCATCGTAGGTGGAGTCGAGTTTCTGATGGACGTCTCGCCGTAGTCACTTCATCCATAGGCTTCAAGGCTTTGGCGGCAACGCCCTGTGCTACATCACAAGACACCAGGAAGCTGTGATCTGCATCCAGGGTATTGGTTGGTGCAGCCTCTGGCAGCCTGTGGTGTGTGCAATGCATAAACTTAGAGAAAACTCTGGCACCGTATGAGTTTCTGATTTCTGAATGGACACAGGGTATTACAGTACTACAGAGTAACGGATGAAAGGCGATGTAGAGGAGCATCAGTAAGCGGACGGATGCCAGAAAGACCGTCAATAGCCAACCGACTGGTCCACTTGCTGCTCACTGCTCACTGCTCACTGCTCACTCCTCCGTACACTTTGCTCTACGCCCTGACTGGTACTACACAGCTGCTGTTAGGCTCAGGCTTCACACCGTCACCGCAGGCGCCAGATTCCGATCTCTACATGAACGCTGTCACTGCTTCCCCTAGCTAACGGCGGCAGGGCATTTACTTATAATACAGTCAAAGCACTATACATGATTCTTCTACTGCCTACAAGTCCATTCTCCCTGCTTAAACTACACCCAGGCACAATTCCCAAGACTCACTTTCTTTCGGCGAAATCCCTCCAATCACTCACTATGCCGATTTCGGATCGCTTATCGCCACATGGTTGACCGATTGTGTCTTTTGGCACATATAGTGCGCATAGATAAAATCTCCGCTCTTCGTTTTCTGCTTGGCTGCTCTTTTCTCCACGCACCATTGATCTGCACATAACTGCATCATGGGATTGCTAGACTCCCATCCATACACAGCTGTGACGTCGATCGTCAACAGACTATGTGAGCATGCGACGATGGATGATTCAGATGCTCTCATCGAGACCGAATTGCCGGAATTGCTAGAAGCCATCCGGCTACAGAAAGACTACATGGAGCCAGGACCTGTGGAGGCAGCAAGGGCGGTTCGAAAGAAGCTCAAGTATGGAGGCAGAAAGGAGCAGTACAATGCGCTCAAGATATTGGAGTTGCTAGTGGCCAATGGTGGGTCTGCACTTAACAAGCTTTACAACGACCAGAAGCTATTGGACAGGATCCAGTACATAGTGACTGCCCAGCCCGGCGACCCTACGGTGCCTGCTGCAAACAAGAAGAAGGCTATTCTCATGGTGATTGGCTGGAAGTCCGAGTATGACGGCATGGAAAACCGCACTGGCTTGACGTCCTTGTACTCCAGATGTGGTCTCCGCAAGAAGAGCAAGAAGAAGAAGAATGCATCTGTTCCAAACTTCATGCAGGATGAGGCCGACATGGACACCCCATTCACTTCGGCCAATGAGGAATCGCATTTGAGCTTCTCTTCGGACGAATCTGAAGGAACCAGCTACCGACCACGAAACAAGAAATCGTCTACCAAGCCCAAGAAGCAAGACATCCATCGCCCAAAGACCAACAGCGAGTTGGACAAAAAGTTCAAGATCCCAAAGATCAATTACGAGAAGGAGACGCCTAAAATCCTTCAGACCATTGCTGAGGCCAATATCATGGCTACAAACTTGGTCAATACGTTGAATTCTCTTGGAAAAGATGAACTTTCCATACACTCTCCAAAAGCTAACGAGGAGTTCGATCTTTGCCGAAACATAAGGAGAAAAATATTGAGGTATCTTCAGTTGGTGAATAAGGAGGAGCTGTTGGGGCCCCTTCTTAAGTGCAACGATGAGTTGGTTGCCAGTTTGCAAAAGTATGCTGATTTGAGTGAACCAGCTGATGCCGACACCGACTCCTTGTCTGCATACGAGACCGACAACTCTCTCAATGATGGTCTGGACGACGAGCAAGAAAATTATAGTCTTGAAGAAGAAGAAGAGGTTGTCGTTCCTGCACCATCGGAAGTTTCTTCAGACTCGGAAAGCTTTTTCCCAAAAAAAAGAACTCCTCCTCCTATTCCTGCAAAGAAACCTTCTTTCAGGTCCAGTAAGCATGACAGGCATCCTAAATCGACTGCAGAGGACGAAGATAACCCGTTCAGTGACGATAACATGGTAGAACATGCCGAAGTCTGGAGATAATGTGATATTCACTGCTTGTATTATTTATTTTGCACGTTTCAAATATTTAGTTTGTATTCCTTCAAGACAGGAATTGGACTTTAGCCGCTCCAACGTTTGATGTAGGCTGACATTTATGATTTGTGCCTCACTTAATTAGAGAAAGTGGTGGGTAGCACTAAATTACATTTTTTTTATTCCGTTCATTGTAGTGCTAGCCACTTACATTTTCTAATAGTTGTATTTGGTTTATCTTAGCCCCGAGGCCATTACACACTATTTATTAATAGGGCTTTCTCTTTTCCCGCAATTAGCCGAGAGGTTACATAAAGTAATTTAAACAACCTTTCTAAAATTTCTTGTTTTCTGAACCTTGTTATTGTACTTTTTTTGCGTTCATTCTTTCTGTGATCAACCAGTTGTTTTCTCTCGATATTCCTCCTCTTGATAGTTTTGCCCCCCCACATCTGGCGTTTAATCTCTTTTAAGCAAAACCTCTCGGTTATCAGAAAAAAATTTCATACCAAGTTTTTCAGTTCAACTATTACAAGCAATAATGTACTGCAATAAGATTACAGGTCAACTTCTGAATCAGGCAAGGAGCATAAGGCCATTTTGCTTGCCATTCACCACATTTGGTCGTCCAAGAACGGTTGGTATAAGACCATTTTCATTAAAACCAAGACTACCGAAATTCAACGTGGACAATTTCAAGCTCAAGCAGGATCCTCCTGGATTAATCATTGGAACAGTCAATGATCCTTATGTGACGCCTCCTTCCGATCCATACATGGGATCTTACCACTGGGATTACGAGAGAATTGTGACAGTAACACTAGTGCCACTTGTCGTTGCTCCATATATAGTAGGAGCGGAGCATCCGTACTTGGATGCTGCCATGTCGGTTACGATGCTATTGCACTGTATGTACGGATTCGAAAGTTGCATTATTGATTACATACCGATAAGAAAGTTCAAAGGCTGGCACAAATTGGCTATGAATCTACTATACCTTGGAACCGCCGTCTCCATGTACGGAATATTTTTGATTGAGACCAAAGGCAATGGACTCTTTTCGTTGTTCTGTGAGTTCTGGAAGGCCCTTTCATAGGTTCATCTAGCAGTAGCCATCACGCCCTGTATTTATAACTTCATACTAATTTAGCTTTGCTCGAATATTGCTACTTAGACACTACTGTAAAAGTGGATACCACTACTTGATCTTTTGCTGCTTGGGCAGCCATGAGAGTGACCATTTCAATCTGACCATTCCGGAGACCTGCTTTGGCCCAGCTGTGAGTTGGCTTCATATCCACCCTCTCTGGCAGGAGATCTCTCTCTCCTGTAGTCTTCTGGTTCCTCCCCTCCCGGACGGGAATCTGATGGTTCTCTCTCATACCGCCGTGACCTATAACCACCACTACGCCGCCCTCTGTATCCTCCGTATCCACCCCTTGGATAATCATCGTAGTAAGAGCCTCCTTCTGGGTATCTAGAGTCGTATCCTCTGTGTCCATAATGTTCATACTCACCACCGTAATCGCCATAGTAGGAAGACTCCCCTCTGTAGTGGCCTCCTCTGTACCCATCACGTCTATAACTTTCTCTGTACTGATATGGGTATCCTCCTCCTTCTCTGTATTGGGAACGTCCTCTACGATAACGTGAGTATCTTCCACGATTGGAAGACTTGTAGCCCATCGATCTGTTCGGATAGTTGAGCATTTTATGGGTGGCCACCAAAAATTCAGATCCCTGTTCCTGCTTTGATGGTAGCTTTGTGTATGACACCTTCCAGACAGCATCCTTTGGTCCTCTGCATTCTTGGTCAATCCACAGCTGCACGGCCTTAACCGGCATGAAATCGATGTATAATCTAAGTCTCTTGGAACTGTCTCCGTTTTCTTCTGTCTCCATCGTTGCTTCTTTCTCCTTGTCCTCCTCAACGAATGGGAAGTACTTTCCGTTCAAGCTCTTCTGAATGTTCACAGCACCTTCAACATCCGACACTATTACGATACAGTGACCTCTTCTAACACTAAGCCATGCTCTCTCAATGGTGGAACCTGTCTTCGTTGCCTCCCTGTTGAGCGCATCTTGCAAGTCCTCATTCTCAAACGGTGGTCTTAAATTTCCGATGAACAATGCTCTCGTCTTGTTGAAACTAGGTTCATCCTGGATTTCATACACCACTTCTTCAGTGATGGATCTATCGTATGAATCTTCCGTATCCACGCGGGGATTGAGGCTCGATGTATGCGTGTTTGTTCCTGTTGTGTTATTGCTGTAATTTTCCGAAGAAGAACCTTGAGCACTGCTTTCCGACGTGGTGTCTTCCGGTTTCTTAGTGTAATTCTCTTCAGCCATTTCTAATGGCTTTTCCTGCGCCTCACTCTTCGACTCTATGGCTGGAGTGGTGTCCTCTTTCTGCTCCATAACCTCATCCTTTTCTACATGTGTAGTAGTGTCTGTTTGGATCTGCTCCTCTTCGTTAGACATTTTCAAGTGCTTTTTATTTTGCTTTTTGAAACTGTCTTTTTTTTTTCTTTTCTTTTTTAGCTTTTGGGTTAATGCCGAGCGATCTATAAGTTTACTATTGTACAAATCCAACTAAATGTTAGAACGGTTTTACTAATGAACAAGCACAACAATGTTCTGTCTTCCCGTTAACTAAATATTTGCCTATGTTATATGGAAATTCACAATTCTACAGCAAAAAATTTTTTTCATCTTTGGCCAATTCTATCTTCACAGACTTTTTCGATCGAATTCCGCGAAGAACGTTCTACACGGAGCGCACTTGGCTTGGTCCTAAGATTATTATTATGTGGTATGGTAACCGCAGAAGCATTCAATAGGAAAGGAAAAGTTATAAACTTTCCGAAAACCAATACCTGCTTTCTTTAGCCTTATTTCTAGTGAAAAAAAAGCCTTTGCTATTTAATGGAGCGGAAATACAGTTACACACAAACTTTCAGCTCTCCAATCTCCCATCTCCCATCTCCCCTCTCTACGTTCTTGTATTCTTATTATTGTAAATAACATATGTACAGATACGGTTGGCCGCCACTATATCTTCAAATAAGATCTGTTGGCAATGGCCAGCTTGTGGTTCAACACTCTCTTGTCTAATATCTTCGACTTTCCAGTGTAGACATTCAAAATCTCCTCTGCTAGTCTAACAGGGAAATCATTCGATGCCCTAGAGTCGCTGGAATCCAAAATCCAAAGAAATGCCATTCTATTTCTCTGCCTTGCGGTCAATGGTACAGGCACAATAAAGTTCTTTGCAAATCCTGTCTTCACCGTCTTGGTTATCACCAATGGAGCCGCGGTATCTAGGGCCACCTTTAGAACATCCACGGGATCTTTCCTCGTCTGCAAGTAAACCAGATATAATGCCCGGTTTAAATACTTGCGAGCTTGCTCTTTCTTTCCATTTCTCATTACCAAGTTCAAGCAAAGTTCCAAGACCTCATCCGTGTGCTTAGGAAGAGGAAGGTCATTTATCTCTGCTGCCTCCTTTGCCTGTGTCTCCGTTGGCTCGAAGCCTAGCATCCTTGTCACTTCGTTGGCTATAGCATGACCAGAAAATTCAAAGGTATTGTTCTGTAGATCTCTTCTTAATTCTTCCATGGCTTCGATGGCCGTGTCGTAGGCTTTATTTATTTCGACAACTTCGCTAGAAAGCTGTGTCTGATCTTCATTCTTTAACTCAAGGATCTCCTTTTCCAGTGCAGTTGGTGTTGCTGGAACCTCGGGCTTCTTCTCCACCGAGTAACCCAGGAATGCTTCGGATAGAAGCTTGTAATTAAGAGAATCCTTGTCGTTCAATACCTGAGAGATTCCCGTTGAGTCGTCGGTTGCCATAAGATCCAATTTGTTAGCCAATTCAGCTGCCTTTTCATCCTTTAAATCGACCTCGCTCAACTGCTTTAGAACATCGGCAAATTCAGGGTCTATTTTGGCAAGAAGCTGGAATCCTTCCGTTTCAATTCCTTCCCGAAGGACTGAGTCCAAAATATCGTTGGCAGTCAAGGTGTTAGCAAGTTTAGTTTGTTCTTTATCCAATGCTTTCCTTAGACTCTTGTATTCAGCAGAGTTAATATCATTCAATGCCGCAGATATAGGCTTGCTCTCATCCGACAAATATGCATCGATTTCCTTGTTCTTGGCATCAACCTGTTCACCTTCTGGAAGCTGTTCCAAATCCTCTAACAATTTGCAGAACTGTGGATCGATCTCCTTCATCGTGGAAAACAGTTCGGACTTGAAGTAATCGTTGGAACCTTCGAAACACTCGTAAACCTCCATTAAATCGATTGGTTGGGGAGCCTCCAATATCTCTTTCACTTTGGCATACTCTGGGGAGGTTTCGTCCTCAAATACCTGGTAAATTTTAGAGTTTGGGTCAGAGCAATACTTCAAAAGCTCCTCATACTTGGCTTTCAGCTCATCAGTATTCTCTTGGTCAATACTCTGGTACCCAACCAAAAGCTTTGTCATCTCTGGATCAGCATTTTGAATTAATTGAAATAATGGCGAATCTGCTGCTTCCTTATACAAGCTGAGATTCTCGAAGATAGAATGAACAACAGCTTCGCCTGTGAAGCCCTCTTCGACATCATCACACTCTGATTTGCTACCTTCTATTTCTGCAGGCTTGGAAGAGTATAATAGGTTGACTAGTTTTCTGGCATCTTCTTGTCCAGCTTTGGAAAATGGGCCGGAAGCCATTTGATCGTAAATGGCCTGCATGTTTTCCTCAGACGGTTTACTTTCGAAAACAGTCTTGATGAGTTCTGCAAGCTTAGGATCGACGCTATGGATGTGACCGTAGACAGGAGAAGATTCGAATCCGTCTTCATAGGCGGATAAAGATTTGAAAATTTCTGTCACCACGTCGTATTCCTCTTTAAATGGTAGCTGAAGCTGTTGTTGAAAGTTCTGAATTGTGTTGTCGATTAACTTGACCTTCGAGTTGGCGACACCCAACTTACCCTTCACTTTTTCATCCAACTTCTGTTTCAACTCGTCGACATTTGTGTTGTAAGTTTTAGCCAATTCTGCCAACTTCTCCTGGATAAGAGAATCCTTCTCTTTCTCCAACTTCTGGACATGCTGTGCAAACGCCGAATTCTCAAAATCCTTGCTTGTATAGTTTGCAGGCTTGATGAAGTATCCCTTTTCATCAACTTCATGTTGCGACAAGAACTTGGCCAATTCAGCATCTCTCTCTCTCTGTGACTTTGCGGACGCATATGATCTACAACCCGTCACCATTACGTTTCTGGCCAATAAAGCCGGCCTGAATCCAGGTCTAGTACATATTCTCAGTGCCCTGGACAACATTTTTCAAAAGTTTCAGACAATACTTGCTTTTGAAAATGACTCAACACTTGGCTAACCTCCTGGTATTACTCGAGCTTCATGTTTGGTCTCGAAATTTTTCACCCCAGCTTCACTTCGGTTGGTTAAAATTTTTCGTCGCGGCATTGTGAGGGTCATGATATAGCGCCAACTTTGTTGTGTGGGATAAGCTTTCTTCATCTTATGATGAACTATATATGGATAGAAATATCGTCCAAAATGGACCGGAATGTGGACTGAAGTTTACATTTATAGATACAATATATGTGGTTATCAACCACAAAAATTGGGAGATGTAACTCAGACTACCAAAGCCTTTGTCGAAAGTTTAGAGAGAGAATGACATTCTAGGATTAAAATTTGCAGAGTTGAACGGATGGGCTGATTTTCTCAACATATATTTTTCCAACTTATAATTTATATGGTGTCAGGGGGTATATGCTGGAATATACATGTTAGAATATATTACTAGGCTGATTTTCTTTTTCTTTTTTTTTTTTAAAACAAGGTAGACAGAGAAAGGTAATTGGTTTGGTAGCTCTACAAATAAAGCGATTTTGTAGTTATCTTACCATTCTTTGATTCATGCTCTATCTATAAATTACACCTTTGTACAGTATACGATTTTAATCCTTCCTAAGGAAAGCCTGGAAAGCGTCATTTGGTATTTTTACCTTACCGATGGACTTTAACATCTTTTTTCCCTCCTTTTGCCTCGACAATAACTTCTGTCTTCTGGTAATATCAGAGGCATGAAGCTTAGCTAGCACATCCTTTCTTCTTGCTCTGATGGTCTCACGAGCAATGATTCTTCGGTTGGCCTTGGCTTGGATTGCAACTTCAAACTGTTGTATTCGAAGAAAGCCCTTCAACCTCTTCACGTACTCCCTCGAGTTTTTCTCGATTTGGGACTTATGCATAACCATGGACAATGCATCAACGCCTTGTCCATTGACCAATAACTCCAATTTATAAATATCCGATTTCCGGTATCCAACATCCTCGTAGTCAAGTGAAGCGTAACCCTTGGTTGCTCCCTTTAGCTTTCCAAAGAAGTCATCTATAAGCTGAGCTGTTGGAATTAAGTATCTCATAAATACTTGACCATTGGATAAATACTGCACGTCTGTCTGTTCACCCCTATTGTTGTCGCACAGCTTCATTACCGCACCAGTGTATTCTTGTGGAAACGAGATCAAGGCCTCAACATAAGGCTCACTGAAATACAATACCTTACTTCTTTCAAGCCCATCGGGAAACTCGTCAGGGTTAGAGATGATCTTTTCCTCCCCAGTCTTATAGTGGATCAAGTAAGGTACCGTTGGGGCAGTAATAATTAAGTTCTCACCGTGCTCCTTTTCCAAGCGTTCTTTGAAAATGGAAGCATGAAGTGATCCTAAAAATCCGAGTCTCCATCCCTGCCCTAGGGCATTTGAAGTCGCTCTCTGAAAGGTGACAGATCGATCGTTCAAGAAAAGATGCTGCAAACTTTCTTCTATTTTTTTGAAATTTGAGCCATCCGTAGGAAAGGCGCCGACGAAGACCATGGGTTTGGGCTCTTCAAAACCTTCTAACGGCTCGACATCGGTACCAGATTCAAACAAGGTGTCACCGACAAACACCTTATCAGCGTCCTTGAAGCCTGGAATTAGATATGCCACCTGGCCAGCCACCAATTGAGGGAAAGGCTTTCTATCAGGATACATTATGCCTACTTCCTTAACCTCATACCTTCCTGGGGTTTTGAAAAACCCAATCTTGGTTCCCTTCTTGACGCTGCCGTCCACGACATTAACGAGCATGATCACACCAACGTAAGGGTCGTACCAGGAATCCACGATTTGCGCACGCAACGGAGCATTCCTGTTGCAATGCAACGGAGGAGGAACGTTTTCAATGACCTTTGGTAGAATGTACTCGACATTCCTTCCAGTTTTGGCACTGACATGGACCACGTCCTCCTTTGGAAGCTCGAAAGTGGTCTCGATCTGGTCTTCTGCGCTCGGGACATCGGCTGTGTCCATGTCGATCTTGTTGATTACAGGGAGCAACGCCAAGTCCATCGAGTAGGCTAGATAGAAGTTGGCCACGGTTTGAGCCTTGACACCCTCAGCTGCGTCCACTAGCAAAAGAGCACCCTGGCATGAGGCGTAGGACCTGCTGACCTCGAGTCGGAAGTCTACATGGCCAGGGGAGTCCACCAAGTGGAACAAGTAGTCTTCTCCTTTGTAGTGATATATCATAGAGACGGTCTGCGCCTTGACGGTGATTCCTCGTTCCCGTTCAACATCGAGCTTATCCAAAACCTGCTTATTCTTTTCTGCAGGATCCAACACTCCGGTGATCTCCAACAGTCGGTCACTCAATGTTGACTTGCCATGATCGACATGCGCAACGATGATGAAGTTCCGGTAGTTTTTCAGGGGAATCTTCATCATTCTGTCTGCCAACTCCGACGTCGAAGTGACTTTCACCGGGTTATTCACTTTGTCCAACGGATATTTCAAATACCCCTTGTACTTGTCTGCGCCGGGGGTTTTGACCATATTACGCCGACACACACTGCTGCCGAATGCCCGAGTACAGCCATTGTGAAGTACATAGTTTGACAGAGACCGTAGCCTTCCTGGAAGCATAAGAATCGGCGTATGCATGGAAAAAAAAGACGCTTGCTGTGCAGAGCCAGACCAGACTTCTTCGCTCACATGAAATAAAGTATGGGGTAGAAGGTGAAATTTCAGCCCGGTAGATCGGGGCTGGATTTGCGATTCTATCACCGCAAAATGGTCACCGGCACGTCGCAGCTACTGGATATTCCATCAGTTTACTATTGTACAGACTATATTGATTACAAGAACCCGACCATACGGCGATATAAGCACAAAAAAGAACAAAAAAAAAATTCCACTCTCCATACTTTGCTAGTAGTAGCTCAAGTAGGTCGACGCAACCATTCCATCTGTGCAAGCGGCGAGCTGCCCGAGATCATCTACCAGCTTTTAAGCTTCAGCAGACACGCAATCTACTTACGTCACTGTGGTTGCCACATCAACACCAGAAGCCAGCCAGCCACCTTCACCGCCGTCACCGCTCACCCATCATGCTTTAGAACTACGATCACAGAGTCTCCTCTGAGAAACATCTTGGACACAAACCGCTCCTTGGCCAACTTCTTCTTCCTGTCGTCCGGTGCCGGCTCAGTCCACACTTCCTTCACGTTTTCAAGTATCATGTTGCAATGCCTGTCGAAGGCCTTGACCTTGGCCAAAAGCTTGTGGTTGTTTCGGAGAGAGATGAGCACGGTGCTGCTGTTCTGCACTGCATGAGAAAGAAGCTTCAAGGGCCCATGGTGGAACTCGTAGTCCTCGAGTTCCTCGAGTTCCTTCTCCGACATGTCTGCCTTTGGTTTCTGCAGGATTTCCGACATTCTGGTCACTTGTCCACCGGTTTGGGTCTGCTGTCTGCTCTTACGACACACCGCTATCTTCAGGCTCAAAATTTTGTGCACGGCGCGGTGTCTGTGGTCTTTGTGAGAAGCCTAGCGAGAGAGCACGGACAACTAAGTTCTTGACAATATAGACTTTTAATCTCTCGACAGACTTCTAATCTCTCTCTGTAACCATACACCTCGCTTTTGCTTTTGGTATCTTTGCAATAGGCGATACAGACATACACTGCTCTTGCTGCTGCTTCTTACATTCCAGTCTTAGGCTCGCTGCATCCTCGACAAACTGCTCTGCCTGCCATCCAAGTGCTCACCATACGACGAATAATTGGCCACAGAAATCGGCTTCTTTGATTGCATCTCTGGAAATTGATCCAAATACCAGTGCCAGTACGATACTAGTACCAGTGCAACACCAGTGCAACACCAGTACAACACTAGTACAACACTAATACAACACCCTACAACACCCTACAACACCACAATACCAGTACAACACTACAACACCAGTACAATACCAACCACACATCATTCCTTGCCAATTCGATGCTCCCATGTTATAGGCAGATCGCCAGCAGCCGTCTTATCTACACCAGAGCAATTGCTCCGGCATTCCGGCGGCTGCTTCCAAGAACATTCTGCTCATCGCACATGCTGAGATTACCAGACAATAACGACTCCCAAGATCGACGAAACAACACTCCCGGTTCCAACATCACCCACATGATCAACGAGATCAACGACGAGAACAACTTCAGCTTCTTGATCGAGGGAGATCAGCAGCCCAGGCGGTTCTTTGCTCTACCTCCTGGCACTCTCCACAACGGAACAAATCCCGACGGTACTGCCAACGACGAAGCACCCAACACCGGTGTATCGACGTTCTTTGATTCACCTGTCAACGTCAACGAGGATATCATGGTGGAGTCGTTCTTCGACACCAACGAAATGGTGGAGGAGCTCCATAAGGCGGGATTGACTGCCAAACAGTCGGAAATCGTCATGAAGTTGACTTATACGCTGCTCCAACACAAGTTGAATTGGATCCACAAGACGTTGGCGCCCAAAGTGGACCTAGAAAACGAAATGTACTTGTTCCAGGCGGCACACAACGAATTGCTCGTAGAAGTCAGCAACGCTCGGGAAATCGGCCTAATGGACCTCTCCAACTCATCGATAATATTGAAGCGGGCGTTCAACACACTTCAGGATGAAACGAGCTCCAAGATACAGTTGAATGACGACACAATCAAGATGGAACTTAACCAATTCAAGCACGAGAACAACCTACACCAAAAGGCGCTAGATATGAAGAATACAGACTTGAATAACAGGATAATCAGTGAGTTGATGTCCGGCTTGCGGTCCACAGTCGAGCAGTTCAGGTGGGAGCTTACCCGGGCAGGCATATTTGCCATCATGATCATGGCAGTATTCATTCTAGGTGGCTGGAATATTGCCAAACGTACCATTCCTGAGCCCCTGGAGGAAGAGGAACAGAAAACCCCAGAGCTTTCGTATCGCCACGAGCCTGCAGATACCGAAAGCCATGACTATGAGGCCGACTGGGATGAGAACGTCAATACCCAGTTGCTCAACCAATACACCAAACACTGATTCGCAGCCACAATCCAAGTTCCGGTCTCCCTTCCCAAACCACTCTAATACCTACTAAAGTCCAGTCGCTTCGATCTTACATAATCCAAATATATCATTTACTAGAGCTTATGCTTGCGCTTACCTTGCATGATCTCCTTGAAAGCCGTTTGTGGCTTATTTTGCACCCATTTTTGTAGTCCTAGCATTGTTTCTTCTAGCACCTGGGATTCCACGCCTGACTTGAACTGGCCCTTAATGAGCCGCTTGTTTTCCAGAACGGCCACCCTGTCCAAACCCTCCAATTCCTCGTTCAGGTAGTTTATAACGTGCTCATTAAACTGGTCGACATTATGGTAGTGGAAAAACTTGTTGATCATTCCGATCCTAGCCATCTCCTTGGCTCGTAGGTTGCGGGACAAACAGACAACCTCCAAGGCTTTACTGAGACCTATTCTGTGCACCAAACTGGCAGAAACACCGCACTCGTTGACGAGTCCAATGTTGCTGAACGGAAAACTCATATATATCTGGTCGTTGATGGCATAGAGTAGATCAGAGAGACACACTAGAGAGGCCATGAGCCCAACCACAGGACCGTTCAAGGCGCACACAAGTAGTTTGCTGTGATTGAGAAATAGGCTCACAAGGTACATATTCTTGGATGATATCTCCGATAGATAGTAGTTCTCATCTTTACCGGTCATCTTGCTGATGGCTTTAATGTTAGCGCCGGTAGAGAAGAAGCGGCCTGATGAGGTGATCAAGGTCACAGTGGTATTTGCGTCATTGTCTGCTTGCTGTATGAAGTGTGCAAGCTGGACAAACTGAGGAATCGTGAGTGAGTTTAGGTCCTTTGGGTTATTAAGGTGGATACGGAAGACCTTATCACGAATCTCATAGCAGATACTGTTTTTGGGAGGAACCATTTTACAGGTCAATGTGGAATTGACTAAAGATCCAACTGGGGCCACAGTCCAAAGGTGAGTTATTTATATCTTCATGAACCTTCACCACTCTACAATTTTCATTCGGAGAAATCATTTTCCTACAATTTACACTTGTGAAATTGCGGGGAAGAAGCCTGTCTGATCTTCGGAGTAACTTGCGGGGAAGAAGACCGCGCCTTTGGCCTAAAAAAAACAAAAACCAAAAAAAAAAAACCATCACCATTCCATACTTAAAACCCCACCATCATATAGCCAAAGCAAGGCACAGGATTCAGCCTTGAAGAGGAAAATAATGGAGAGGGGAAAAAAAACATAGTCCATTTGGGTTTGGATTTGGATACAGCCAACCATATATATATGAATAAACCGTTGAGCTTGAATTCACCGTTATCGGCTTCTGCATTCGGAAAAATTCCGCTTTTTATTTTTTTATTATTTTTTTTTTTTTTTCTCCCTTGCTAGCGAGAATCTTGAGATCGGTCCGTTGTGTTATCAGGCGAGCTCGCTTACAATTGCACCATTAGCCATCGCCAACGGTACCCGAAATACCACGCAAGGTCGAATTCCACGGCTTCTTAGGTCGCCAAAAGATTCCGTTTTCGACTCGCCGTTATGACCAAGACTGGCTAACGGCTATTCGCCTAATAATATCGTTTTGCAATAATATAAATATGCAGTGAAATGTCATTCAACGCAAGAGCAACAGCTCTCTTGCTTTTTCTCCAGTATTTCACCCGATAAAATCTAGTCTCCACATGCTTTCGAGAAGATCTGCCCAGATGTTGAGAAGAGGTTTAACTAGAAGTCCACTATACTTGCAAAGTCTCCACAGAGTTGCTACCAGAGCCGTTCTTGCGTCTCCTAGCTTCCATCAAAGTGTGAGAGGAATTGCTGACTTCGGAGAATACGAAACTCCGGGCTACATCAAGAACGAGCCAACTAAACTTTTCACCAAGAAAGACCGCACCGACTGGGATTTGCTAAAAAGTGAAATCTTTTCTTTCACTGACGAGCCAACCAATGTGCCGCTCGTCATTAACGGTGAGAAGATCTTTGAAGGTCGAGAACTCAAGAAGATCGTGAACCCTGGAAATCTCAAGCAGAACTTAGGCCAGTATGCAACTGCTACTGCTGATGATGTGCAGGCTGCCATCAAGGCTTCATTGGAAGCCAAGAAGCAATGGTCCGATATGCCATTCGCTGATCGTGCTTCGGTGTTCTTGAAGGCTGCCGAGTTGATAACTACCAAATACAGATACAAAATGTTGGCCGCAACTATGCTGAACCAAGGTAAGAACGTTTATCAGGGAGAAATTGACTGCGTGGGTGAGTTGTCGGACTTTTTCAGATTTAACGTCAGATATGCATCGGAACTATATAAGACACAGCCACCTGAAGGATCGCAAGGTGTTTGGAACAGAGTGGAATACCGACCTCTCGAAGGCTTCGTCTACGCTATCACACCTTTTAACTTTACTTCCATTGCTGGTAACCTTCCAGGAGCACCAGCTCTGATGGGTAATGGTGTTGTTTGGAAGCCATCTGACTATTCTGTTTTGAGCAATTACTTAGTCATGCAAATTCTTGAGGAGGCCGGCTTGCCAAAGGGTGTGATCAACTTTATTCCTGGTGATCCCGCCAATATCACATCGGAGGTTTTGTCTAGCCCAAGCTTCAGTGCTATTCACTACACCGGTTCTACCCAGGTCTTCAAAGGACTATGGAAGCAGATTGCTGAAAATGTTGGCTCCGGGCTATATAAGGACTTTCCAAGAATTGTTGGGGAGACTGGGGGTAAGAACTATCACTTGGTCCACCAGTCCGCCAACTTAGAAAATGCCGTCTATAACACCTTAAGAGGTGCATTCGAGTTCCAAGGACAAAAGTGTTCGGCCACTTCCAGATGCTACGTGGCCAAGTCAATTTGGCCAGAATTTAAGAAACTCTTGGTCTCGGCCACGGAGGAGATTGTCCCAACAAACGTGACTGCAACTGGTGGACTTCAAGGATTCATGGGCCCCGTCATTCATGAAAGATCTTTTGATAAGATATCCGGTGCCATCGACACCATCGAGACCGATCCAGAATTGACTCTTTTGGCCGGTGGTAAATACAATAAGTCAGAGGGTTACTTCATTCAGCCAACTATTGTCGAGACATCGAACCCATTGCACGAGTTTATGAAGAGGGAATTCTTTGGTCCACTACTCACCATTTACGTTTACCCAGACGAGGAGTTAGATGAAACTCTGAAATTGATAGATACAGCTAACGACTATGGATTGACTGGTTCTATATTCGCCAACGACAGACAGATTGTCAGAAAGGTCGAGGAAAGATTAAGATACACAGCTGGTAATTTCTACATCAATGATAAGTGCACAGGTGCTGTCGTCGGACAGCAATGCTTTGGTGGTGCCAGAAACTCCGGAACTGACGATAAGGCTGGATCAGCAAACTTAGTCACCAGATTTGTTACCCCTAGGGCTATAAAGGAGAATTTCACCGAGGTTACAGGATACAAACAGCCTTCTAACTTCTGAACACAACTAGCATTAACGACAAAACACTGTATAATTCTTAGAACTTCATAATATATATCACCCTTTAATTAAAAGTGTAGAGAACATGAAAGGAAAATATATTGCGGAGACAACAATTAGAAAGAGGAAACAAAAATTGCATTTAGCAGCTCAACGGCTGCCAACACAAGCCAGAGGAGCATGCTCATATTAAAGAAACCATTGTTGACCCAAATAAAACGTTAAAAAAAACTTGAAAATGAAGCAAAAAATTAATACTTGGTACTAGTTATTAGATGAACCTGTGAAAAAGCAATAACGGAATGAATTATTCGCCGTAAATTAGTATCACCCTTGACAACACAACAATGAAGGGAGAGGGCGGGAGAGTACAATTAGAATGCGGCTAGCACAAACATAGGACATATAAAGAATATGCACGACATCGTAATAATCATGATCATTAAGTATGCAAAGGATAAAATGCACTAATTGAAATAAAGCGGGGAGTTTCACTTCCACTTCCATATCTTCTTAAACAGCCCACCACTACCTTGAGGTGCAGATGCAGAATTGTCTGCGGAACTACGCTTAGCGGAAGGCATGTCAAGCGATTTTGGTTTGACCTTTGGACTGCTAGAAACACCATTCTTAGAAGAGTCTGTAATGGACGAGTTGGATCCTCTTTTCTTATCTGTTGGCACGCGGACGGCTGACATTCTCCTACTGTATTGCTCGAACATTGCTTGTTTCTGCTTTTGTTCGGGTGACAACAATGCAGGCAGAGTCGTGGTACGAGATAGTGAACTCATACCCGAGTATGACGGAGGTGTGTTTGAGGAGGAAGAATATGATTTGGTTCTCGATGCCATTGCCATGTCCGGTCCAAAGGATGGTCTTGGACTGGCCGCTGAGGAAGCTCTATTTTTAGTTTTAATGTGGGGAATTCCATTTAGAATAGTAAACATAGTTGGTTCAGAAGAATCACCATCAGCGGTATTTTCGAACTTTACCTTCCAATACTCGTCAGAGTTGGAGTCAATAATAGAAGAGACAGAGGATTGACAGGATGCAGAATCCTCGGAGGAGGACGACGTCAAGATGGCGGCGCCATTATCGGCGGAGTCCTTAAACGGCTCTCTAAACGTAATGCCGCTAGGTGAGGAGATATCGTCGATCATTGACCTTTTTGGGGTTGTTCTCGCTATGTGATAATTTGCAGACACAAAGACCAAGGGAACGAAATTCTTTGTTTTTGTTGCTATGGATGTATATTTGTTTCTCTTCTCGGTAGAGCCGACAACAATGAGACTTGGCTGGTATAGGTTCAAAGTGTCTGCCATGTAATTTATATTTTTGAAGAACTCGAAGTTGATCTGTATCTTGAGGTCCCTGTTAAATTTGGAGACTTTGTACAATACATAGTCGACAAGCTCGGGAAGATAGCGCTCGACGACGGACTCTTCGAACACATTGCTGACAGAGCCGCAGATGACCAGGTTGTCCCCATCTTTGGCGTAGTTTTCAAGATAGAAGTCAACGGCAGAGAGCGAAGACTTATGTTTGGAGATTAGCACAAGATAGAATTTATTGGCGTTCATCTTGGGGGTGTAGTCCTGGTGCTTGAAGTTAAGGCAGATGGAGTTCTTCTTGATGATAGGCTTTGTCGGGTAATCCTTCATGTTGGCGTACTTGAATGACGATAGCGAGACCTGCTTCCTGGACACATTGCCTGCGGGGGAAAGACGAGGGTCTCCTTCAAATTTGAAGCTCTTTTCAACATCGATGTTTCTCTGCGCAAACTGCCTGTCCAACTGGAGGATCTCCTCATCGGTCATCTCCAACAACGACTTCTTTCTGTAGCTGTAAACCGGGAGACTGCTGTCCAGATGGACTGTAGGCTCTTTCAATATCGACTTCAACTTAGTCGGGCTGTCGGGCGCCGTAGGGCTGTGCGGATGGAGATCGATCACATCGGATGCCTCGATGACCTGAGGCTGGTAGTCATCGAACGACACTCTTCTGTTGAAGCACCCGATGGTTGAGGCACTGTGTGAAGACAGAGTGGTCATGGTGATGCTTTCTAAGTATACTTTGAGTACTGTTGCGGTGTTGTGGTATGTGATTATTGGCAGAAAATCAATGAGTAGGTAGAAATGAAAAAAAAAGCAAACAAACAAGATGCCCTTGATACAGTAGATTGTTTTAAGGAAAGAAGAAAAGAACACTAATATTAGAAAAAACAAGGACCGAAGTTGCACAGGGTCTTCTAGTCACAGCAAGCCGAAAAGGGAAGAAGGGAAAGAGGCGAGCCTATATTTAATTTCAAACAAAATTTTGTTGACATCCCTTGACAGCAGGTTGTATACAGGTAGTAAGGTAATAGAAAAAAAAGAAAAAAGGAAGGGCAGGGGGGTAGAAGCACACATAGTTCCGCCCTTCGCTGCCGCCTTCCTTTTTCTTTTTATTTTTTTCTTTTTCGGTTTTTTTTTTTTTTTTTTGATTTACCCTTGATCGTCTGGCACCATAGCATGGCCGCAAGTGGTGGTGTGCTTACTGGCAGGCTTAGCTATAGAGGAAGGTAGATCAAGTTAGATTACACAAGAAGGCAGATTACTCTGGCAGAAATGCTCGACACAGATTATTATGTTGCAATATGAAACGTGGAATCTCGGGTTCGTCCAGCTAACTAAGTAATCATACGGGGTACTCATGAGGCATGTGAAGGGTACCCGTGGCAGGCTTAAAAGGGGAAAAAATGTGGGGGGGGGGCAGGGGAAGGGGGTTGTGAGTTAAAAATAAAAAAAAAAAAAAAAAAAATTAGGCAGAGAAGTTACCACCGCAGTGCTCCGCCTCTCTCCGCCTCATATGTGGTTATTGAATGACACAGACGAGGCGATGTGCGATGAGCGATGAGCCTTGCAGGGGACAAGATTGTCGAGCGAAGGCGGATCGATAGCAAATATAGTAGGTGAGGCGGACGGGCGGCGCATTTGAATGAAGCTAGGTAGTGCTAGGTAGTGCTAGGTATTGCAGGGAGGGGGTAGTTTTGGTGATGCAAGTTACTACTAGTGCTGAATGACACCACAGGTGCAAATTGTGCGTTCCTCGTGGAATGGACTCACTGCCCAAGCTTTTAGTCTCCTGATTTCCGCTGGTGCTATGAAGTACCACGACTTTAAGTGTTGTCCGAGTTGTGCCTGGTCCGACCCAATTTTTTTTTCTTCGCTGCTTTCTGCGGTGGCCGCGCTTTTAGCCGGGCAGCTTTTCTCGAGAAGCACGATGAGGACCCAAATTGCGCCGTGGGCATCGAGCGGCTCGGGCTGTTCTGTCTGTTCTTTTTTTTTTTTTGTTTTTTCTGTGGTGGAGGTGGAACATATTGTTAGTAGCAGCCGGCGGAACAGGCCGCATGCACGCACTGCACGCACGCACAACACAGGAACAGAATAGAAGGCCGGAATCATGGTGGCTCCGCAGACCCTGATCAAAGCACAGTAGTTCACAACAGCACAACTATCGCTCACACAGTGGATGGATGGTCTTGCAGACTTGGCCAGTAACAGCTAATGAATCTAGTCCTGCTCGCTCTCTGCTTCCCTTCTTGCTATTGCTCCGTAAATAATATCCAGACCATGACTGCCAGCTGTGCTTACAGTTTCCCCTTTGGCGCGCTATCGCCGGTTCTATGTCCGAATGCTGATGCACACTGAGGTGCCCGACTAGTATACACCACGCTACATAGAGAGGCCGCATCAAAGCCAGCAGTGGCTCCCAGCTGCACCGACAGCACGTGAGTGTGATCCTGAGCCTGAGTCTGGGTCTGGGTCTGAGCCATTAGCCATGGGCCATGGACTGTTAGCTGTGAGGTGTAAGGCTAACCGTGAGCCAAAGTGTGAGCCGGAAGCTGCGGACTAGGCGCAGCCGATATCACTCATCGATCGACACACACACCATGCAGTCTGAAGCGACTCACCACACAGCGTCCAGCTAACTAACTCACTACGCTTTCACTACGCTTTCACTTCGTCCTTCGCATGCGCTATCTTGCAGCTGGGTACCTGCCGTTCTAGGTAGTTACACATGCACCGATTACCATTATGCGACGGGCGAATCACCTTTCAGGATCCGCGTGATAACACTGCGGAGTAGATCTCCTTGCTCCAATTAAGTTACATAATAGATAGTCGATGGCCTGACTGGGTTGCTGTGGGGCGTAACAGCAGACGGGGTCCACCACCGTACCAAATCGGAAGCTTCTAAGCCCCCGCCGCAACCTTGACAATCTGCGTCTCCGGGTTGTCTGCACCTGAACCATCTCTACACCTCTAGTGCTCTCTCTTTCTTGGTGGCTCTTATCACACAGTTATCACACAGATCTGGAAACTCATACTAAGCGAAGCTGCCATCGCTATGCACTGAAAAAAAAAAAAAAAAAAAAAATACACCTACACATAATATTTCAATTTACCACTGGTGCTAAGAGTTGTGCAAAAGATTAACGTAATGAGTTTGGACCCGGATTCGGTCTCTGCTTCCGGCGTCTTCGACTACTTGCCATACTTGGACGATGCCCTAGAAGTTCCTGAGAGTATCCGGAATGAAGTGGATGCTCAGGTAAACCAGGAACTGCAGAAGATGGACACCTCCAAGCTTCATCCACGACTTGCACAGTATCCAGAAGTCAGCGTCGACCATCCCTTCGAGATTGAGGTCGGCGAAACCGGCATGCAGATGAAGCCGTTGTCGGACAGGTACACCAACTTGCAGCAGGATGAAGACGGGTTCACCAAAGACGACAAGCTAAAGCTTTTGACCATGTATTCGTTGATGAGGTCTCGGAGGCTCGAACTTCTTGCAGCCAACAGAAATGTAATCGAGAACGAATGGATCATCAAGTTGGACCAGCTGCGGCAGTTGAACAGCACGCTGGAGCGAGAGATATCTGCACGAAAGCGGAAGATCGAGGAAATCTCGGCTGCTCGTAAGAGGAGGTGCCAGGAGTTTCTTCCGATTATGGATTTCTTAAAGAACAGATGGTACGAGAAGGTTGCCGAGGCCGTCGATGTAGGTGTGCAGCTAACGCAACAGCAGATCGATGCTCTTGAGAAAGATCAATAACCGGGTTATTTTCTAAAACGGCATTTTTGCATGCGCATATATATATATATATATATATATATATATATATATGTAGAT
>JAJMBG010000017.1:0-183339 GCA_030565225.1 Allodekkera sacchari
CCCCCCCCCCCCCCCCCCCCCTGCAGCGCCATGAGAAGCCTGTATGACCTGCAACCTTCCTAAAGCGGCACTAAGCCTTGGGTTTCGGAGTTCCAGTCCGAGAAAAACATAGAAAATTCAACCGGTAAAAGCAAAAATTTTCACACACCTTTGCCTGAAAAAGAAAGGCCCGTAAAAAAAAAAAAAAAAAAAAAAATCTGGTACACCGTAACAGGAATTTAAAAATAGAGTCAGCCTTGAGTAGAAATATATATAAAAGGCCATCGCATCGCTTGTTTCTGGGCTGCTTCCCTACTTTTCTGATTCCCATCCTTCATTGGTTCTCGTCAGTTAATTCTTACATTACAAAATGGATACTTCAAAACAAGATTCCCAAAACAACACCGAATCCGAAGCCTACAAGGCCAAGCTCAATTACGGTGCTGAAAAGGAGAAGCAGATCCTGAATCAGATCAGAAAGTCCAACAGTGCCGGTCGTTCCGGTCCACTTTTCCAATCTTCGCTTGGCGGTGGTTACTTTGGCTTCTCTTTTAAGAAAAACTAGACTTCTCAGAACGTTCTGCTTTCTGCTTTACAACCATATTATTCGCCAACTTTTCTATAAAGAACTTAATTGCTTAATTTTCTTCTAATACAAATTCGGCACCTTCCGTGCCCTTCAAAATAACTTTTTTTGACAGAATTTTATCCGTAGAAAAAGACAAGATTGTTTATTTGTGAATCTGTATTCTAACGGCTCTACATCTAATTCTAGCGCCATAGTAATTTTTTTTTACATATTTTTATTTTATTGTATTACCGGCTCGCGGGCACCCATCGCCTAGTGAGAATATCTAGCTGAGCTGCAGCTGCCAGCTGGTCAATTCAGCGTTTAATCGCTCCCAATATCATGATTAGGCGGCGTTTCGTGTAAGCATTTCTGTTGCCACTCCCTGCCGTGCCCCGATAATCAATTGGCCTGCCTTCTAAGTAATATTCTGCTTGGGACTGCGGTGGAAGAAATAGGAGAAAAAAACATGTAGCAACCGACCGTTTGCGCAGCCTCAAAAATGGTGGCAGCCGCCTGAGCAGCAGCTAGGTAAGGCTGTAATTGAGATGACCTCGGCTTTTGGTATGGGTTATAGTCATAGAATCAGCCATTCTACTGTCTGCCACACTTTTCATTATAAAAGCTACACAATCATTAGCCGTCTCAGAAGCCTTCCCATCAATATTCTAAGAACTAGGCCCGCAAAATACCAGTGGGACTGATTACGACCACTTCTAGCGCTGCCTTCTGAATCTGGATTTTGCTTGAAAATTCAGCCTCCTGGTTGTACAGTATGACTCCTTATAATTTTCAACAGTAACATGCATTCTGGGCTTTGCCTAGGCATGCTACTAGTCCTGTGCTACCGGTTCAAATTTCCGCATTCCGGTTACATGTCCCGCTGATCCATGGCGGCAACCCCCAAAAAAGGGCTTTACCGGATAAGGATCACCTAACTTCGAGAAGAAAAATAATTTTTGTTCGTGTATTCACGGGCCGGAACCGGATCGACTAAATTTCCCTAAAATCCTGTCACAAGATGTCTATCAAGAGCATACATTAGATGAACGTGCTAATACCTAAGAACAAAAATAGTGCTTCCAAAATGGTGGACATCGAAAGGATATCCAGTTGGTTTTGCTGAGCAAAAAAGGAAAAGAAAAACGGCAGCACCTTCTAATTTTGAGAGGGGGGGAAAAAAAGTGATTTCAAACCGACCAGGGTGAGGATTGAACTCACGATCTTGCGATTAACAGTCGCACGCCTTAACCAGCTTGGCCACCCAGTCTGCTTCTTGGAGAAAACTCCTACTGCATATAGTTACCTAAATGTATTCTTGGATATTGTAATGTCACGATCTTTGATCATCGCTTTTCTGAAATGCAGTGTTGGGTACAAAATGGAATTCTACCTATTCCACTCATTTTAACACACTTAAAGAGGCTTTTAATGGACGAACCTATCTTTCTCGACAAATTGTTTGATAATGCAAGCAGGATATCTGCCAAAGCTAGATTCGAAAAAGACTTCTGTTAGATAGTAGAGAATGTCTAATTTGCGAACATTTTCTCATTGTACATTGACTGGCTTATAAAGGACAACTCTTTATTCTCTCGTTTAGCAGGGGTAGCAAAGATATGATTGAGTTTTAGAGATATGTGATCTTATAATACACGAAAGATAACTGAAACTAGGCTTTTACTAATTAAAATACGTGGCTACAAAAACTAACTAAACAGATTTCTTAGTTCTCTTCCTAATTGTCAAGTGCAACCTTCAAAAAAAGCAGACTTCAAGTTCGTTAGACAAGGTTGGCTGTGTACTGACACTTTGCTTTCATCAAATAGCATTATTACAGGCTATTTCTAGACATTGGTTTGATTCTTGCCTAAAAAGAAGTGTCTTATTACTTTGATCTATATGAAGTCCATATTTCTCTGTAGTCTATTAATCTAACGGGATCGGCTGATCGTAGCATAAACCTATTGAATCAGCGATCTTCGCTTACAGCCAAACATTCTATAGAAGACAACAACGATTTGTACACAAAATCAATACAATCTTAATTACTGTAATTTGGCCAGGGATACCCTGCTACTTTCACCTTGTAGAATGCAGAACTCGTTCCTAGATACATTTTGGTCTCTGAGATCCAGATTCGCAGTGTGTACTTTTCCGCGATCTTCTGGTTTAAGCTGACAATTGATGAGCTACTTACGATGAAGTGCTTGCTTGACAAATAGATATGTTAACAGTAATTTTTCACTTTCTGCTTCTTATAGGATCTGCTATTGCACTCAATAAGGAACAAATATTCGGAAATGATTGGCAGACAGTACAGATTGGCCTACCGTTTTCAGCAGCCAAGGTTGAAGACAGATTGATAACTCTATCAGACAAAAACTTGCTTTCCATTCAAAATGCCTCCACCGGAGATGTGCTTTATAGATTTCACTCTGGGATTCCATTTACCTTTAGTTCGACTTTGATTCCAGTGTCAAGCACCTTAGTAATATCGCTATTTGATTTTGCTGACAAGTCTAGGGTTTCCTATTGGGATCTAGCAGGTATACCCTCCATTAAGAAAGAGGTGGACTTTATAGATAAATTGCTTGGAATTGTTTCATTCAAAGACAATTCAGTGTATGCGTTTGATCGTCAGGGCGCCATTTTTTTAATTGACAACCAATTTAAGCTGGTGAAATTGGATTACAACCTCGGTCAATTAGCTAGCAAAATCACTTCGGTTAAAGGAAATACAACTCCGTCTGGTGAAGTGCTTGTTTTCTTTGAAACAGGCAAAAATGAAACTCTGTATTTGATAATTGATGCCGAGGGAAAACTAGGTGAAATAAATACTTTCAACAAGTGCAAATTTTCCAGCATCAGTTTCTTGGGAGAATTGTCAGACTCCTTAATTTGTTCTGGATCAGCATACCAGTATTCTTCAGGAGTGATCACAAAGGTGGCTGATCCACAGGATAAACTTTTGGTGTCACAACTGTCGGATGATCATTACACTTTCTCTGACACGTATGAGCTCAGCGACTCTGCATTGAAAATTGCAATGCAAGCCACTCCGGTAAATACAAAGGATTCTCTTTTCCACAGAATGTTTCTTCATTCATCACATAATGATGCCTTTGTGGTTACCAGAGATTATATGCTGCAAATGTATAGTGATGGCGAGCTCAAATGGCAGAGAGATGAATCGTTGGCATACATCATAGATGAAGTTGTTATAGATAATAGTGACGGGTACGAACTTGCTTCCCAAGAAATTCTTGCAGAGGAGGCCACTTCTCTCTTACAAAGATACGTTAATCGAGTCAGACACAACATTCGGTACATTTTTGGAAGCTCGGACAGAGGCGACTTTCAGTTTAATAAGCACTTTGGACTTATTAAAACGATCGTGGTGTTGACAGAGAACGGAAAAATAGCAGCATTTGAGACTTTCTCAACAGGAAAGGTCCCTGTTTCTAAACCACTTTGGATAATTGATACGGGTACCAGATATAATAAGATACTTTACAGCAACGGTAAGCTACTGTTGAGAAGACCAGATTTCACTATGGATGCCTTCAATCTATCCACAAAAAAACTAGAGCCATCAGATGCTTCATTTAATAATTTCTTCGAGACTGCCAGGCTTGAAGATGGCAGTGAGGTAGCTTTGCAGACGATGGAATCAGACTTTTACACCATGCTATTATCAAAGGACAAAAAAGTGATTACCGGAGTCAAGTTTGAAGATGGCCATCAAAAAGCCACTTGGCACTATCGTGTCGGTGAAAAACAAATATTACTAGGATTTGCTACAAGAAGCTATGGAAACAACAAGGTAGCAAGCGTCGGTATCACATTATCCGATAGAAAAGTGCTCTACAAATACTTGATCCCAAACCTAAGTGTGGTATCTGTATATGAGGAAAAAAGCCAAAGAATCGTATTGAAATTAATTAATATGGTAACAGGCGAGACATACTGTGAATTTTTTAAGTACTTGTTACACCCAGATACATTAAGGGTGATATTTGAGGAAAACTACATTATCTTTTCCACCGTCGAAAGGAGAGGTGAAACTGAAATCACTGTCATTGATATGTTTGAGTCATTGATTCCAGATCTCAGGATCACCAAAGGCACAGAACTTTACTCTGCATTAAATGATAGTGCGATTATCCCAGAGTATGAGATTAAGACATATAAAATTCCGGGTATCGAGGTTGAAGAGCTTGCACTTTCTGTTACAAAATTCAACATTGCTTCTAAAGTTGTGCTTCTGAGAACAAACTCTGGCTCTGTGGTGATGATTCCAAAGAGTATGTTGAATTCCAGAAGACCCTATGGGGATCCAAAAAGCAAGAAAAACGTCGAGGCGCAGTTACCTCCATATGAGCCATTGATTATTCCAGGAGACAAGTTGAATTTGATGCACTTCCGGAAAGTGATAGGAGAAAATATCTACAAAAAGCTGATAAGTGTCCCAACTGATCTTGAATCAACATCTTTCATTGTGTCAATAGACACTGACATTTTTGTTACAATGATCAAGCCTTCAAGTTCATTCGATACTTTGACCAATGAATTCAACAAAAACATATTGCTGTTGACAATCACAATCATAGTCATTGCAATTTACATAATCAGACCAATGGCAGCAAACAAGCAGCTAAGGAATTTCTGGAAATCCGCGTAAGTTGCTAGTATAATAATACATTAGATAAAGATAATATACAATGTAGGTGAATAGTACCACTGGTCACCTCCGTCTTCTCTCTTTCTTCTTGTTTAGTTCCATCTGCTTCCTGCAGTCGGGACAGTACCATATTCCCTGTGGTGGTTCCTTTAATCCAACGCAGCCGTAATGGAACCATTCATATTTACAGTTGGCATTATCACAGGCGATCATGTTACCGTAGGATACCTGCCGACAGAAACAGTATAATTCATCATCCTCATTCGATTGCGCACCTTTAGGAATTGTAACTGTTCCAGAAGCACCATGAACAAGCTTCTTCTTCACTGGTGCTTCACGCTTAACAACGGTAGATCCATGCCTTGTTGCGCTGCGTTCTCTAGAGTCCTCAACAGGCGTATTGTGTCTGGATCTCCGCCTATGGTTTCTTCTTCTGTGGGATGGTTCCAGTGAAGCATCACGGAGAGAGTGCGATAACTCACTCATATCAGAGCCCTCTACTTCCGAATCCGAATTTCTGGTTGGCATGTGTGGTATTATTCCCGATTCCTCAAGTTGGGCGACATCTCTATCCAGACATGCAAGATGCTTCGATAACATGAATAGGGCTGTGTTCGCTAGCGTGCATTTTTCGTCCTGCAACTTCTTCGCCTTGTCGTAATCCTCCAATATCTTCTTGTAGATCTGATCCTCTCTAGGGTGTTTAACTAGTGACCCATTCTGCCTGACATATTTCTGCAACTGCGAGTCTCGTTGTTGAATTCTCTTGCGAATTTCATCACATTTCAAATCTTTCTTCTGGATTTCTTCCAACATATAGGCCAGCTCTGCCGGCATATTGGACATGCCTTGAGTATAGTGCTCAAGTACTGCTGCTGCATCCATCATCCAACAGTTTATTGAAAGCTAAAAAACAGTTAAAAAAAAAAAAAAAAAGCAAGAGAATTACAACTTATCTGGCAAAGGATGAAAACTGAAAGATGTGCGCCGCTGAAAAACATCCGTACACACGACGGATCAACAGGTGCTGGCGTCTAAAGTTAACTTTGGTCTTTAGTAGGGTGAACGCCGACTCTGGATTCTGGATAACTACGTAAACGATCCTTAGATAGCATGAACAAAGCATGGAATCCAGATATCTGGGTAGCAAGACCGCAGACTGTGTATGTACTGTGTATTTACTCATGGGCTAGTTGGGTTCTGGCTACTTGTCTTCTGACGTGCTCCCTACTTTTTAACTACTTTTACATGTTGGACTTGTATCTGACAAACTTGCTAGCTCCAGTAAGCTGCCTTTTAAAGCCCTTGCATTATGGCATTTAAAATCCGCACGATCATCAACCGTGAAAATGACCATGTGATCTTCATGCGTAGTACGAAAAAATAAGTCGCCCGTGAACGAATAATGAAAAGTTTATTATGGCTAATTCTGCTTATAATTGGGCCTCTTGATATCGGTAAGCTCAAAGTCCCTATAATACTGATTTCCAAACCTGCTTCTTCTAGGTCTTTTAATATGCGAGACATCTCTGTGCTTCCTATTGATAAATGTGAATAGGTACATGAAGAAAACAGCCACGATGACGAGGGTTGGAATGGACATCACAATGTAATAGATATCGTCATTGTCAATGTTTGGGTTATCCATCTGTTTTCGCATCTCCTTTGTATTTTTGCCGACAATACTTTTCAACATGAACGTGATTATAATATGGTCTGCCTCCATCAGATGGAAGTCGTCGTCGGAAACAGTATCAGGTTGGATAGCCACCAAAACCTTCTGATTGAATTTTCCTCTCAACCACTCCTTCTGCACCTCAACCGGAAACCATCCTCTCCAGTTTGGAATCCAGTCAGATGAGTAAAAAGATCCGTGGACATCACCCGAAAACTCGGCCTCTTCTGTAAGCTCTTCTATATTTTCCTTGATTTGTTGCTTGACAGGATCCGCCACAGCTCTCTTCACCTTCATGCCCCTATTTAGCTGACTCTCCTTGACGTAGGCATAATGAATCTTGATGTTTTCAGCCTTTTCGTAGTATCTAGTAAACCACGTTAAAAAGTAGGTCTGGCCAACCTTAAGCTGCGAGTTCTGCTTAGGACGACAGAAAGGTTCGGATTTTTCAAGATTTGCAGGCCCTGTCTTGAAGTAGAAGTCAGGCGTGCATCTCATAAGCGGACTCAAAGACACATAAGTGTCATCCTCTGGAATCATGACGACTTCCTCCAGCGTCTCACCCTCCTTCATATTGTGGGCTTTAATTTCCTCCTGTGAGTGCACCACAGTAGTAGCAGTCTGGAAGTATGTCTTGACGTCAGGGAATCCGTTCTTGATCTCGCCGTTTTTGATCTTTGGCTTTATGGTCTTTGGTGATCCATCATTTTTCAAGCTGATCCAGGCCTCTGTTCCGACTGTTGTCTCGGGAGGCTTTTCAGCAAAGGTGACACCGGCTATCACGTACGGAGTGACCACTTCTTTCACAGAGCCATAGATTGTCCTAAGCCATGGCCGCAGGGCATTCTCCTCTTCTTCACCAGCATTACTTGATTGTGCCTTCAGCCACTCCTTGTTGACAATGACCTTCTTCCTGGCCTCACGTTTCTCAATCTCCTGGATCGTCGGCGTAGGAAGAGAAATGGTGTTGGTAGCGGTATCCGACCTGATGCTCGTTGTTCTGGGCGAAACTTGTGTCGGAATCACCACGGCACCTGTGACAGACAAGTATAATGCAAGAGCAGGTAATAGCAGCATGAATGTATGCGGTATAATGTAGTGCAGTGCAGCAGCCTGAAGCACGTTGCCAAAATGATCTGTGAAAAATATAAAATGTTTTTTATTTATTTACACCGACGAGCGCGGTGAGGTAGGACGGAGAAGACAGAAGAGAAGCGTGATTGTTAGAAAGATCTGAAAATTCCGGGGCTGTTTTTGATTGAAACCTCGTAAGTAGCAAAGAGATAGAGAGAGCATAAAAATTTTTTGCATAAATATGGGCCTCTAGTCCTTTAGTCCTCAGATTAGCGAGATGTTGTACAGTGTAACCAAGGTGAGCTCTGCGGCGTGATACCATAGATATGGGCGGATCACACTGGCGCTTACTAAGTCTGGACATATTTTTGCAAGCACCATCTTTGCAAGCATCATCTTTGCAAGCATCATCTTTACAAGCACTTGAGTGTGTCACCTGATCAGCTATAACTTCCAGATGCAGTGCCGGTTTGGGGTGGGTTTAGGCAGGACGATCATCATGTGTGAAGATCCCAAGAACTCACGTAGTCTTACGGAGTTCGATGCTGCGGTGAAAGACTCCTGCCTGATGCCGTCACATGTCTACTGATCTCCGGTGTAAAAACCTCAGTCGGCTGAAATGAGTCCTCGAGCCTCTAGAATTGGTTTCACTGGTGGCACATATGTCCTTGATTCTACTGCTTTGAGGACTTGGTCGGGCTTTCGTGCTTAAGAAATTTTCAGTCTACAAATTTAAGCGCCGAGACTAGCCACTGTACAAAAAAATTAGCGCTGGACGGAGTCAGAAATGCAGGCTTCCGCCAGAGATAAATGGCTCCTAGATTGGATTCAAAACTCTGACGCAATGCCGACGAGTGTGTAGCAACAAGCTAGTAAGAGTTTGCGTTTGTTCGCTATAGCG
This sequence comes from Allodekkera sacchari, assembly GCA_030565225.1. Lineage (NCBI taxonomy): Eukaryota > Fungi > Ascomycota > Pichiomycetes > Pichiales > Pichiaceae > Allodekkera > Allodekkera sacchari. The sequence continues at coordinate 8,882 of JAJMBG010000017.1, forward strand.
AATTCTGGTGTGTCAAGACTTCTGGCAGCATTAATGAGCCGGTCGGGGCTTGTATCACCATTTGCGTCAAGGCCGCAGAAACTCCGTTGCAGTTTTTTGCTTCAAGAGAACCTCTTTCGGCTGTCTCCTCCATTATTTCTTGGCGGCTCTCAACTAACTACGTCTACGTTGTTATCGACCTAAGTACACAACAACTCTAGGACCCACAACCGCCTACCATCTTGGTTACCCTCCTACGCTTCTTTATTCATATTATTTTCTTCATATCTCTCTCATCGCTACTCCACTGCGTCGCAACTCCCCCCTCCATCAACCACCATCTTTCCGCTGCTTGTCTTTCTGTAATGCCGCAACTCTCTTTCTTATCTGTGCGCTTCAATCTCTAACATTTCTTCCACCACCACGAAATCCGCGCCAAATTTTGCTTCCCTCTTATCCGGCCACTCTAAACGCCGCTTGGCTGCGCTGCTGCTTTTTAGCGTGATGTCACCGCGCACCTGCGTCCGAGTCTTGCTGGCAACCAACTCCAGCTGTCGTTGTGCATAAAAATCTCCCAAAATCTTCATCTTCTCGGTATCACTATAACTTACATTGATCCTACTCAAGTGTTCTAATTTGCCTAGCTTCTCCCAGTCAATCCTGTGTGCTCCTCACCCTCCACTCTGCTCGTCATCCTCCACTCTCCCCGTCATCCTCCACTCTGCAGTATCCCGCATCCTCCTCTCAATCTCCATTCTTTTTTTCTTCCCCCCTATCTTTGCTGCTGTGCGGCTCATTCTCCCGTCACCACTTTTCTGTGGACTCAACGTAAAAATTTCTGCTTCAAACTTGTTGTACTTCTCTTTCTTTCTTTACGTGCTGCTACTTCGGCCATGTCCAACCCCACTCCGTTTTCACCCCTCAACAAGGGCTCTCCAGGAGCTCACAACTACCATGCCATACCCATACCCAACCGCCAAGCTAGGGTGAGCAGATCATTCATGGGTTCTCCTCTCAGCTCTTTCAAACCAAATTCCTTGAGTGCCTTTGCATCGTCTTTCCAGCGGGCCCAATCGTTCCGGTCGCTTGAACCTCGAGTTAAGGCTTCTCGGTCCTACATTCAGGACGACGAGGAGCTCATAGATCCTGTCACCATGGCTCCCTCTCCCCTGGGAAGAAAGATCTCCATGGTTTTAAACAACGCCAACAAGCCCAACCTCGACAACTCCACCTTTGACGAGGCTGCTGTGGACGACAATTCCTTCATAGACCAATCCTATAACGACTACAACATCAGCCGTCAGACTTCCTTCACCTCCAATGCACCCAGCATCATCGGGGGCACTCCGCTAGCGCAGGTCATCACCAACGATGCAGAGTCGTTGTTTCTACGCCAAGTCGAGACCAGAGAGGGAAACAAGGTCACCATGATGGCCCCACGGTCTACTGTGCCTCAGACAATCTTCAATTCCATCAATGTTCTTATTGGAATCGGTCTTTTGGCACTTTCTAAGGCCATGATCCACGCAGGTTGGCTTTGTGGTTGCATCATGCTTGCCTACTCTGTCACCATCACCTTTTGGACGGCAACCCTGCTCAGCGACTGCATGGACACCGACCCGACTTTGGGCACGTATGCTGATCTAGGTTACAAGGCGTACGGTCCCAGAGCACGACTCTTCATCTCCATTCTCTTCTCTATCGATCTATTGGGTGTCGGTGTTTCTTTGATCGTTCTCTTTGCCGACTCTTTGAATGCTCTTTTCCCGCATATTAGTACCATAACCTTCAAGTTGATTGGCTTCTGTGTGCTCACTCCCTTTTCCTTCCTTTCACTAAGGGTCTTGAGTAACATCAGCCTTATGGGTATCATTGGAACGGTCTCACTTGTCATCTTGATCTTGTTTAGCGGTTTGACCAAGAAGACCGCACCAGGATCGCTTATTAATCCCGTCGCCACCAACTTCTTTCCACCTTCCTTCCTAGATCTTTGCATGTCCTACGGAATTATTCTAGGACCGTTCGGTTCACATTCCCTATTTCCTGCCCTTAAGGCAGATTTGGCAACACCGAAGGACTTTGAGAAATGTTTGAAGTTCACGTACTTTGTTGGTTTTGTGGCCGACACTACCATGGCTATCATTGGTTTTGCCATGTTTGGCAAAGGAATCTTGAATGAGATCACTAAATCCATGCTTTTAACCAAGGGATATCCAAAGGCCGTCTATCTCTTGACCAGTATCTTTGTTTCGATGATTCCGATCGCTAAAACTCCAATAAATGCATTGCCTATTATCAACATTATAGAATTCATGTTTGGTATTACCCCGCAGCAGTTGAGCGGTAAAAAAGTCACCTTCTCCAAGCACTTCCAGCGGGGCCTGATCCGCTGCCTTGTCAATGGATTATTCGTCTTGCTCGCTATTCTCTACCCCGAATTCGACCGAATTATCGGTTTGAGTGGTGCTTCGTTGTGCACCATCATTTGCATCGTCCTTCCCTGCGGCTTCTACGTCAAGTTATGTAAACCCCGCTTCAAAGGCCTTTACTACACTGTTATGATTATTGCATCGATATTTGGCTGTCTGTCCACATATGCAGCCATCGTCTTTTAAGTATATACAGTGGATCCCTCTATTAATATTAATATACAATGCAAAAATTACTGTTACTCTTCTGATAGTCTATCTAGATCTGCGTTACCCTTTTCTGCTTCTTCTTCTCTGCCACCTCACGCAACTTGTTGTGGATCTTCCTTTTCTTGGCTCTCCTTAGTCTCTGCTTATCGGATCTGTCCAACTCATCCTTTGAAATTATGACACCTGACTTCAACTCAATTTCATTTTTACCAGCCTTGTTGCTTGCTTTATACAATTCTTGTGGTGCTAATGTATTGCCAGTTGACATTGTCAAAGGTTGTGCATCTTCCATAGATATCGTGGAGGTCTGCACCTTGATATCCATCAATTTATCCTTAGGCTTTGGAATGAAGTGGGCAGAGCACAATGAATCTAGTCTATAATTAAGTTGTGTAAACATCTCCGTGATTTCGTCATGTGCCTTTTTTAGCTCTTCATTTATCACCTCTGACTGGTCCTCCCTATTTTGGTAATCCTCTTCATAAAGCTCTGCAAGGGATTTAGATGATTTTTCCTCCGAAACATCCAATTTTTGGGATGGCTTGAAGTTTGTGAGTTGAGAAATCATTCTCTTTGGAACTTCATCAAACTGCTCATCCTTGATTCTTCTCTTTATGATATCCGAGATTTCTTCCGTTGCTTCCTGTGTAATCACTGGAACTGGCTTAGCTGTTCTATCAAATTCAAGTTCCTCATCAAGCAGCGCATCACGATCCCTCTGTTTGGAACTAATTTCACCTTTCATTGTCCACTTTTTCTCTGCAACAGCCTCGTCTTCAAGCTCTTCGATTTCCTTCTTCAATTGCTTCTGTTGTTTCTCAAAAGTAGACAAGTCTTCCTCGTTGTCTTGATTCTCATCTTCCTCGTCCTTCCCTTCATCGTCATCACCATCCCATAAAAGATCATCATTAGCTGAATCCACAGCTTCTTTATAGTATTCCTCTTCATTGAATTCTTTAAAATCTCCCCTTTCATTCTGCTTCTTTTGCTTACTTTTTTTCTCTTCCTGTTGACGATCAACTATTGGCTTGAAGAAATCACCGTACATGTACATCTGCTCTTCATCTTCGCTTTCACTGCTTAAATCAGCAAATAAATCTATTTGCTCTCCATCATCATCATCATCATTTAGACTTTCCTTTTGTTCTAATGCTTTGACCTGCTTATTGTAGTCATCAATGGAAAACACATCATCATTCAACCCGAAAACGTCCTTAACAGGTTTATAATCGATATCTTTCTCTTCGCCTTCCTCCATCTCTTCTGCTTCTTCTTCTTGATTTTCTGCTTCTGATTCCTCCTTTTCATCAAGTGCATCCTGGAATTCTTCTTCGGATTCCTCAGGACGTTCATCTTGATCGATATCGACATCGGAACCTTTCTTATCGTTATATTCATCCTCGAATTCCTTTTCAGTACTCACGCCTAGTTTCTCCTTTAATTCATCGATTTTATCATATGAAATATTGTCATTAACACCATCAACTACCAATTTTACCTGGCCCCAGACCTGTGAAGGAACAAGACCGTCAACATGTATCTCATCTAAAACAGAGTTGCTTTTAGTTATCGGATCAATAATCTGCTTAACTTCATGAAGTATGGACTTAGCATCCACCTTTCCAGCAAATATATCCTCAGGATGCTCTATAATTTGTTCCATTGTTCAGATTATCCCAATCTATAATCCAGTAGTAGGCCAGATGAAGAGTCTGATAAGGTGGAAAAAAAAAAAAAAAAAAAAAAAAAAATATATATGATTTTGAAAAATCTTCGCGTCGTCGACGGGTCGATGTATGGATCGCTGATGTACTTTGCGGATCGGTCACTTAGATGCAGTTTTCTCTCTCTTGCGTTTTATGCGTTAAAAATATATGCAATACAGACTTCATATAGATTGAAATAATACTCTGATATGTTACTCGGATTCTTGCATTAGGTAGCTTTCGAAGAAAGCCTATCTAGAGGCAGAACATAGTTATGCATGAATTCAATGCGCCTAAAAAATGTAAAAAAAAAAAAAAGTAGATAGCCATGAAATATCACCTTTGCCTTTTGATCTCTTTTAAACTATTGTTCCAATTTTTTTCCATCTTTTGAATCATCATCCCGAAAACAGCTTTTCCATCTTCCATCTTTTGCTATTGGCGTCATCTGCTGAAGTAGCCTCAAGCGAATTCCTTAATGCATTTGGTTTTTCTCACGTATCATCCAACCATAACAGAGGTGGCATTTTCAACCTGCCAGAAAACCTGGATTTATTGGGTTTAGATTTTTGCCACTGTTAGAGAGAACTTCTTTGTTGTTTCCTATTGGTAGCAGGTTGCAACAGATTTTACTTGAGTTAATGCTGGCACAGCCTTACTTCACTTGTGAAAATGTGGGGAAGCTCGGCTGTGCTGACAGATATGAATCTTAAGTTGTGTGATTTCTCTCCTACAGCAATCAACTATAAATAACTACAAAGATGATTATTCCCAGCATTTTAACTCTTGCACTATCATTGGCTGGTACTAATAATGGAACCAGTGAAAAGCCTATTTGGCAAGACTCCCGGGACCAACATAATTTGTTAAAGTTTCTCGGCGGTGGAGGTCCGTATGTCAAGGGAAGCGGCTTCGGTATTACTCCAGAAGTTCCTGAGTTCTTGAATGTGGACGAGGTGTTCATTTTTGCCAGGCATGGAGAAAGATATCCAATGACGGCTGATGGCAGGGCCCTTCGTAGAACCTACAATAAGCTAAAGAATATCAAAGTCAATGAGTACAAAGGTCCACTAGCTTTCATCAAAGACTGGGAGTTTTTTATCGAAGACGATAAGCTACTGGAGCAGGAAACTACGACATCAAGATTCTCTGGGGTGGATGATTTGTTTCGATTTGGTAAGAGCGTCAAAGAGAGGTATGGTGAATTGTATGAGGAAGGTGATACACTACCGTTTTTTACGTCATTGAGTCAAAGAGTGATTGACTCTACGGCAGCGTTTGCAAAGGGATTCTTCGACGGTGATGAGTTTGCTAGCTTTCAAGACAATGCCAGAATTATCATCATACCGGAAAAGCGAGAGAGGGGTTTCGATACTTTGACAGCAGCGGAATCATGCCTTCCCGCTCGCAAACATAGTAATTATGATCATCCTTACAAGCCAAATTTCCTAATACAAGAGGCGGCCAGGTTGAACAGGCTTTCTCCAGGTTTCAATCTCGATGTGCACGATGTTTTACAGTTGTTAGAATATTGCACCTATGAACTCAATGCCAAAGGGGACAGTGACGTTTGCAGGAGCCTCTCATTTAATGCGTTTGTCGAGTATCAGTACATTCGAGATACTGAGTTGTACTACACACGGGCTGCACATCCCTATGCTTTTACTATGGGCTCAATTTACATCAATTCCACGCTAACACTTTTGAATGAAAAGCCTGAGCAAAGGAACAATCAGAGTCTCTGGTTCAGCTTCACTCACGATACCGAGATTCTCTACTTCTTGGCTGCCTTAGGAGTATACGACTACCAGCATGAACCGCTTCCTCTTGACACCATAGATCACTCGAGATTCTTTAAGTCTACAGAAATTATTCCAATGGGAGCAAGGATTGTCATCGAGAGACTAACTTCCACCATCACAGGAGAAAAGTTTATTAGGGTATTGATGAATGATGCAGTCATTCCTTTGGCAAAATGTCAGGATGGGCCTAGCTACACATGCAAATTGGATACGTTGAATAAGCTGTTTTATGACAAATTATCACAGCATTCTGTCGCAAAGGAATGTGACGTGGATGAGAGATTTCCGCAATATGTGAAGTTTTACTGGGAATGGAACGAATGATATAAGGAAAGTTTACTAATCTACATCAAGAGCAGATGCTCCAAGTGTGTATGTGTGTGTGTGTGTGTGTGTGCGTGTGTATGTGTGTGTGCGCGTTGTGTTGTGTTATATGTTACGTTTCATTGTAGTTTAATTTTCCAAGTTTAAATGCGGACTACCGGCTGCTGCGATGCCCTGAACAGAATTCTTCAGCATGAAATCTTTTGGTTGGTGTGTGTTAGAGCTGCAGAAATTCCCACAAGTAGAAGGGGAAGGATTATCATCTCTGAGGTAAGCATATATTACGGAATTGTTTAGATTTGCTAGCCTTATTTGTAGACCTCCTAATCCTCTCTCTGTCTGACAATCAATTTTATTGGCTAGTGCCGAAAAAGATTATTAGCCGCCGAGAATTGGCTGATGCTTTTCTGACAAAGTAGAGTCGCTTAAAAAAAAAAAAAAAAATTTCAAATTCGGTTGCTGGAGTCTGTTATGCAATATAAATTCCAGCAGCATATATGTACTTTTTGTAGGTCGTCGTCTATCATGTTTTTGAACCTGTCCCACAGCAGATTCTCAACATGTCCGCATCTCGTTGGTTTACGTATTGGCATCCTCTCCGTCTGTTTCTGTGCCTGTGTCTGTGTCTGTGTCTGTGTCTGTGGCCGAGCCTGTTCCTGAATCTGTGCCTGACCTCTACGTGCGTGGCACTCATTTTTGGCTACCTGCTTCTGTACTCTCGGTGGCTTATGAACTACGCTACCCTCAGCCCTGTAATTGCCGCATGCATGCTATTGTCACACCTATTGTACCTGTATTTCTGGTCTTCCAGCATAAGCCATCGGCACATCGGCACTTTTTTCTTCCACATCATCTCCGCCAAATTTCTGCTGCTGCTGCTGCCGCCGCCGCCGCTTCCTACTACACTTTAAACTTGCTTCCACTTCCGTGTCGCTGCCCTTCCCAATACTTCCTCTCGCCTTCTCACACACTTACACCTGCCGGATAAAGCAACTAACCATCGTAAAGAGCCACCTTAGTGCGTGTCCGGCCACATAACCTGAGAAAATCCCCAAAGCTTAGCGACGCATTCTTACGCCGGATTCCTCCACAAGGTTCACTACCAGGCAGATTTTCCTTTCGCCTTTTAGCACATCCAGCATTGATTTCTGATTTTCCTCTTTGGTGTACGTCCCTACATTTTCTTTATTTGGCGACTTTTGGGGGGGTTTGATTTTTTTTTTTTTTGTACTTTTTTAGGCTTATCGATCCAGCTGCACTCATTTTACTGGCATCCTTTTTTTTTTTTTTTTTTTTTCACCGATCTTCCCTCTACTCCTTATTAGTTCTCCAAGCATTACTTTTCTTCTCTTTGCTTCTCTTCGTCCAGTCCACGTCACCCCTTATCTCACCATTCATCGGCCTCATCTATTCTGGCATCGTTATACACATTCTGGTGTTTTTTTGCCTTCCCGTCCCCTCACCTCCACTTCTTTCTGCGATTCGACATCTCAAAGCGTAATAAGGCCGTCACTCATCAGCAGCCATGGATGAAGAATCCCGAATCTGTAAGAGCTGCTCTCTTCCAATCACTGATGGCCAGGCTTTCGAGTTGGGAAATGACAGGTGGCACGCCGACTGTTTCAAGTGCTCCAAGTGTGGCAAGAAGCTAGGAGTCGACTCCAACTTCTTGGTACTAGGCACCGGTGCCTTGGTGTGCTCCGACTGCTCCTACACCTGCAAGTCTTGCGGCAAGAAGATATACGACATGGCCATTCTGACAGGCGAAAATGCCTATTGTGCCGACTGCTTCAAGTGTAAGGCCTGCAAGAAACCTATCGAAGACTTGCGCTATGCCAGGACATCTAAGGGCCTATTCTGCATGTCCTGTCATCGTGCTCTGATGGAGAAGAAAAGGAAATACGACAAACTCAAACAGCAGCACCGAGAACGACAGCGCAAGGCTCCTCCAAGAGCCCCGGACCTCGATCATTCCGCCGAGCCAACCCTCAAGCCAACTACATCAGGCGAGCTTACAATCAAGTCCAATAGTTCTGGCTCTGGCTCTGGCTTTGGCTCTGGGGAGCCGGTATTTGGTTCCAACAGTACAATCGAGCCACTTCGGTCTCCTCTTCTTAATAATCACAAAGCTACCGAGCTACCCAAGTCCCATATTCCTCCTGTGTCCTCCACAGCCATGTCTACCACCATGTCAACGTCCACATCTGCAACTGCATCACCTCCCGAAGAACTTAAGCATTCTCTGGATACCCCGTTGAAAATCTCCATTGACGCCAACTCTTCTGATCGGAGCTCAAATAGTGAGTCTTCCTACGAAAAAACCAAAGGTGACATTAATATCGCACCAACGCTCACCAAGTCCACCAGTTTTTTGGACTTGAAAGATGAAGCGGTCAGTTCAACATTATCATCTGGAGACTCTAAAACTAACGATGTAACTACTTTCTCGACAACCAGGACGAACAACTCTGTGGAACCGGCCCCTACCGTCGAGGCCACCCCAAATTTAAGGGCTGCAAACGTGTCTCCTTCATTAACCAACACTCCTCATGGCCCTAATACTTCTAGGCCTCCTGCAAATGCATTGCCTTCGCTGCCCGGAAGCATTAATTCTTCCGGTAGTTCTCTTGACACCTCTGCGAAGTCACCTAAACGCACAAACTTTTCGCCGATGAAAAACACAGTCCAGTTTAGGACGCCGGAATTGGGAGCCCCAAACAGTTACTACTTCCAGAGCCGAAATATGATGTCGCCAAACGGCGGCCACAGAAGAGGTGTCATCATTGATGACCGGATGGAGCAGGAACCAGAGAGTTTTATCAACCTTGACGATGATGAGGAGGATGAGTCGAAAACTCATCCCCTCGAGATCAAGGCCACCTCACCAAAGCTTCAACCTGGATTCAAAGAGTCATCTCCATATGGTCAGTTCACATCTCCTTCATCATCTCATAGGCTCCCGCCACAGGCCCCAGTTGTGGATTCTGGTTTAAACATAAAGGGGCTTGTCGATTCGCCCCAGACCATAGATTTCAATGTCAGAAAGTCTCCCTTCAAGTTTGGTGGAGGGTCTTCCAATTCAGATATCGGCGATGGCTCAATTTCTGGTCGTAATAAAGATCGTTTTCCTGTATCTCCTACTCCTGGTAGAGACACGGGAGTTCACAGCAGGAAGAGTTCAGGCAACCTTGGTCGTTCTTTAACAAAAGTGTTTCACAGAAAGAAGAAGAGCTCGCAACAACTCGATAAGGAAAATATCCCACTGATGTCTGCAGGAGCCTCCCCTATGTCCCAGCAGGATACCTTCAATCCTCTGCCCTCCAGACATTCTAGATCACAATCAGATCAATCGGTATCTGTTTATGCAACACCTCCTATTCCTTCCAAGAGCTCTTTTCATAATCGGTCGTTCTCGGAGTCGCTTCAGGAAACCATAAATGAGAACAAAGAAGATACCGAAAGGGATCTCAAAATTCTGAAGACCAACATTGATGCTTTGACTTGTACCAAGCTATCTCTCGTGAGAGATATTAAAGCACTCCGCATTGAAAAGCATAATATCGAAACCGGCATCTTGGAACGCCAAAATGTCTTGAAAGATTTGGATGCGCAGATAGAAACAAGAAGAAACCAGCTTTCAATACCCAGCTCTGATTCTATCCGGAAAGTGGCAACTGAAACATCTCAGGAAGGATCTTCTTCATTGAACTCTTCTGAAAAGGCACAATATTCCAAGGAGGAAGAAGCAATACATGAAGGACAGCAGATCAATCAAGTGATCTCCCAGCCTTCGCAAAGCAATCAGAATGGTGGCAAGAGGAGTGGTTTTATGCGGAGATTTTTTGGTGGCTCGTCATCGAACTCTCAAAGTCAGCTTTCTTCAAATTCACCTATGAAGGGTTCTGTTACAAATCAAACTATCGGTCCTCCTATGAACGTTCGGCAAGGTGATGCAGCTATCCAGAGCATGACTAAACTGGGATTTTTATCTCAGCAAGGGTTGGCCCCTACAAAGAGGCATGGAACCTTGGAGAATGGTAGGACTGAAGATGATACATCTGCAGGTGGGAAAGGCCACGTTTTTGGGTCTCTGATCAGATCGAGGTCTTCGAATTTCATGAAGTCAAATGGCAGTTCAAGTTCTGCTATACTTGCAAACCCTAACGGTACGGTGAATCCTACTGTAAAAGGTCTTTATCGCCTTACGCTGCAGGAACGAACTGAGTTAGAGAATCGCAAGGTCCCATATATCATCTCATCATGTTTGAGTGAAGTCGAGCGCAAGGGTCTTATATCAGAAGGTATATATAGAATTAGTGGTTCCGCCCTTGCTATCGATGCTATTGAGAATTTTTTTGATGAAATGGATGTCAATAGTGCCGAAGATAAAGCCAAAACTGCTTCTGTATTGAATGGGGATATAAATGCTGTTGCAGGAATGTTGAAGAGGTATTTAAAGAAGCTACCTGATCCAGTTATCCCATTCAATTGCTACGAGAGGTATATTGAAATAGCGAGATATCCGAACGATGAAGCGAAAATGCACCGATTAAAGCAACTTCTGAAGGACTTACCAATCGCTAATGTTAGAGTTTTGAGCCAATTGCTCTGGCATTTGAATGCTGTTGCAAGTAATGAGGCATATAACAAGATGAACTATAGTTCACTTGCTACCGTCTTTGCTCCAACACTTGCTCGAGATGCCGAAGGAAATCCCAAGAAGGAAATATTTGACAATAGCGCCAAGACAAACGCAACAGAATTCCTTCTCAGAAACTGCAAAGAAGTGTTTGCAGGCTATGGTTCTCTGTAATGGAGATACTGTGTGGTCTCCTATTGTGGCATTCTGGTTAAGGCTTCGCCGTATTATTGTATCACCTTTAGCTTCGCTCCTTGATTTTCTTTTTTCATTTCTTTGGCATTACCACTTCACTGTTAACCAAATGTTTGTCTAAGCCGCCCGCTTTTTTAATTTGTATTGCTCGATTATCATTATGCGTATATAGAGAACATGATGAATCACTAGAAACAGACTAAAAAGAAACTGTAATTTTGATACTAATTTCGATTTTGACTATAAGCAAGAAATATATATGCCTTCGGCCCAAATTCCATGATAGCTACGCTACACCAGTCATTCTTCTTCGTATCATATCTTCGCTTGAGTACTCCTAGTTGTGGGAACACCAATTGCAGTACCTGATTTTTACGGTGTAAGCATGTATTCTCAGTGAACATCCTTGATGTCAGGACTGCTGTACATCTCGTATCTTCTTCTACCTGTTCTTAGCAGATGCTCAACAGCAGAGAAGTCTCTTCTGTTAATATGTCGATATTTATCGAACTCCTCATGTATAAAGACGATCCAGTGCTGTCTCTTGTCCTAGCGTTTGGTTAGTATGTCAAGCTTAGGTACACTGACTCATATATATATGTGGATGCTTACTAATGGTTTCGTCAGAGCTGATCGAAGACAATCTCTGTACAAGGAAAGAACCTCCTTTTGTAAGCCGGAAAATTTCTTTGGCATATCTGAAGCTCTTTCAAAGGAAACTACAAGTCAATATGTCACAAAAAAAAAATGGATCACTTTGCAAGGTAAATTTGCCATTGCTATGTCCGATCAAATTTATTTTTATCATCGAAATCAGGCCCCCCACATAATTTGGCGAGAAAACCAGTAAGTATTGAATGAAGCCTGCTCTAAATCCCGGGGAAAATTGTGCAAAAGGAAAGTTATCCTACGAAAAGCTGTACTTGAAGATTACATTGAGAAAGTAAAAACTCGATTAATGTGTATATATCATGTTATCTCAAAAGATAATATTAAACAAAGCCTGACAGCACACAAGCCCTCTAGTAGAAAGTACTTGGACGCTTTGGAGAGTACAAACTCTTGTTCTTCTCAACTCTGTGAGGTAATGGGAACTTCAAGTCCTTGGTCAAGAATTGCTTGACATAGTGTCTCTTAACATCTTGAGTCTTCTCCAACTCCACAACCTTTAAGATGTGGATGGATCTAAATCTGGCTCTGTGTCTAGCAGCCATGTCGGAGTACATGGTCTCGACGGCACCAACTCTGGTAACATCTCTGTATTCCTTGTACATGTTGTGGGTACCAGATCTAGAATCGTATCTAAGCCAGATGCCGAAGTTCTTAACCTTGGTTGGCTTGTCCTCGCTGATGACGTTCAAAGCAACGATTTCACCAGAGGCCTTCTTAACCTTATCCAACTTTGTCAAGAAGTACCAGTATCTGGACTTGGCGACAACGTCGTTTGGAGCAAAGATTCTCATACGGAACAACTTTGGCTCTGGAACAGATTCGGTAGGTAGTTTTCTACCGATGACTTGGTATTCGTGTAAACGGGACACTGTAATGTTAGTACTTATATTCCACGGGGAAATTAAACTGTGGACAGGAGGCATGTCTAGTAGTACACTAATGAAAATAGACGTAACAAATTTTATTTGAATCATTGTCTGCTCCTAATGTTTATTAATATATGGAGTCTTGTGAAATTGTCTTGGTCTTCCGCCACCAACAGTGATCCAAGCATGTTTCTTAACCGGGAATTCGCTTGGACAGTTGTTATTAGATGTATTGTATTGCTCCTGAAACCTTTCCCGGTGGTGTTGGTGATATAGCCATGTTTTTGTTGTCTTTCATTTATGATTACTCCTCCATAGAGCGATGATTCTTGCTGTACTTAAATCTAAACGTCCAACTTTCGCATGTGTCTTTCTAACATCCGCATATACTCTTTTACTTACTTTTAATATATTTTCTATTCCTGAGGACAAGGAACCGTAGTACTGATGAAGCAGACGAAATAGAGCTCTCCTAAAAAATTTTTTTCACCTCACAGTTGAAAAAACTCGAATATTTTTCAGAATCCGGCGCGAAGAGCGGCCCAATGAGGAAACTCAACAATGAGATGGAGGGTTTCGCGAAAAGTAAAATCATGTGATAAACCCTGGTATCTCCATACGCAGCAGGGGAAATTTCAGTGAGAACCTGAGAGCTGAAATATGAAACTGGCTGGCTGGCTGGCTGTAGACTGAATTGACTAAAAGGAGAAACAAACGATGACGTGTGTGGTGTATGGGTGTAAGAAGTCCAGCGGCCACAAAGAATGCAGGCTATCGACGACACCGAAAACTATCAGCAGAAATACGCCGATGACTTTCTGTGTATACTGCTGGTGCCACTCAGTAAGAACTTAGGTGGTGACCCCCTCGACGCTAGCAGGTTGTGGGACCCGTTGATGAGAGCGAGCGACATTGGGAACACCAATTTAAAAGCAGTTCATTGAGCGGCTACCCGTCTATTTCTGCACAGGTTCATTTATCCTGGCGGCCACCGCTAGTACAGATAATTTTATAGGTTGGCATGGGTAGGCTGGTAGTACCACCAATATAATGATTATCCATTGTCCTGCCTTGTCTCCTGCAATGTCGGCTCTCCTGTCTACTCCCCTGTCTACTCCCCTGTCTACTCCCCTGTCTTCTTCCTGTAAACCCAGTTCAGTTATTGGTGCCCCCTTCTAGTCGGACTGTTCTCCCCTCGCCTTATCGGATTTATCACAGGCAGTTTTCCTCGATACAGAAGCAACTGGTGAGAATAGCATTCCGCGCCGCCTCGACACTGCCTCCCAATCCATATCGAACTGCATCCAATACAACCTGTCTGTAGTCTCTGCCAGTAACGTGCCGTGAGATTCTGCTGCTCACCAGATGACGTCCCGTAGGCGAGGTAGCTGCGCACCGTACGGCGGTATTACAATGAGCTTAGATCAACTGTGCCGCGAAATGCATTGGGTGCCACGCAGGGAGCACGAACGATAAGTGCGTTGTGGTGTCTGTTTCACAAAAATGTCTGGTTAATGATTACTGGGAATTTGCTGCTTTGTTCTTGGTGGTTTCTCTCGACCTGAATAGAATATTAGTCTGTGTGAATTAGTCTGTGTGATTTAGTATGTTAGTATGTATGATTTAGTATGTTAGTATGTGTGATTTAGTATGTTAGTATGTGTGATTTAGTATGTGTGATTTAGTATGTGTGATTTAGTATGTGTGCTGCTATAACTCCCCTCCATAAATTGTTCTCCGGTGCATCCAACGCGTACGCACCATCTTCGGTGTGCAGCTCACCGCACTCAGTAATTTTTCGATTTGGTAGCGCAGCAATCACAACACCTGAAAGCTGTAGCGTAGCTTACTACAGAGGGCCGCACATAAACCGGAGCATGTAGTCAGTAATGTTTAATTATCAGTACTTGGCACCCGCATACCCTGACAAGCCATCTGATCTTGTCAGTTTTATGGTAGTTGACCAACTGTCGGGCTCTCTACCTCTTTCCCAAGTGTATCTTTGCTTACTCATGCAAATGACTGCCTCTCACTCTCCGTACCTCTGTCTACCTTCGTTCCCCCCTCCGTTCCGCTATTTTTCCTTGCTTCTCACTTTCCTTTCGTGGTGTTACGCGCACTGCCCGGATTGCCTCCTTTTCGTTTAGCTCGTTTCGCTCGTTCGACTGCTCGCATTGGAAATTGTGTTCTGACTTTTTCTTTTGTGTGCTACGCCGTAATCACCACACAATTCACCGTATATATACTGAAGAGGATCCTTCGCAACAAGAAACACTAACACGCCGCTGAAGTACTTTTAACCTTTTTTTTTTAGCCACTCTTTTTCCTGTGCCTTCTCTGTCGGTCGTTTCATTGAATTTGACACGGGTCCATTATAAGATGACTGAAATCTTTAATGCCACCACTTTGGAGGCTATTAGTGCTCCTTCCTTGATTCAGGTCACCAAAAGAGTCTTTGAAACGCAGCCACAATTGAACGTGTTAGAGAAGCTTTGGGCCTCATGGTACGCCTACATGCAGAACGATGTCTTGGCTACGGGTCTTTTGTTCTTCCTAACCCACGAGATCTGCTACTTTGGTAGATGTTTGCCATGGTACATCATCGACAAGATCCCATACTTCAGAAAGTGGAAGATCCAGCCAACCTACATTCCTTCCGACAAGGAGCAGTGGGAATGTCTGAAGTCCGTTTTGAAGTCTCACTTCCTTGTTGAGGCTCTTCCAATTTGGACGTTTCACCCAATGTGCAAGTCCTTGGGAATTAGTGTCAGCGTTCCATTCCCATCATTCAAAAAGATGTTCCTAGAGTGGTGCATGTTCTTTGTTTTGGAAGATATGTGGCACTATTGGTTCCACCGTCTTTTCCACTACGGTCCTTTCTACAAGTACATTCATAAGCAACACCACCGTTACGCTGCTCCTTTCGGTTTGACTGCAGAGTACGCACATCCGGCTGAGGTTATGAGTTTGGGTGCTGGTACCGTTGGTTTCCCAATCTTGTACGCCTATTTGACCCGCAACTTGCATCTTTTCACCATCACTGTTTGGGTTGTCATGAGATTATTCCAAGCTGTCGACTCGCACTCTGGTTACGATTTCCCAATATCTTTGCATCACTTCGTTCCATTCTGGGCCGGAGCTCAGCACCATGATTTGCATCACCATTACTTCATTGGTAACTATGCATCTTCCTTCAGATGGTGGGACTTCTTCCTTGATACCGAGGCTGGTCCAGAGGCTAAGAAGCGCAGAGAAATGAAAAAGAAGGTTAGCGGAGAGAAGCAGGCTAAGAAGCAACAGTAAGCAGTTTCTTATGGTGGCTGATTGTGCTAACTTTTGCTCCTTATTTCTAGTTCTCGTTGGGTTCTTTGTTTCATGGCGTGGGTCGTTAAAATAGTTATCCTGACAAGCTTGTTAGGGGAGTTCTTTTTTTGGCCTTGCATAAGGGATTCAATTCGAGCATTGCTCTATCAGAACTTGGGGTTCTAAGCCAAAAAAAAAAAAAAAAAAAAAAATAAATAAACTGTCGAGAGCTTTCCTAGTCAATTATTTATGACCGCAGGATAGACAAAATCCGTTGTCGTTTAACGTTTAGATAAGTGTTGTTTTCTTTCT
Organism: Allodekkera sacchari; assembly: GCA_030565225.1. Lineage (NCBI taxonomy): Eukaryota > Fungi > Ascomycota > Pichiomycetes > Pichiales > Pichiaceae > Allodekkera > Allodekkera sacchari. Next base: position 25,319 of record JAJMBG010000017.1, read on the forward strand.
TTACCGGTTTCAATATGATTAATAATATATATATTTTCATCGATTATGGCTAGTTGTAGGTTGATAGGACTTGCCCGTATTTGTAGATCATTTGAGGTGGCTAAAACTGCTGTTGCATTGGTTCTGGTGTCCTTCGCAGGTGTCCGTAACAGTTATCTATTCAGATTGCCGCCTAATTGCGTATGTGCATGTTTCAGGAACTTTCCCCCCCCCCCCCTGTTCTCGTTTAAAACTTCTTTCCCCCCCCTTAGTATTGTCAATGCAAGCCATCCCTTGCTTTCCCTGAGTCTATGACTGTACCCGTTTTCTCAATAAGCATTTTTCTTTATCCCTTTTTTTTGCAGCCTCCTTTATAATCCGCCTTCAATCCCGGTTTACCACCATCATGCTCCGAATCTCCAGAAATTGCTCCATGTCTCCCCCCCTCTCATCTCATTAAGCGCCGACAGTTTAAGCGCGCGAATCTTCGTGGAAAACTGCTACTGGTTCCAAGGGCAATCAATCGATACCAAAAAAATATATAGACTTCTCTTTCTTTAGCCCTGTTAACTCTGCTCTCTTATTTTCGGTTTCTGTTTGGATCTTGCCACCAACATGACGCAGAATTTAAGCAGAGGACAAATGTTCCTCTTCATGATGATACTCCTGTACTTCTTGTCAAGTGCCCCACCCCAGGACTCCGGCTATCCACCGGCCAGAGACCGAAAGAAGCTCATGAAGAAGTTTAAAGAGGAGTTGAAAACGTCACGGAAGCAGCTGTGTAATTCATACGAGGATGGGTATGGTGAGTTGACAGGCTTGAAATTGAGTTACGGTGACGCAGTGGCTGGCCGGAATGTTTCTGATTGGCCTTTCAAGGATAAGGAGGGAATCCCATTTGAAGAAACAGAGCAATTCAGTATTCTTCCGGACCCGGTAAGCGTCCTGGCAGCTGAAATATGGAATACTGAAGAGCACTGGATCGATCTCCCGTCTCACGAGTCAACAAAGAGCACTAAATTACACGATGGTTCGTATCTATTGAACATTTCCGGTACGATACGTGGAAGCTTCAGCAAAAAGGTCGACACTGAATTTACGCCGATTCCGATGAAGATCCCCGAGTATTACAGGCCATTGAGTGACTATAAGGACATAAGGAGAACCATCGGTAAGGATGATGCTTCGGTGAGCTCTCCTTTCGAAGACGATGCGCCTCTCATGCCAGAAATGGACAATCTCCCAAGAAATGGGAATATAACTGATAATCAGGGGGAAATCAAGATCAACTGCTTCAATTATGATGTTGACAAAATCTCGAACGAAACGACGTCAGTCGAAGTCGAAATCGGATTGAATGACTACGGTGAGCATAATGAGCATTCGCTCTCGTTGTCGGGTGTCTACCACCAGGATGCTGGTAATTTGGTGGCAACTACCTGGTCTGCAAAGTATTTTGGCGTCTACGCTTTGCCGCATCTAAACTTAAATTCAGGTCAGTTCTTCGATAGAACCAGAGCCCTATTTGAATATCGGGCCAACAAAACCAAAATCGATGATTTCCAGTTTGAATCTGTTGACAGCTTGTTGGATTTAAGTTCAAGTTGTGAGTATGTTGCATATCTTCATTTTGAATCGACCGATTATAGTGCAGATGATCTAAAACAAGTTGACTCCGAACTTTCCAATCCAATGGGTAGACCCCACAGAAGAGCCCCTCAAATTAAAGTGACTTCTGGTGTTTTGTATTCGCCCGATTGTGGAGTTGTCCTACAGATTGGTGAGTCTCATGGACCACGCTCAGAGGTCTATGATAATTACTTGAAATATACTATGCTACTTGCCATGTTGGTAGTGCTAGTTCAAATATTTCTTTTCATCAGACAGATGAACGTCACAAGCACACCTTCCACCTTATCCAGAATTGCCTTTTGGACAGTCGCCATGATTAATTTAGCAGATGGCTCGCTCAGTATGATAGCATTGTTGTGCTCCATGATATTCACAAATCTTTACCTTCAATTTGTTGTCTGTGCCTTCTTAGCATTCACATGTTCTTCCATTTACGAAATGAAATATAATATCATCATATATTCGGCGCAGGCAAACGAAAGACCAATAACGTGGAGAACAGCTTTCCAAGGGACCCCGATTGACGAACGAGAATCAGAGGAGAATGAAGGTGATGGACCTGGTTTACCAGCTCCGGTTACAGCACCACAACCACAAAATGCAGCACCTCAAGATGAACAGACGATTGCTGCACAGTTATATACAAGATATTTCTTTGCATTATTATTATTCTTATTTTTTGGCTTGAATATCACAATGTGGCCGAAATTTCAAAGAAAGGTCTTTGAGTACATTCTTGCCATTGTTTTCAACTCCTACTGGATTCCACAGATATACAGAAACGTCATTAGAGGATCCAGAAAGTCATTTCAGTGGAGTTTTATTTTGGGCACCTCCATAATAAGGCTAGTACCATTGTATTATATCACCTTGTTTGCTAATCCATTTTATCATCATAAAGATTATAAGCTTGCCGCCGTCCTCACGTTCTGGATCTCCTTACAAGTTTCAATACTGTTCATACAAGAATTGATGGGACCAAGATTTTTCTTACCGGAAAAGTACTTGCCAAAGACGTATGACTACCATCCACTACTTACTAAGAGCGATTTGGAGAACGGGTTTAACTTTGAGACCTTTGTTGGTCCTGAGTCCTCCACTGGAAGAGCCACGCTGAAATGCAAGCTGGATTGTGCTATCTGTATGCAAACATTAGAAATTCCGGTAGTAAATGACAGTCCGGATGATGACACACACGAAGATCATTCTCACAGCCAATCGGCTGGTAATACTGTTGCAAATAATGCACTGAATCTGATAGCTACAAGATCCTACATGGTCACGCCATGTCGTCATATTTTCCATACAGAATGCCTAGAGGGCTGGATGAAATACAAGCTACAGTGTCCAGTCTGCAGGAATAGCCTTCCGCCTCTATAAATCATATATTTTCGTTCCGGTTATGTACGAAGTAAATTTAACGAGAATCTCGCGTAATGAAAGAAACTTACACGGAAACCGCCGGGCATACAGCTATGTGCATTAAAAGGTTGAAGTTTTTGGATACATAGCTGTTTTTCTTTTTAACTGCAACAATAGGATTGTTCAAGGTAAGCGAGTAATTTTTATGCGATAATGAGAAATAACTTAGCACCAGGCATCTAAGCGCGGAGAGAAAATATTTAAATAGATTTACCATGGAGCTTTATTGAAACAGCCAGTTCAACTAAGCAAACGAGTAGGGAGTATGACGGCAGACAGAAAATTCAAGGCATGTCTATTTGACATGGATGGATTGTTGATAGATTCGGAAGTGGTGTATACCAAATCGTTCTCGGATGTACTCATTAACAACTTTGGTGTCAAGCAGGGATTGACATGGGATGTCAAAGTCAAGCTTCAAGGGTTGCCAGGCCCAGAGGCTTGTCAGGTTGTTGTCGATGAGTGCAAGTTGAATGATGTCACTAACAATATGGAGATGTATGAACTCACATCCAAGAAGCAAAATGAGCTCTGGAGTGAGGTTCAGTTTTTGCCTGGTGCGATGCAGCTTCTGCAATCTCTACACGAGCACAACGTTCCTATTGCTCTCTGTACGTCTTCGCCAGTTGACAAGTTCCACAAGAAGATTCAGAATGTGAAGGACCATTTTGTTGTGTTTGGAAAGAACATCACTCTTGGTGATGACCCGGGTCTCGAGGGAAAGGGAAAACCCCAACCATACATCTGGTGGAAAGGTTTGGAGAAGTTGAACAAGTCCCTAAAAGAGCAGGGAAGGATTGTCGATGACATCAAGGCCGAGGATTGTCTAATATTCGAAGATGCCATCCCAGGATTTCTATCCGGAAAAAGAGCTGGCGGATACGTTATGTGGGTCCCGGATAAGCATGCACTAAAGACCCTGAAAAAAGAGCAGATAGACGACATGATTGGCGCAAACCAGGAGTTTGGTAGATTGCTAGATAGCCTTGAGGACTTCAAACCGGAATTTTATGGATTATATTAACCAAATTAAAAATCTGAATAAATAGAATTCTTATTTTACTGAATCTAAATAGATAAAAAGCAGTCAGTGGACAAAACAGTGTTGGCGAATAGCGGTCTAGTATGGGGCGTTTCTGAAGAGGAAGGAGACACTTTCACCGTTATGTAATCTTCTGATTGCCTCAGCGACGACATCTGAGATATCAATGACAGATAGCTTAGGACATCTCTTCATCTTTGCCTCGAATGGCACAGTATTCGTGCAGACAATCTTCTCCAACCTGGAGTTATTGATGTTCTCGATGGCTCTTCCACTTAAAATACCATGAGTGACAATGGCAATAACTGATTTGGCTCTATTATCCAGTAGCACTTCTGCAGCCTTGGATAATGTACCACAGGTATCGGCCATATCATCAACGATGATGCAGACCTTGTTGGTAACATCACCAACGAGCACCATCCTACTAACCTCGTTGGCTCTTGCTCTCTCCTTATGGATCAAGGCGAAATTAAGATCTAGTCTGTCAGCTAAGCCGGCTGCCCTCTTGGCACCACCTGCATCTGGAGAAATTATGATGGCATCTTTGACGCTTAAGTTTTCCTTGATGTAACGCACAACGGATGGTTCGGCATAAAGATTGTCCACTGGAACGTCAAAAAATCCCTGAATCTGTGCTGCATGCAAATCCATCGTTATGACATGGTCACAGCCGGCGGTAGTAAGCATATCGGCCATAAGTTTGGCAGTGATAGGGGCCCTACTTTTATCTTTTCTATCCTGTCTGGCGTATGGGAAGTTTGGTAACACTGCGGTGATTCTTCTAGCGGAGGCGGTTTTGCATGCGTTGATCATAATCAAAAGTTCTAACACTTTATCGTTGACGGCACCGGAACCTACCTGCATGATTATGAAGATATCCTCATCTCTGATAGACTCTCCTATACCAAAGTTAACTTCTTTATTTGAATCTCTCTTGATATCCACTGGCGTCAACGGCAAGCCTAATCTTTTGGCAACAAGTGCTGCCAAACCACGATCTTTGTCACTAGCTAACAATTTAATTGAATTAGTAGACATATTTGTTGTTCTCAACTCACTGAGTGCAGGGGAACTGACCACTAAAGTGATGCTAATACTACAATCAGCTTCGAGGTTCGTACAAAATTTTAAGTGAAAAAAAAAAAAAAAAAAAATTTTCCCCAGGTGCTTTCCTCGAAAGGGTAATCGACTTGTATAATGTTTGCGGGGTTGGAAAGTGACAGCAATGCCAGGGGTTATCTACCAACTATAAGGCGACGTTGGAGTCCTGTATCTGTAAAAATATTGATGTTACTAAAGTTTGGATAGATTTACTTCCTATTTAAAAGTAAGAAACGCCAAAAACATTCATAGCTTACGTGGCATACTGTCATTGCATGACATGTATATAGTTGTGTATGGAGACCGTCGGTGATGAATTGTATGTGCGGTTATTTCAGAATACGACCTAATAGTAAATAATTATATAAGCAGAAAGTGTTCAAATTGATATTAATATGTCTACCTAAGAGTGTATGGGCTTGAAATCCAAAATCAAGTGATTAATTGGGGTAAAATATAAATCTACTTTGGCGCTAATTTGGTGGTAACAAAAATATATAGCTGTAGTGAATTTTGCGTTCGAACATGCATAATTTTGAAATTGATCTCTAAGAATTAACAGTGATTCCTTCAAAATTTGTATATTACCGGATATCCCCACCGAAACAATATCAAATGAACATGAAAACAACTTTATTTTGTGGAAATCGTTTACTTGCTATATTGTAATTGAAGCTTAATGACTCAACTTTTCATCAAGCAACGTAGAGCAGTCCTCAGAAGAATAATTCTCAATTTTTACCTTATCTACATAACTACAAATCATGACATGACCAAAACCAAGCGGCATAAAAAATCCTTCTTTAAGTAACTACATTTTATGGTAACTAACTCTTTTTCTTCACCCATCGCTGATAGTTGCGTTGGTGCGCTGCCATGCTTCGCAATGCTTCTCAGAGGGTGACGTGCGGATTTCAAACGCACACATCTACGAGGCTGTGCAACTGAGATGGTTTTACTTTATCTCGTTTTTTCTACTCTACTTATCGGACATTTGTCGACAACCGATGGAAATGGCGCCACCTAAAGCAATCAACGCCTCGGACTTCATGCTCTCGTCTTCAAGCTCACGTATACGGCTTCCCAGAATGTTATCTCCAGAGTTACCGTCATCTCTGCTGGACAAGTACGGAATACCCCAGCTTAAGATTGAGAACATATACATCGAAGATGAACATCGTACCAGTCAGACAAAGCCACAGGCTCTGGATTATATGAAATTAGCACAGCAGTTGAAGCATAAAGGGGAAGGCAGATTTGATGACAAGGACTACAAGAATGCAGGCTTGGATTTCCTTGAATCACTAGTACTATTCGTGATCGGATTCCAGTTCAAAGAAAGCAATAATGCGAGTAATAGCAGGGCACTGAAAGAGAAGGATTGGATAGGTTTAATCAGATATAGCTTGAAAATTGTTGATAATTTTGGACAGGTTGAAAGTGAACTCCCAGAATTACGGTACCTTACGGCGGTGTGCTTCTATATCAACGCTTTTGTGACCAAACACCTCTACCAATTAAAGGAAAGAGTGCTCCGACAATTGATTAATGATTTAGAAGATAAAAAATCAGACGATTATCAAAAGCTCATCAATCTGAATATTAAATTGATGAAATTGAAGAAGGTGCTTAGGAATTATCTTCGGAAGGCAGATTATAGGTTTCCCATCACCAGTGCCATTCAGAAATTTCCCCTGCTTTTTGAGCAGAGCCTTAAATCTGCAGATGAGCTTAATTTCAAGGATCTTATACTGTCTGGTACGAAAGCCTCAGGAGGCGATCAAGTCAACTACTGCCTTCCAATAGGATGGCACAATTCCAACCTATCAACGATTATAAATTTCAGCCTATTTTTCTTAAAGGACTGGGCAAAGTCAGTAGGAATCCACAATTATAACTGGAGATTCGGTGGTGTGTAACTGCTGTATCGTTGGCTTAAATTATCTTACATAAAAATAAATACACTTCAATCGCATCTCTTCTGAATCTACTGCGCTAGAGTATCAGGATAAAGGTAGAAGGAGATAGCAATGATCAAATACGTGCATATTAACATTGCTCCTTCTAACCAATTGGAGGCACCATCCAAAATCAAGTAGTTAGTGATGAACACAGCAACAAACATAACGGCGGTTTCGTAGGTAGAGAAATATAGCGACATTGGAACATTCATTGCCCAGCCGATTAGAACCAACAATGGAGTGACGAAAATGGCAATCTGAATCGATGAACCAACGGCAACACCAATTGCCAAGTCCATCTTATTCTTGTACGCAACAACAATTGCAGTAACGTGCTCTGCAGCATTGCCGACGATCGGAATTACCACTAGACCGATGAATGTTTTTGAAAGACCGGAAGTTTCCACTATACCATCAATGGACGAGACCAAGTAGTCGGCGCACACAGAGACAAGCAATGTGGTGAGCAACAAGATGATGACAGAAGAGTATGCTCCCAAATGACGAGGTTCGAAGCCACCTAGATCATATATTGACTTGGGATGCATTAAAATGCTGCCCCTATCTCTGTGAGCACTATGTCTAGAACCCACTCTCTCGATGCTCTCTTCAGAGGTGGTAGATTCGGCAGGGGGAGGAATTCCATGGCCAGCAGCAGGGGTCAATTCTGGGCTACCAGGCGAACTTTCCTCATCAAGGCTTGTTTCTTCATCAGCAAAGAGCGAGGCATGAGTCTTCAACTGGAAAATAAGGTAGAAACAATAGATAACCAACAAAAGGATTGAATTTCCTCTGGAGAACTCCAAAATCTTATTATCCAAGTTCTTTGTCTTCTCTGGCAACGATGCATGGAATGCTGCAGGTAGCAAAAGTCCGATAACAGACAATGCCAATAAGGAGCTCATTGTCTGGGCTACGGTCTGGTTGAAATACTGCTGGGAGTATCTGAAACCGCCAACTACGAAACATGATCCCAAGACAAGAAGAAGATTGGACAAAATCGATCCTAACATCGAGGCTTGAACCACCGTTATTTGGTTTTGGCACAAGGCGATTATGCTAACGATAACTTCGACAGCATTGCCAAAAGTGGCATTGAGCAAGCCTGCAAGCGAGTTGTTGTGGATGGTCTCTCCGAACTCTTCTGTAGCATAGGCCAAAACAGATGCTAGCGGTATTATACCCATGAAGTTCAAACTAAAAACAAGAATCACATTCCATTCGAGTTTGCCAGCAATTATTCCAATCGGGACAAAGAATAGGAGCCAATTAACCGGAGACGATTTCCATGTCAATTTGAGAATATCCCAGAGTTTCTCTTGCACTGTCAAGTCGGGTCTGTTGTCCACCTCCGGTGGGAGGAGACGAGTCATTTCATTGGTAGGCATGGAGACTGTACTTGCTGTTTGTCAAAGACGGTGTTAACTGTAATTGCAACAATTTTTTTTTTTTTTTTTTTTTTTTTTACGTTCCGTAGGGTGCACTTATTCTATTGAATCGGGGGCAGTGCAAGCTCAAGGCGTTATTTACTTCGAAATGTGCTAGTGCCTAGAAATTCAAGTCCGTAAATTCACTGCCAAGTAGTTGGGTTCAGTTGCGATGGGAGCTTCCAAAGAGTGAAAAGTGGATGGTTAAAATTAAAAAGTCAGGGTTAAACTTCTGAGTAAGGGTCTGCAGAGAATTATCTGCGTGCGGGGTGGAGAAAGCAAGACATCCGAAAATGTTTACCCTGGAAAAAGCCATGCCAGAAACTTATGCTGCTGGGTTTAGCCGGGTCAAAGAGGCGCAGCAGAAGCACAGACCTTAAGCTAGCAGAAAAGCAAGCAAACCGCGGATAGGAAAAGTAACCATCAAAAACTTGCCTGCGGTGAGGTAACCGACTCAAGGAGGCCTAGATATGATGGTGTAGACTATGTAGGGAGGCAGTTCCGGGCATCTAGTAGCAGTTGTAGTGGAAGCCTTGCATATCGATATGGTTCTCGGGAATTTCAGGCGGTGCATTAACGGCTGAAAAATCTGCAGGTGGAAGCTTGGAATCGGAGGTGCGCGCATGGGGCTGAAAATGGAAAAGATGAGACCAGAAAGGTGAAGAACAAAACGCAGAAAAGAGGTTAGAGAAGGTGGATATAGAATAGTAGAGACAAAAAACGCAAGGTCAAGAGTAGAGGCTAAAAAGTAAGGTGCAGCAAGATTTAGTAGATTGAGACAGCGTGCGTGCATTCTGTATATCATGGCTACCGCGCTACGCTTGGGCTTTGCGGTATTACATGCTATCTAGCTAGTGCTCTTCAAGCTGCTTGTGACATAGTGGAATGTGATCCGAAGTGTGGCCTTGAGAGAATAATAGACCCTCCGGGGTAAGGTGGGAAAAGGAAATGTATTGGGAAACGAGAAAGTGAGCCACCAATTATAATTATTTTGGCCTATGAGTAGCGTTACAAGCAGTGAAGTACCGAGACGAAACCAGAAGGAAATGCCGGTTTTTTTTTGTGCCGGCCGACATACCTAGCTCTGTCTTTCTACTAGACCGGTATTGCCAGCACCCCAGCCTGCGAGAGCCAGTAGCATGTGCATACGCTTCGTCACACAGCGCTCATCACACAGCGTTCACACGTGAGTTTTTTTCTCTACTCTCTCGTTCTAAGATGTCGAGCGTTTCGCCGAGAGTCTATTATTAATTGCCAGAAACGGGATTCTTATTCTGACGAGCATGTAGCGTCGACATTGGCATCGACGCGGCGGATCTGCCGAGCTTACTCGTGGGAAGTGGAAAAATAAAGTGGAGAGAAATAGAGTCTGGTATTGGGCCCAAACAGGAAATCTGGCGGCATGCTCCGCAGACAGAGTAAGGTGGAATTCCTGTTTAATAGCAATCGGACGTTTACGTAGTTAGGTTGGCAGAGCGTGGATAGGCGGCAACGTAGTGATGCTCTGGGTTGCTGGGCCAAGTTGAGCAAGTGCTATACCTCGGGAATTGCCGGTGATACAGATCCATGCTAGCGTAGGAATGAAGTAGGGACAAAGTAGCAGGGACAGACAAGGGACAAGCCAAGCAAAGTTGGACAGCACAATGCCAGTTCACAATCAATGTGCTGGCTAAAGTGACGCTAGCATTTTGATGGGGGAGGGGAGGGTGGATCCGAGTGCCGAGAATTACAGGGAAATCGTGTACTAAATCGTCGAAACCTCCACTACTACCCGATTCAGATAAATACCTACTGCGTTAGGAAAAGTATGAGGCCAGCTGGCTGACGTCCGAGGGACTGGGCCCCATGAAGATGAGCAGAAAATAAAAAAAAAAAAAAAAAAAAAACGATGCGAGAAGCGAAAAGCTAATAATCTATAGGGGAAAATGCCAAAAGCGATTTTTTCACAAAAACGAGCAGTTGCCTAGTGTGGAATGAGCCCAGGCCCCGGATACGGCAGTTAAGCAGTCCGAAACAACTCTGAAAACGTTGTGTGTGTGTGTGTGTGTGTGTATGTGTGTGTATGTGTGGTAGCAACACACCTGAAACATGACGGGGACGGGGGGAGCACCTACCGAGGGCCATTGTCGTTTATTCACACATTGCATCATGGGAGAAGAGGAAAGTTCCTGGTTGTTCCTGGAGCGTATAGATGGGGTAACAAAAAAAGAGAGAGAAAAAAAGCTGGCGACGGCGCGATAGTGCAGGCGACATTTTTACAGCTTGCAAGGCCGCATTAGGCGACATCTCTCAGCTTTTCCGGGATCTTCCCCCCTCGGCTAATAATTTTTGCCATACCAGGGGCACATTTCCTAGATCTAAATGCAAGACTCCATTCTCGTGACTATTTACCACCGGGGACAGAAAACAGGCCATTTGGTGTGCTGGCCTAAGTTAAGTAAGTATACTTGCTTCACGTCGCAATGGAGGTAACTACTGCGGTAAGAATCTGCCGTAATCTACCGTCCGTCCCCCGATCTGGAGAACGCGCCCCAGGTAGCGTATATAACAACCCCTTTAACAGAGCAAAGCAAAACGCGTTGAGTCGCTCTTCCCTAGGGGGCAGTAAGTAACTGGCGATAGAAATCCCGTTATGGCCACCAGCCGCTGCCAATGCTGACGATTCACGCAATTCTCACCACCGTCCCTACGCGGTGCTGGGTGGGTGGAGCAATCACTGATTAACCGCCCCCCCTTTCCCGCCCTACAGCATGGTGTGAGTCGCCAGATCGAAACCGCGAAATTACCGTGGAGTCCTCCTTACCTTCCCGTATTACGCCCAAGATGGAAACTGGACAAAAATTTTTCACCATTTTCAGAGACGCACCGTCTCCATATGCGGCGCAAGTTACAATGCAACTTGCACCAGATTTATGACCGCCCGTTTTCAGGCCATAACTAGTCTCCTAGTTTCCTGTTTTTCACTAATTCTCCATATTTCGTTTCTTTTTCACGCATATCGTTCGTCAGAGCGGTTGGCGTTTTGTCGTCAACTCCCCCTTTTAACCTACTGGCCCCACCACATTATGCCAGATATGAGCCGATCGCCTTGTCCAAGTATATAGCTGCACCGATTTCCGTAGCTTTGTCCCTTCCGTAGCACGTCTCTTACGCTTCTCCCTTCCCCCTCGCCCCTTTCTGGCCGTCGATCTTCAATCCTCCACATCACCACTTCCTTAACACTATTCACCATGTCAAACGATATCAAGGCTCTCTACGTCTTCATCAACAGACCGGTGTCATCTGAGATGGTTCATTTTCTAGTGGCGACAACCAATTCTGTCGTCGCCATATCTCCTTCCGGTTCTATAAGCTCCAGAATTCCTAGCCTCTACCACTTCATCGAGAGATTGGTCAAGTACTCACATGTCCCAACTTCCACCTTGATGTCTGCACTAGTTTACTTGACCAGGCTCCGTGACATTCTACCACCAAACTCAGTCGGCATGGAAACCACCCGTCACAGAATCTTTTTGGGTGCACTTATATTGGCTGCCAAAAGCTTGAACGACTCTTCACCAATGAACAAGCACTGGTGCAAATACACTGAAGGACTGCTCACGCTGCAAGATGTCAATGCTCTCGAGCTCGACATGATCCGCTATCTTGGCTGGGACAATCTACGCATAAACAACGAAGATTTGATAAGCAACTTTGCTCACTTCTTGCAGCCGATCAAACAGAAACTGGCTCACCAAGTCGAAGTCCAGCTCAGCAAGAAATACAGTGCCATCTCATCTTCAACCAGCACTTCTTTCGCCCAAAGTTATCCATCTCCAGCTCCATCTTTCCATACATCTTCGGCTCATTCGCCTGCAAGCATGATCTCCCGTCCGGAGCCCGTTTTTTCATACTCACGGCCTTCGCCTGCATCTCTGACTTCAAGCTCAAGGTCTAGTATCTATGAGTCTACATCTACATCCACCAACTCTGTTCCCTCGTTGGTGACCTCAGGCTCAACATCGATGTCCACAATTTCAAGCGTTCTAACGAGCAACGGTTTCGTCTCGAGCGCTTGTGCCGAACATTCGTCACCTTTGAAACCATTGAGGCTCGTCAACGTTGCTAGTGACAATGAAAAGGAGAACAATTACTGCATGAAATACTCAGGCCGCAACATCGACCTTATAAATACCCCAATTAGCATTTTAGCTGATTAAGCACTGCAAGCTACCAGATGAACAGTTATTCATCCAGCAGTTCTGCATCATATAACAAGGATTGCAGAAAAGAAAAAAAAAACATAATGCCCTCCTTTATCACGAAAGAGGTTTTTACTTACGCTTGAATTTGAAGACTAGCTCCCGCAGCAAATTCATTAACGACTTTCGACACTCAGCACGTGTATCAATCCTTAAGTACAGTGCATCGTAATATATAATAATGTACATTTCCGCATAAAGAACCAATTAGTAGCGCTTTTAATGGATGTAATTTATTAGCTTATAAAAACAAAGAAGAAAACATTCAACAACCCTCTAAAACTAAAGCAGGAATATAACTCACTAACTGTATAAATCATCTTCATCTTCTTCAGCGGTACCAAAAGCGGCTCCTGAGTTGCTTCCCGATGGTCCCGATCCATCTGCAGCGGCCGCGGCAGCGGTGTCGAAACTGAAGTTGGAAATTCCCTTCTGTGCCTGTAACTGTTGTGCATATGCCTCATATCTTCTCAATTCAGCAGGAGAAACAGAACGCTTGGCTGTCTTCATGGCTTCTTCAAAGTGAGACCTTGTAATGTAAGGAACCGGATCTGGATGCTCTTCTTCTTCAACAGGCTCCTCTCCTTCTTGGTCAACCTTCATTTCGTCTCCGCCCTCTGTAGCAGGCTCCTTCTCCTCCTTAGATTCCTCATATCTTTTCTGGGCTTCAATAGAATCCTTGATTGCAAATTTGGCTGCTCTCTGAACAATGTAAGCCAAATCAGCACCCGAGAATCCACTTGTAGCCTTGGCAATGGCACTCAAGTCGAGGCCTGGTTCCAGTGGGGACTTTCTCAACTGAGCCTTCAGAATGGACAATCTTCCTGTCTCGTCAGGCAATGGGACATAGATCAACTGATCCAATCTTCCTGGTCTAAGAATAGCAGGATCTATTTGATCCGGTCTGTTGGTAGCACCAATGATAAAGACATTCTTCTTGGCGTTCATACCGTCCATTTCTGTAAGCAACTGGTTGACGACTCTGTCTGAAGCACCGCCAGCGTCGCCCATGTTTCCGCCTCTTGCCTTAGCAATAGAATCTAATTCATCCAAAAAGACAACAGTTGGGGCAGCAGCTCTTGCCTTATCGAAGATATCCCTGATATTCGACTCGGACTCACCGTACCACATACTCAATAATTCTGGGCCCTTTACTGAGATGAAGTTGGCAGAAACCTCAGTGGCAACAGCCTTTGCCAACAAAGTCTTACCGGTACCAGGAGGACCAAAGAACAAAACGCCCCTTGAAGGAGCCAAACCAAACTTGGCATATTGATCCGGATGCATGACAGGATACTCCACCATTTCCTTCAATTCGTTCTTGATATTGTCCAAACCACCAATATCTTCCCAAGTCACATTGACGCTTTCGACAACTGTCTCACGCAAGGCAGATGGGTTAGAGTTGGCAAGGGCAAATCTAAAGTTATCCATGGTGACGCCTAAGGAATCAAGGACCTCGGCGGCTATATCGTCTTCGTCCAAATCGATCATATCCATCTTTTCTCTGATCTGTTGCATGGCAGCTTCAGAACATAGGGAAGCAAGATCAGCACCGACATAACCATGAGTCTCAGATGCAATGGCCTCAAGGTCGACGTCATCGGCCAGTTTCATGTTCTTAGTGTGAATTCTTAGAATTTCAAGTCTACCAGTAGCATCTGGAATACCTATATCAACTTCTCTATCAAATCTGCCGAATCTTCTAAGGGCAGGGTCGATGGAGTTCGGACGGTTGGTGGCAGCAATGACAACAACGTTAGATCTTGCCTTCATACCATCCATCAAGGTCAATAATTGAGAGACCACTCTTCTTTCAACTTCACCATTAGTCTTGTCTCTCTTTGGAGCAATAGAATCGATTTCATCGATGAAGATAATGGCAGGGGCATTCTTCTCGGCCTCTTCGAAGGCCTTTCTAAGATTAGACTCTGATTCTCCAGCCATCTTGGACATAATTTCGGGACCATTAATTAGAAAGAAGAAGGCACCAGTTTCATTGGCCACAGCACGGGCCAATAAGGTCTTACCGGTACCGGGTGGACCGTACATTAGGATACCCTTTGGAGGCTTGATACCGATGGCCTTAAACAACTGTGGATGTCTTAAAGGAAGCTCGACCAACTCTCTGATCTGGGCCATCTGTTTTCTACAACCACCGATGTCATCGTATCCGACCTCATTCAGGTTGTTCTCCTCATCTTCTCTGTTGATAGGCTCACCTTCGCAGTGTATTATGGTATCCTGGGACACAATTGCGTATTCTTCGGGCTCAACCTCGACGACCTTAAACTCCACCTGTCTCATGCCGCCTCTGACGACAAAGTGATCGTTCTTTCTGACAGGCCTGTAAGCATCAAGAAAGTAAGGCTTCAAGTAAACGTCGAACAATGATCCGGTTAGACCCTCGATGGTGTCGGCAATTGGTAGCACCTCGATCTTGGTGGCGAATTTGATGTCGGGACATGGGTGGATGGTGACGATGTCGCCCAATCTAATTCTCAAGTTGTTTCTGGCGAGCCTGTTGATGCGGCACACGCCGTCGTCGATGTCATCGTCAGCCAAAGCGATCAAAACGGTATCCTTTCTCTTCTTTCCCTTGACCAGGACAGCGTCACCACGGAACAACTGTAGCTTTTCCATGGTGTTGGAGTTCATCGAGATGATGGAGTTGTCGTCATTGGTGGCATCGTCAACCACCAATGCGTTGTCCTTTTTCTTTCTTCTGAGGATGGCGGTAGCCGTGGAGTCTTCTGGCTCGACTTCTTTACCAGAGGCATCCAATAGGGGCTTCTTTTCGTCTTCTACCATTTCTAACTGTCTGATTTCCAACTATAACTTTTCGACAACAAGAAATGAAAGCTTGTAAGTAACCACAGAAGATATGGGGAAGAGTGGGAATTTGGAAAGATCAGTATATATGATTTTCGTGCTGGTCGCCATCAATGGCAAAAAAGAGAACGGCCAAAAAAAATAATGAGCGAGGGGCCGGGGGGGCGCTAGGCGCTAGCGGGGACAGCGTGGTGATTTACCAGGATAAGTCGCCCGCGAAGACATCGAGATAGCCACAGGGAGAGAGAGCGATAAGATGTGGCTGGGGTCCCGGTAAGGCTGATGCGGAAGATTCTAGAGGGTGGGTGGAGGCTGTAGTGTGCGGTGGAGAATACCGGGAATGCTGAGAGAGATGCAAAGAAGTGAAGTGAGGTGGATGAAGTGAGGTGGATGAAGTGAGGTGAGAGAAGGGAGAGAAGGGAGAGAAGGGAGGTGAGAAGTGAGTAAGTTGATTGGGCGACACTGCTGGGTATGGTAGCGGCAGGTGAATGGTACTGATTGTTGGTATGAGCTCATTTCAGCACTCAGCCCACAGCACTCAGCCCACAGCACATTGTACAGTAGTAGGTGGTCAGCAGTAAGTGGTCAGTAGTAGGTGGTCAGTAGTAGGTGGTCAGTAGTAGGTGGTCAGATGCTCCCGCTCACTATGCTCCCGCTCACATCGCTTAGTCAACCTCTGTAGAACCTCCGCAGCAGATCAATACCGTCATCACTAGTAGTCCTACGTAACACCTACACCTTAATAATGCTTTCATTGTTCATTATTTACGAACATTATCAAGCCGTTTGGCTGGCTGCTGGCGCCAGCTTATTGCTTCTCAATCTTGGCAACCAACTCCTTTGCAAACGCAGCCAACTCGTCCATGTTGGCCTGCTTGGCCGGCCATCCCTCAATCAAGCCAGTCTCCTGGTCCCTCTTCGGAATAAGATGGAAGTGGACATGATCAACCTCTTGGTGGGCGATTCTACCATTGTTTTGTAGAAGATTATAGCCCTCTCCTAACGGAGAATCATTCTCCAGGCCAAGTGCCTTGACCAACTTCTTGGCGATAGGCAAGATGTCCTGCAAGTACTCGTCGGGAATATTGTGCAACTTGGCCCCATGATACTTTGGAATGATCAAAACATGGCCCTTGGCAGTTGGCTGGATATCCAAGAAAGAATAGCTGTACTTGGTCTCGATCAGCTTAAACGAGGGAATCTCGCCTGAACATGCTTGTTAGTAGCCGAAACACACCTTGACATTCTGCTGCATACTTACCCTTGATGATTTTACAGAAGATGCAACTTGCTTCAGATGCCATTGCGTGTCAATTGCTGGGATGCAGAAACCTGAGTAAGTGCAATATTCTCCGAAGAAATTCGCATCGTTTCGCTGACAGCGACTCGACCCGATCAAAAGTGCGGGGAACGGAGCGTCTGCTACGGCGAGATCTACTCCACCACAGAGACTGTGGACTGGGCGGCATGTAGGAGCTGGAGCAGCAGGATGAAACCACCACTGAAGTCGGGAACCTGAACAGCTGGCAAGAAAGGAGTCACTGGCATTTGCAGCCCGAATAAGCCTGGGAGAGCTAGAGTTTAGTTGCTCGGAGTAGTAACAGCGGCCTGCATTGCATACAGCTGCCGTACACCAGTAGATAAAATACTGCGCCCCAGCAGATACTGTCTGTAGACTTGGAGGTGGCTTTGGAGGTGGCTACATGCGCAGGTGCACCAGCCAGCCAGCCAGCCAGGGGAGGGAAGCCAGTAGCTCAACGGCACCAGCACTGGCACCGGCACCGGCACCCGTATACGCCTGCGCCTATAAATTTGCTCGTACTATATTAATCCATTAATATTACATGCCGACCATGCTGCTGAACTGCCTTATACCCATGCTGGTGATCATCTGGAAGCCCTGTGCGCCGTACGGAAAGTAGCTCAACGTGTAGTATATCACCGAGAATATCTCTACCACGCCAGCGATGAGCGTGAGAATGGTAGACTTCAAGATGGCAGCACAGTAGATGGTGCTTATTATACTGCCAAAGAAGATTAGCGTGAACGGAAGACGCTCCTTGGATATCAAGTGCCGACAGTAGTCCATCGGTCCCTGTAGACATCCAAAGCTGAGTACGAAAAGCAACGATCCCAAGGTCCATAGCATGGCGAATTTACGTGGCTTTAGCGTAAGCACAGGAAATAGGACAATGCTTAGTGCAAAGCAGCCTATCGAGCTCACCATGAACAAGAAAAAGGCAACAAGCCTTTCAAACCTCGACATCTTGAACCATGACGGCTCCTCCTTGGGCTGGAGATCCTGACTGGTCATAGGCAAAACATTATATGCTTGCTCATGACCATCGTGCAATCTGTCTCCGATAGAACTGAACAGTGACTTCGCCTTACCCGCCAACGAAGATGCTGCTTCTCCATTATGTGCAACAAAGTTCGAGAGAAATTCGGCGTTATTTTCACTCATTATATTAGGCTAACATAAATAACCCCATTAACTTGATGAGAAAAACACAGAGTGTAACGCCAGATTTTCTCGCATATTTTCACTGTGAGAGTCCCGCACTAGGAATATCAAGTAAGTAAGTACACCCACCCACCACACACGATATATAACAATATTGCTGGTAGCTTCTGGCACGAAACAAGCGGCATTACCAGCACGGTATCAAGCGCTTCAGTATAGTGAATACATACAGCAGGCAAATGAGCCCATCTACTTCTAATCTGCCCATTCAAACAAAAAGTATTCCATTAAATATTGTATATCACCTGCTCGTAAACATTATGTAAGCCATGAGTCAAGACCGTAATCCTGCACACTACCTCCCTGAGATGGCCTGGCTTTGAGAAGATCCTCAAGGTATTTATTGGACTTCCCCAACTCTACATCCGCCGGACTCTGGCCCTGGACAAGATCCGCCGATAATCGCTGCCTAGAATGAGGCTGTGTGACGCTTTCTATCTTCTGCACCGTTGTGTTCCCGGATGGTGAAGGTAGGGACTGTGGCGATTGGTATAAGTTAGTGATTGATCGGTGCTGCGATTGTGATGGCGATAACTGGTTGAGCGGGCTTTCCGTATTGATATCTAGCGGACTTGTGCTGTTTGAAAAGGAGGACTGTCCATCATTGAATCCGATGCTGCTTGGATTTGTCAGAGGGCCTTTTAGAAGATCCGGCCCGTTCAATTTATTTTTCAAGTCCTCACTTGACGAAACAAGATTTGAAGGTACACCGTTTCCATTTCCTGGCTTTGAAAGTTCCTCTATCCGCTTGTTCAATTCTTCTAGTCTAGAATCCTGAGAATTCATGATGGTCTGCAAATACTGGATGTAGTCGACCGACTTTGTCAAGATCGTACTTTTGTTGGCTTTCAGACCCTTATTTGGATTATTTTTCATCCTTGAGCAGTCATATAAAAGGGTCGGAGGTATCAAGTTGCCTAGCTCCTTGATCTTTTCCTTGATCAAGTCCCTTCTTCTCCGTTCGACTGCATTGTGGAGCTCTTTACGGCGACTTATCTTTTTCTCTTTGGTAACGACATTCTTTGGGTTCACATGGGAGCCGAGTGAAGCGGGCGAGCCAATGGCCTGGAGGGAAGGGGAGTTTATTGGGGATCTCAAGTAAGAGTCATTATAACTGCCTCCTTGATACGAATCATAAGGAGAGTCTGCGAAACCATCGTAGTTAGAACTTGGCGACATCAAATTGTTCAAGGAAGTACCTAGCTGTGAGGTATAGCTTTTACCAAATTGGTTGGAGACGGAAGCAGATCTCTGCGGATCGGTTTCAGACAACCTTGGAGAGAAGTACTGGGAATTCAACGAGGAAGGAGCCTGCCCATTGTTGACGCTGGAAGATCGTTCTGGCACACCAGCACCAGTGAAAGATTGTGGACTAGACACAAAGTTGCCATTGCTGATGTTATTATCGTCATTATTATTATTGGTATTACTATTGTTGTTGTCGTCATCCAGGTTGAAGCCCAAGCTGTTATTGTGACTCATGAAAGCTGTTCCAGGGAAAATATCCTCCTGCTTGATGTGTGGGTAGTCATTTTGTCGAGTGATGCTTGAGAGGTCCTCATGCTTCATGGCCGAAGACGTGAACATGCCTTTGCTGTTGTTGTATGTGGAGTCCGAGGAAGTTAATATATCGTTCAAGCTTCCACCACCTCCGTTGGTGGCATTCACATCGGTCCCTTGAAAGATCTTCATGAAGGCAAGGTCGTGATTAGCATCGCCGTTCGACTCGGTAGCAGCCAAGCGGTCGATCTTCTTGCTGTCGTCAAAGTTCGGCGATGGCATTCCTGCTCCGAAGTCGTCGTAGTTGTCAAAATCAAGAGGAATGTTAGACTTGGACACGTGCAACAGCCGGCTGAAGTGCGGTTGCTGCTGCTGCTGCTGCTGTTGACCCGGCGTTGGCTGCTGCTGGCCAGGCTGAGGTGGCCCCATGAGAGTGTTCATGATTGGAGAATTGGACTCCTTATCGTTGAGGAAGTCGAAGTTCTCCATGGTGATGAGTAATCGGCAAAGAACGTGGACTCAAACAGGCAGTATATTGGTAGAAATGGGGGGAAAAATCTGGTTAAAATATACCTTTGGTTGGCTAAATAAGTGAATGCAAAGAATGCAAAGTGCGCAACTGCTCGTTGGTGCACCAAGTTATTTTTTCTTCTGTTTCCGCTCCAAACATTCCCCGGTTTCAACAGCCTTCCATTTTTTTTTTTTTTTTTTTTGTTTTTTTTTTGTTTTTTAGAGGCGGGGGATTTTCACACTCTGCTGTTGCTCGGTGTGGCTTGTGCCCCGCTGACTGCTGTCGGACGGAGACAGGGCGTTAAGGGCAGACGGGAGGTGCGAAAGCTGGCGAAGGCAAGGCTGATGGAGTAAATGAAGAAGGACAGAGAATCGGTGATGACGGAGATTCAAAAGACATATCGCCCTCATGTTGATGTAGAAATATAAATGGGCGGCTGCCCTTATAAATGAGCATATGCTCAGGTATGTTCAGGTATGTTCAGGTTTCATGTGAAGATCTCCTCGTGTATATCTATCCAAACATGTACGACTGCCATGGGTGCTACTGGCGGGTCTACTACAGAACTGCCTACTAGCAGCGTCTCTGCATGCTGTGTTGCAAAAGTTTAGTCCACACTGCGGAAACGGCCCGGTGCGAATATCGGCATATTTTGCTTCCGGTGTTCGTGCCCCGGTGGAAAAATACACAAAGAAGTTGCATGCCGCTTAGCAATTGCCGACACTTGGCTGCGGCAGAAAAGTGGTTTCGTCGGTGTTTCCGGCGATGAGCAATGGATGAGATCTGGGGGGTACTGGATTCGGAGTAGTACAATGCCTGAAATATAGGAGTTCACGAACAAGGTTCAATTCAACTGCAAATACAAATTTGGATACTTTACTCTCGACACTGGCTCACTATCATTGAGAAAAAGCCGGGTTCCTGCCTGCTGTAAACTGTAATATCAGCTAGCTTACCTGTAGGCTTATTTCAATTGATACGCGGGGCCAGGCGACATATATTTCTTGGGTGCAAAAAGTTCCCGGTGCACTGGGCACTATCGCCCGTGACATCCGGCTACGCTGAGCGGCATAGCCACAGGTAGGTGAAATCTGGCGATTGTAGCTACACAGTTCTCTGTCTTGATGCGGTGGCAGCCCTCCGACCAAATTTAATATTACAGTTTTAGTGTAAGGTAGCAAACTGGGCTCTCTGGGCTCTGCGCCCCGAAAATACCGTACTCTGTTCTCTCATGGCCTTTGTTTTATGTAGGGAGGACCCTCGACATTGCTACAGTGTAAAAGCGGACTAATGCCTTCTCCTAGTGCTCCCAATGCTCCTAGTGCTCCCAATGATCCTACTCGTTCCCAAATTTCCAAAGCAATGAAGGGGCAGTAGAGTTTACACCTTCACTAATGTATCTTGCAGACTCCGGTAAAGAATGAAACGACTATTCTCCTTGAAAAAAGCTCCACCTTCTTTCGGGGTCCAACTTTGGGGTGGAGAATGCTGCCACTCCGGTCAGCTTTCTGCTCGATGTCACAGTAGGACCGGGATGTTGAGAGTGATCATTTAAGCTACCAGCTGTAAACGCCAAGCCTTGAAAATGCCGCTTGGCTTCCCGTCTCTTTCGCCATTCAATGCTGGCCAAATCGAGTTGTAGAATCACATTTGAAAAAATCATATTTTGTAATTCCAGCTTCCTTACCTCAGAAAAGCTGCTGTATAACCCTTCTATCTTTGGTTTCCTGGGAAAAATCACCCTATTCTGATTAAAGTACCGGAACTCTCCACTCTGCTCAACGAGTCGGCGCTTAGGCATTTTATTTGGTTCCAAGTGTCGGACAAACTCCTCTCTCTCCTCTGCCCATTCGAACCTTCCAGGTTGCTCTTTTACCATTTTCTTCAAGACAAGAACAGTGGTCAACGGAATGCTACAGCAGCATCCATCTTCCAGCAAACAGCTCTGTTTTTCTACTTGTTTCTACTGCTACCAGAAATTTCAGTAAATATCTGGTAGCAGAACTCATCTTTACACCGCCTGATAAGCTTTGCTACTTTACCTCCCCCTCCAAAAAAAAAAAAAAAAAAAAGACTCCGCGCGCCGTGAAAAGTAACATAGCATAACATACACACACGCGGCAGGCTTTAAATCTGTAGAAGAATGTTACAGGGTAGCTGTTGGTCCATGAGTAGTAGTACTTTTTGAGCACGCACACGGGAGACGGATACCAAAGCAGCTGAGGATGCCAAGAGGAAACGTACCACGACAGGGACGACGCCTCAGCGCGTCAAACCCGCGGGAAGAGACTAGTTTTGAGGAATACTATAACAACCTCCATGTTGAAAGACCTCTGGAAACCAAGATTATTAGGGGAGAAAGTGGGGCTTTGGCAAAGCTGTACGAAGATCCAAATCTGGTGGCTTACAGAAACAAACGCCGGCAGCATGATAGGCAGATTCTTGATACGTTGAAGCGACCGAAATTCCGGAAACTTCCCGAGCATGATCCGCATCAGCATCTAGAGATGGATGGGTCACCCTTCAGCCCGACAACCAGGTTGCTTAATCTAGGATACTCGGATCCCGCACAAAAGAAGCATGCGACAAAAGTATCTTCGACGTACCAGCGTGCAGACGACTCCCAGTATGGATTGGTGAAGGGAAATCTACTATACGATGAAAAATTCCAGGTGCTCTACGATATGGACGAGCAGGACTATCTTTTCATCAGGCATCTGAACGAGCTGCGCATCTCTAAGAACTTGAATTGTCTAAGCGAAGAGCTTTTTGAGGTCATTATCACCTTTTTTGAGAACCAGTTCTTCTTTGTAGAACGATTGCTTCCTCCGCTTTCATGGGACAGATCGGATGCAGATGAGAAACAGAAGCTTCAGGCATCGATATATGGCTCGGACGATGGTACAGGAACTGCTCCGGAGGAAGACCAATGCTGTGCAGTTTGTAATCTTAACGACAGTGATGCGTCTAACGCAATAGTATTCTGTGATGGATGCAACATCGCCGTCCACCAGGAGTGTTATGGCATTGCCTTCATTCCTGAGGGTCCCTGGCTATGCCGCCGTTGCTTGATTTCCAGAAACAACGAGCAGAGATGCTTGTTTTGCCCCAGCACAACCGGTGCATTCAAGCAAACCGAGAATGGCTACTGGGCACACGTTATTTGCACACTCTGGATCCATGAACTCTACTTCGCCAATCCAATTTACATGGAACCAATTGAAGGCATTCAGAATGTGCCCAAGGGCAGATGGAAACTAACTTGCTATATTTGCAAGCAGAAGGTCGGAGCTTGCATTCAATGCTCCAAACCTTCTTGCTTCGCAGCATACCACGTGACGTGCGCAAGAAGGGCCGATCTTTACATGAAATTAACCCATGGAATTAAAGGTGCCATCGACAACAAGTCGACCGCCATATCTTTTTGTGATAGACATTCACCACCTGGCTGGCTAGAGTCACACAATCCAAAGCTAGGTATCCAGAAGACAAAACTTTTCTATTCAATGAACAAGCTTAAAAGTGTACAGAGTGAGCGCAATAAAATCAGAATAACCTCAGAAGAAAAACGGATATTCGATGAAACAAAGGGGTATCTCTTCAGATGGAAGACACCTAAGAATTCACCTGTGGTGCCGGTAGTATTCATTAGAAGATTGCAAGAGTTTTTACGGAAAAAGCATCTCTACTTGGACGATGAATTCAGCATCCTTACAGAACTTGCCAAGTATTGGACGCTGAAAAAGGAGATGACAAAACTTCCTTTGATTAGGCGTCCTGATCCCATTAATTACAGCTCCCTTACGGAGAAGGAAATCAAAGAAAGGTTTGCAACACTGAACTTTATTCAGGAGGACGTCAGAAAGATAGAAGACATTTCAGATGATATAGTGAAGCGCTCAAAACTATCATTAGAACTCAATGAGGCCATGATAACCGAGCAGGAGATATCTAAATTTCCACTGCAAAAGGCCATTTTTGATTTGGGAAGCTGCTTTTTCCGTTATGACAAGGCCAACTCTATGAGTTCCATCGTAGTGGATGATCCTAATATTCCAAGTGCATCCAAAATTATGGAATGTCTGGAAAGCGCAAAATACCAGAAGCCATCGCAGCTAATAAAAGATATAACTAGCTTTGAGTCATGGGTTTTTTCTCATTATGGTTCCAACTCCGCTGCTTTCCGTTATTTGAGAAGAATCTGGGACAGATCGAAAGGCCGAAAGTACAAGGCAGCTTTGGAAATTGAAAGGCATATCCTACATAACAATGATGAAGATGAGCAACATGTCGATGGTGCTGTTCATGGCCAACTAAAGCTTCAGAATGCCAAAAAGCGCAATAATAAGTTTCCGGCCCCAAGGAAAGGCTCCAAGATTGTAGCGGAGGATAACATAGCAAAGAGATTAAGGGGAGTATCCAATACACGGGGTGATAATCTAACCATTGCACAGCGACTGAAACGACACCTGCAATGATCTCTGTATACTAGAATAATTTGTAATCGTAATTAAAAGGCTGGTCCTCAATGATAGACATGAACAAGCTAAGAATTTAAAGCAGGAGAGCTTTCTGAAAAGTAGTTTTCTAGCTAGATTTTAAGGGTGTTCGTAGTGTTTCATGCCTCTCCGGGGCTTTCTTCGGTTTACACGCATCTTCTTCGGCAAACCATCTTAATTTAAGTCGTGCTTGTCAGTAAGAGCATAAAGATTGCTCCTTCCTTTAGCTTTTTTTACTGCTACCCATTTAAATATCAACGGTATGTATTTGCCGGTTCTTGAAATCAAGAACGTTATCAACCCCTAGAAAGGGGAACCAAAGGAAAAAATGATAGATAATTAATAAGAAATAACGAAACGCAAGTAACTATAAACGTATAACATCAAGTCCGCAGGATGCAGTGCTTTAAGCTGATTACAATCTATCGTAGTACTCTTCGTAACCTGGAACCTCTTCCTTCATACCCTTTCTCTTTCTGGATTCGTAGACAATTTGACCTGGCTTCGAACTCTTATCGGTTGGGTCTCCCATCATGGTTGCCCAGTGATCGAAGATCATCTGTGGGAAAGCTTGACCACCAGTAGCCTGTCTCAACTCACCGTTGAAACCGAAGGACTCGTTAACAGGCAAGTAAGCCTTGACTGTGAACAATGGAGTACCTGGTCTTTGCTCCTCAGAGACAACTTGACCTCTCTTTCTGTTCAACACAGAGTAGATACCACCAATGGCAGATTCTGGACATTGAACTTCAACCAAGAAGACTGGTTCTTGGATTCTTGGCTCAGCCAACAACATGGCAGCAAAGGTAACTCTTCTCATGGTTGGCATGATTTGACCGGCACCTCTGTGGATGGCATCAGCATGCAAGGTAACATCCATCATGTTGAATCTAACACCTCTCAACTGCTCACCAACAATTGGACCCTCCTTAGAAGCCCATTGGAAACCAGAGTTGACGTGATCCTTGATTTCGTTCAAATACTGAACAGCCTTAGTTTGGTCGACAACAACGTTGGCACCGGTACCATCTGGACCGAAGCACCAGATCTTTCTGGCATCACTGACATCCCAACCATAGTCATCAGCCATCAATCTGGCTCTGACCTTGAAATCGGCTCTTGGGTCAATTGTACCAGCCTCAATAGCATCACAGACCTCGTTATCCATTGGAGCAGCCTTCAAGTATATTCTGTTATGCTTATTTGGAGACTTGGAAAGAGCAACCTTGCTGGACTCAGCTTCGACGGTTTCTCTGTAGGCAACAACAGGTGGAGACACTCTCAATGGAACACCAGCATGATCGTGTTCCAAATCGCTCAAACAGACCTCCAAATGCAACTCACCAGTGGCAGCAACAATATGCTCACCAGATGGAGACATGTAACACAAGACACAAGGGTCAGACTTGGACAATCTCTTCAAACCCTCGACCAACTTTGGTAAATCGTTACCGTTCTTAACATCGACAGCGACCTCAACAACAGGGGAGACAGAGAACTTCATGACCTTCATGTTGTATGCAGAGTCGGAAGTGGTCAAAGTACCACTCTTTAACAAGAATTGATCGATACCGACCAAACCAACAATGTTACCTGCTGGACAATCATCGATTGGCTCGACGAATCTACCCATCATCAAAACAGTTCTTTGAACGGCCTTGATGAACAAGTCCTCCTTCTTACCTGGAACGTAGTTTGGACCTTGGATTCTGACCTTCATACCAGATCTGATGGTACCGGCAAAAACTCTACCGAAAGCGTAGAATCTACCCTTATCCGAGGTAGGGACCATCTTGGAAACGTAGAACATCAAGTTAGACGTTGGATCACAGTTCTTGATGGCAACACAGTTTTCATCGTCCTTTGGACCTTCGTACAATGTCTCAGCTCTGTAGGCTTGAGCGGTAACTGGGGATGGCAAGTACAAGACAATCATCTCCAACATGGCATCAGCAGCTGGCAAGAACTTTCTCATAGCAACCTTCATCAAGGCCTTACCCTCGAGATCCTTCTCATCACCCTTCAATTGGATGCCCAACTTCTCTAGCAAGGTTGGAATCTCATCCTTCTTGAAGTTCATGATCGAGTTAATGACTCTGTAAATTGGATCAAGAACAAGCATGTTGAAGGCTCTGGTTAATTCTCTGCCCTTAGCATCCTTAGACTTGGAGGTCCACTTGTGGGTTCTTGCGTTAAAGTAGTGGTCTCCCCACAATCTCTCCATCATCTTGGATCTGTCGACACCAAACTTAGAGGCATATCTCTGAGCGAACTGTCTGATGGTAAAGGCCCAACCGTGCAAACCGGAACCAAAGGCAACAGTACCCTTATCTGGGTAGACTTGGCAGTCACCCAAAGCCTTGTCGAAGTAGGTAGCAATGACAACATTGACGGATTCGACAGTTCTGGCGAAAGTCTGGTACAACTCTTCCTGGTCGATTTGCAATTCAAGAATGGCTCTGTCGACTTTGTTGATGATCAAGACAGGCTTAATTCTTTCACCCAAGGCCTGTCTCAAGACGGTCTCGGTCTGGACACAGACACCTTCGATGGTATCGACGACGACCAAAGCACCATCGGTAACTCTCAAAGCAGCAGTGACTTCAGAGGAGAAATCAACGTGACCTGGGGAATCAATCAAGTTAACCAAGAACTTGTTACCAACGGTCTTCTGCTTGATGTCCTTAACCTCATCTTCTGGCAATTCGGAATATAAGGAAATAGCGGTGGACTTGATGGTGATACCTCTTTCTTGCTCATCCTTTCTGGTATCTGTGAATCTGGCCTCACCAGCCTTGGCAGCAGAAATAATACCTGCCCTTTGAACCAACGAATCGGTTAAAGTAGATTTACCATGATCGACGTGGGCAATGACGGACATGTTACGAACGTTCGTAACTTGGTCCATCAAAGCTCTGATCTGTTCAACAGTGAAGTTAACCATCTTGTGACTTCTATTATGTGTATTCCGATTAGACTGTTACTAGCAGAAATCAAATCAGCTTTAATAAAAACAAGAAGGAGAAGAGAAAGAAAAAAATTTCTTGTTACCACTTCTTTTTTTTTTTTTTCCCCCTTACTGCGTTCTCCTCAATCCAGTTGAAGAAAAAAATTTTTCAGGTCAAAAAATTTTTCCTGTTTTTTGCTTAGTCCGGTGAAAAAAAGCCGTGGGCATGGAAGCTTAATGCGCTCAAATTGTGAGACCTACGAGGGAAGTCCATGGTCCGGGTAAGCCACGCCGCGACAGGCACGTGAGCGGTTGCGGCGGAGCCCGCTTCTTAGTTGTGATGATATAATACCTTGTCAACATGTAAATTGGAAGGAGGATGGAGACAAGGAGAAGAAAACACAAGATATGCAAGAGAAAGTATGCAAGAGAAATTTGGGTCACTGTAGATATGATGTAGTTTCATTCCAGTCTGGAAGCATGTTGAGAAGGCTCCTTTTGGAGCGGGCTGCCGGTGGCAGTCTAAATAAAGTATTAAGTAATCATTGGGCGGTGATGTCTGGCGGTTATCAAACTAATGGACCCGTGTACTGGCGGTGGAGTGATTGTCAAATGAAAGTATGCTGAAACCATTATTGTAGAGAGTAATCGGCCAAACTATTGTCAGAAGAAGCATACTCTGCTATGGTAAGGATCGAAATCTAGGTGGCCGTGGCAATGGCACTGGTATTCACGGGATTTAGAGAGAGCAGCATCGCACTGCCATTGAATCTAGCATTTATCCTAAAGGGTTGAATGAGTACCTGCAGATGAATTGTTGCAGATACGAGGTGCCAAGTAATCGATAAAGCAGATGGCCACGTTAGGGATATGTAAATGGCTGGCTGCCTTGCTCTACTGGTTCCAGATCCTACTGGCCGTTATCAAATTGATGTACAAAATACCTTGACTCTAAATATACATTCTTTATTGGTAATAACCCTGCACAGATAACGCAGCTACCTCTTTCATGCCATGAGCCACACCATCACGGCTTGGATAATAAAGGAGTAGAAAAACAAATACTGAGTCCGGATACGTCTGCTTGCCGTGGATAAGCTGCCGGATTCCATGCCGCTCGGTAGGACAACGTACTTCAAGGATCTCATCAAGAAGAAGCCAAATGAGAAGACTGTGGCAACAAATCCTGTACCGATCATGAAGTAGGAGCTAAAGAAATTCTTGATTAACATGAGGCAGAGCACCGACACAAACTTGTATCCGCTGTAACTGATCAAATCCCAGATCTTGCTTTTCTTGGACCCTATTCCAAGTGCATAGAACGAGATCTTTAGGATCATGATATCGATGGCATAAAAGGCCAATGTTCGGGTGGTGGCGTAGCCCAACATCTGTGGATGGAAGTCGCCGTGAATTCCAGAAAACAAAGCCCAGATCAAGATGTATGTGATGAATGCCATTGAGGGAATGTACAAGTCCGGAGCATTGATGTCTTCGATAGGAGTTGCGTATATCTCCATACCGGCGCCATTAGGCCCGTCTGCCGTTGATCTGAGTTGCCGGATCCACGATTTATTCCTATATGGAAATAGTATGAGCATCAGCTTGTGCAGAACGTAAGAGTTCGAAACCTTGAAGTAGTATTTGATGTCCTCTTCGCCCACTATCTGGCGAAGGTTCTTCTGCATGTACTGCTGAGAAGCGTTAAAGGCGGACTGGCTGAAGTGGAGTCCCATCTGTGCTGTCGGGTCATTGAAGAACGTGTTGAAGTTCATGTTTCCCAGTGCCGGCTGTCCCTCAGGACCATTCTGCAGCTGTGGTTGCTGGTGTAATTGCTGGTGTAATTGTTGTTGATGCTGCTGTTGTTGTTGCTGTTGCTGTGGTGACTGTCCCTGTGGATAGTACTGTTGCTGATATGTGTTCTGGCCGAAAGACTGCTGGTGCTGGCCGCTGTCCAGACCGCCAGCATGACTGTACTGGTTTGCCTGCGACAAGAATGGCTGGGAAGCCGAAGTATATGGCTGTGCCGATGGCTTATAGTTGTCTGGGTTATACATGTGTACCGATTTGCTTGAGACTGAGCAACGCACTGTCTATCAGCCAAAAGCTTACTGAGGTTGCCGCTCTTGGTTAGCAGAAACGAGCGAAGAATTTTGGCAAATGGTGTGGGTGAGCTCGCGCAGCGAGCAGCGAGCGGCGAGCGGCGAGCAGCGTACCAGGGGATGGAGGAGTGAGCGACAGGGCTGCAGACTTCTACCGGGGGACGTCTAAGCAGGTGGGGGACGTGTACGCAGGCTTGCTTGCGGGCGCACAGCTAGAGAGGCAGGATACACCATTGTACGCTAACTAAGCAGGGGGCCTGGATTAGCCGTGGACACTTGAGTCGGCTGCCGGTTGTTCCGGCTTCGTCTGCCAGATGAGCTACACGAGCAACAGAACCAGATGAGTTCTTTGGTTCGTTTTCAGCCATATCCTTTTTTTTTTCGTTGCTTGGTTCTTCTGCTTTACGGTCTCCCAGGGGTCCCTGAGATGCAGCGAAATGCCGAGGTCAGGGCAGAGCGAAAATCACATATATACGGAAGATGTTAAGATGCCATAGTGCCTGTCTAGCTCGGTGCAAGAATTTTGTCCACTTGCACGAAACCATGTATTGTAAAAGTAGTGACCTTGTTTGAGCAACCGGTCTTTTGAGTTGTTCAAAGGCAGCTAAGCTGTGGCTGTCGCCATAGACGGCTAGAAGACTGCACTTCTTTACGGCGCTTATTTATTTATTTTTTTATTGTATCGCACCGCACCTCCTTTACTGCTTCTCATTGAGGTAACCACACTACACGCCGAATCTACTGTCCCTGCTTACACCCAACCTTACACTAATCTCCTACGGCCGAATTATGGCTACTTTACCGGTTGGCAAACAGTCTCCACATGCATACCTTCGGCTCTTCTCGATACTACCAGCTGCCACCGTCTCCAGATAGCTAAGCTATAGATAGCTTCTTCTCAACAACCGGGCCCGGTATCCTTTATCGGGGAGACAGGAATCAAGGCGCGGCCGTGCACGCGCTAACGCCAAATCTAAAGCAAACGCGTCCAGCAGTATGTATACCAGTATACCGTTTTAGCTTCATTCAGTTTTCCAAGAAGAATCGTCAAATACCCAAATGCCGTCTGCAAAATTGGGCCCATGGGGACCCGGTTCCACACGGTACGTCAAAAGTACAAATACAAAGCAGGCGAACCCGTTCACAGGCGGAATTAAAGGGTTTACCGAGGAGGAGAAGTACGGAACCAACTATGGCCGCCAGGATCGGGGCATTTACAAATTCGAAGCCCTAAAGGAGATCGACCGGATTGACTCTGTGTTTGGATTCGAAAGGTACGAGTCTGGACCAGAAAGAGTGGGCTGGTTAGCCAATTTCCACACTACAACAATACCCAGCCAGGAAGTGCTAGCCGGTCTTGCAGGTGTAGAGTACTACTTCCTAGATGAAGAGGGTGGCTCCTTCAAAGTGACCATGCCGTACGATCCGTATTTTCTGCTTATATGCCGACCGGGAACAGAGCTAGAAGTCGAGGAGTACTTGGGAAAGCTGTTGGAATCAACGGTGAAGAAGATCGACGTGATCGACAAGGAGGATCTAAATATGCCCAACCACCTTCTGGGCCTGACCAGAAAGTTGCTAAAGCTGAGATTTCACAACATCGCCGATCTTCTTGAGGCCCGAAAGATTCTTCGCCCTATCGTTGCTCGCAACAAGGAGGATAGAGCCAGCAAGGATGTATACACTTCCATCAAACTCAATTACAACAACTTCCTCAAGCCCCAGCATGACGGAGATAAACTCATGGACGACGAATTCAGCAGCGCCGACAGTGGTAAACACGTAGATCCATCCGAGCTGATTGAGGATTTGAGGGAATACGATGTTCCCTACCACGTTCGTGTATCGATTGATAAGGATATCCGTGTCGGCAAATGGTACACTGTCAAGGTCGAAGAAGGGAACGTCAGCTTCACGGAAATGAGAGACAAGATCTCTTTTGCCGATCCTGTTGTTCTTGCATTTGATATCGAGACCACCAAAGCCCCATTAAAGTTTCCCGACAGTTCGATTGATCAGGTCATGATGATTTCCTACATGATCGACGGAGAAGGTTTCTTGATTACCAACAGAGATATTATCAGCGAGGATATCCAGGATTTCGAATATACCCCTAAACCCGAATATCCAGGTTCTTTTACCATTTTTAATGAGCCCAATGAAAAAGCCTTATTGGAGCGTTTCTTTGAGCACATTCAGGAAGTGAGACCCACAGTTATAGCTACATTCAATGGTGATTTCTTTGATTGGCCTTTTGTCGAGTCAAGAGCAGCATATCATGGCATTGATATGTTCAGGGAAATTGGCTTTGCCAAGGACAGTGAGGGAGAGTATAAATCCAAGCACTGTTGCCATATGGACTGTTTCAGATGGGTGAAAAGAGATTCTTATCTTCCG
Source organism: Allodekkera sacchari (assembly GCA_030565225.1). Classification (NCBI taxonomy): domain Eukaryota; kingdom Fungi; phylum Ascomycota; class Pichiomycetes; order Pichiales; family Pichiaceae; genus Allodekkera; species Allodekkera sacchari. Next base: position 57,439 of record JAJMBG010000017.1, read on the forward strand.
CAGGGAGCTCAAGGTTTGAAAGCTGTGACAACCGCAAAATTGGGATATAACCCTACAGAATTGGACCCGGAGTTAATGACTCCTTACGCATACGAGAAGCCACAGCAACTATCCGAATACTCTGTCTCTGATGCTGTGGCTACTTACTACCTTTACTACAAATATGTTCATCCTTTCATTTTTTCTCTTTGCACTATTATTCCACTAAACCCAGATGAAGTTCTAAGAAAAGGTACAGGTACCTTATGTGAAATGTTGCTTATGGTGCAGGCCTACCAAAAAGGGATATTGCTACCAAACAAACACACAGATCCTCTTGAAAGATTTTATGATGGAAGATTGTTGGAGTCAGAAACTTATGTTGGTGGAAGAGTTGAATCTTTGGAAGCCGGTGTGTTTAGGGCTGATCTCGAAACAGATTTTGTGGTCGACCCAACGGCTGTTGATATCTTATTGAAAGACTTAGATGGTGCTTTGAAGTTTTCAATAGTGGAAGAGAGCAAGAAGAAACTAGAGGACGTCACAAACTATGATGAGATATACCAGAAGGTAAAGGGTCAATTAATGGCATTAAAGCAGCACACGAAAAGGAGGGAGAAGCCTATTATTTATCATTGTGATGTCTCCTCCATGTATCCCAATATCATGATGACTAATCGACTACAGCCAGATTCTATGAAATCTGAGCAGGACTGTGCCGCATGTGATTTCAACAGGCCTGGCAAAAAGTGTGATCGACGTCTAAGTTGGGCTTGGAGAGGCGAATTTTATCCGGCAGATATGAGCGATTATAATATGATCAAGAATGCTCTTCAGGGTGAAACATTTCCTCCTCGCAAGCCTGGCTTACCACGCCGAACATTCGATGAACTACCATATTCGGAACAAGTGGCCCACTTAAAAAAGAGGGTGTCTGACTATTCTAGAAAGGTGTACCATAAAACGAAAGTGACTGAAACTGTCGAAAGAGAGGCAATCATTTGCCAGAGAGAGAATCCGTTTTATGTCAACACAGTGCGGTCCTTTAGAAATAGACGATATGAGTTCAAAGGATTAGCAAAGGTTTGGAAGGCGAAGATGAAGGAGGTTGATAAAAGTGATAAGCATGCGGTGGATGAAGTCAAGAAAATGATCGTCTTGTATGATTCCATGCAACTTGCTCACAAGGTTATTTTAAATTCTTTCTATGGATATGTCATGAGGAAAGGTTCGAGATGGTATTCAATGGAGATGGCTGGTATTACATGTTTGACAGGTGCCACCATTATTAAAATGGCGCGTTCATTAGTTGAAAGATTGGGAAGACCTTTAGAATTAGATACCGATGGTATTTGGTGCGCATTACCAGAAAGTTTCCCTGATACATTTGTTTTCAAACTCAAAGATGGCGGCAAAGTTGTTACCGGCTATCCTTGTACCATGCTTAATTACATTGTTCATCAAAGATTTACCAATCATCAATATCAATCTCTTGCTGATCCAGTGAAGTTTAAATACGACATGCACTCAGAAAATTCTATTTTCTTTGAGCTTGATGGTCCTTACAAGGCCATGGTTTTACCTACATCCAAGGAGGAAGGAAAGGGATTGAAAAAGCGTTATGCTGTGTTCAACTTCGACGGATCTTTAGCCGAATTAAAGGGTTTTGAGTTAAAGAGGAGAGGTGAATTGCAGTTGATCAAGAATTTTCAATCCGATATCTTCAAACTATTTCTGAACGGAAATACATTAGAAGAGTGCTATCAAGCGGTGGCAAATGTTGCCAATAGATGGTTAGATGTGCTAGATTCAAAGGGAAAAATGCTTGAGGACGAAGATTTAATTGAATTAATTTGTGAAAATAGAAGCATGTCGAAGACTCTCGCAGAATATGGAAACCAAAAATCCACTTCTATAACGACCGCAAGGAGGCTAGGTGAATTCTTAGGTGAAGAGATGGTTAAAGATAAAGGTCTAGCTTGTAAGTTAGTCGTGGCCTGTAAGCCAATCGGGGCACCTGTGACAGAGAGAGCCATACCGACAGCAATATTTTCTTCTGAATTGGCTGTTAAAAGGAAGTTCCTAAGAAGATGGTTACGTGACCCTAATTTGGATGACTTTGATCCTAGATCCATCATCGATTGGGATTATTATAGAGAACGTTTGGCATCTGTTGTTCAGAAAATTATCACAATTCCTGCTGCCTTGCAAGGAATTGCTAATCCAGTACCAAGGGTAGATCATCCAGAATGGTTACAAAAACGCATAGACCAAATGAACGATAAAAGAAAACAAAGTTCCCTAACGAACTTCTTCCATAAAGCCCCAAAGGGTTCCAAGCCCGTGATGAATGACGTCACGAATGTGATTCAAGATATTGAAGATCTAGGCGAGACAAGAGGTCATGGTCAGGGTTTGAAGGTTGCAAGGGTCACTTCGAGAAAGAGAAAGCTGAAGGAAAAGGAATCTGAAGATGAAATTGAACAACAAATACTCCAACAGCCAATGCCGGATCCCTTGACAGATTATGAAGCCTTCTTGAACTACGAGAAGGCTAAATGGAAAATTCAGGGAAAAGAAAGGCAGAGAAGAAGGAAGCTATTCGGTTCTGATTCTCAGATCAGTACTGGTAGCACATTTGGAAATATAATAAGGCGTCAGGCTACGCAGTACGTCAATTCTGCTTGGCAGATCATACAATATACACCCGATATTGGTCATCCAGGAGATCTAAAGGCATTCGTTCTTATCGACGGAAAAATTCAAACATTAACTTTTCACATTCCTAAGAAAGTCTTTGTGAACTTCAAATCAGAAGCTTTCCCGGATGGTGTTATTCCAAATTGTAACGTGGTGAAGTACCAGGGTAGTTTACCAACTGGGCTTAACAATCAGAATTTATTTAAATTGACTATGCCACAAGCAGTATTTGAACAAGAAATGATAAAAGCTGAAAGCATACTTAAAAATGACAAAGTTGCAGGAATATATGAAACCGAGGTTCAACCAACTGAAAGGGCCATTATGGATTTAGGAACTAGTGTTAAATTTGATGATAGGAAAATGCAATTCCTTGCCAAATCCCTAGAGAAAGGTTTTGATGAAGAAAATTTGAAACCTCTTGCACCCGCTAATTATCTGCAAGACTTCTCGATGGGAATTCTATACCTTTTGCATATGATCTCGAATTCTTACGAGATATTCACTCTTTTTGACTCGACAGCAAACTTGGCATATATCTACGTTTTGAAACCTTCCGTGAATGCTCAGCACTTACCGACAAATTTGAGTTCATACTATCATGATCTGTATCTATCGAAAAAGGAGAAGATCAGTAAGTATTACAATATCATTGATTATCAATCTGATATAGAATTTGAGACGCATTATTTCGTTGAGATTGGCAAGTTATACAAGAAGTTGAATTCCAAAATCACCACTATTTGCGAGCAGCATGCATCCAAATATCTTCTTGCTGTTCAGTCTCCTTATGCAAATAAGTTGATGGAAGTTCTGAAGGTGGGAAAAACAATGCCATACATGAAAATGTATATCGGAGAAATAGAAGTTAGTGCGCTATCTTGGCATTCGTTGATATTGAAGCGAATTATTAATCATTATCTATCTCTTGCAAGCTGGATGAAGAGGTTGATGTTGCTATCGAAATATAGTAATATTCCTCTCTGCAACTTGAAAGTTGATAATATGGGTTACATGGTTGATATTTCATATGCTAGGCGATTGAGCAAAGCAAACATTGTCCTCTGGTGGTCTCCTTCTCCATCTCCTGACCGTGGTGGATCCGAAACTGATAGCTTACTTGCTACATCTAGTGAGTCCCTCGAATTTCCGTCATTCAATGCTCCAGAACTATATGAAACAGTTTGCTTGGAATTAAGCATTCAGAATTTAACCATAAATACCATATTAACGTCTTCCCTAATCAACGAAGCAGAGGGTGTAATTATTTCGGAGTCTGGAGAAAGAGCAGAAACGGAAGAATCGAATATGGGTACCTTCGCTGAAGATTCGTTCTCTGGGCCAGCTTTAGCTGTCTTGAGGGGTTTGGTTAGGAATTGGTGGGATGATGCTATTCAAAATAATATAGAGGCTGACTCATTGATACATGGGTTTATTACTTGGTACAGCAATCCATCATCTTTTCTCTATGATCCGTCATTGCACTATCATGTTCACAATCTAACTAAAAAATTGTTGGTCCAATTGTTGAGTGAGTTCAAGAAAATGGGCTCTTCTCTTGTATTCGCAGATAGAAATCGTATCATATTAAGGACTTCTAAAACGGTGGTTGAAAATTCATATGCTTACGGCCAATACTTGATTACTAGTGTCCGGTCAAAACCACTCTTCAGCTTGTTGGACTTAAGGGTGATGAGGTATTGGGATATATTAGTTTGGATGGACAAATTCAATTATGCTGGCACTTCCTGCTATGAAATAAATGAAAGTGAGGACAGCTCTTTGGAATATTCTTCTAAGTGGTTGATAAAGAAATATCTTCCGGTTATTTTGCAGGATGAGTTTGAGGACTGGGTGGCTTTGATTATTGATGCTCTAATACAGGATAGAGATAAAGAGCACAAGTCATCGGTCTCTCTGTCTCAATCTCCTCGAAGAACCCAAATCACGCAAATTTTGAAACAGAATAAATTTCTAAGCAGCAGCAAAAAATCTGGTGATTTTGATATCAGCTCCATAATTAACGGTGTTTGCGAATACTTCCGCAAACCACTACTAAGGAGGGTTAAGAGCCTCATTAGCAAGCAGAATGAGATGATGTTAGATCCGTCGATGATGAGAGAGTACGAATTTCCAAGGCTTGCTGGCTCCCATCTTGAGCTGACAAATCCTACTTTGGAATTTGTGAAGGATATCTGCCAAGTTCTAAGCTTATCAAAGCGGCGTAATATTGAAGTCAGAATGCTCAGAAGGGAACTACTCTTGCTGTTTGACATTAAAGAGTTCAGTGATGAAGGTATATTCAAGAATCCGGCAAGCAATTTGATTATTCCAGAGATCATTTGTGATTATTGCTTTTTCACTAAAGATATTGATATTTGCAGCGATGACGAGGAAGACGTTTGGAGATGTGAGCATTGCCATAAATCATACAATAGGCTGATTATTGAGGAGAAGTTGATATTCGAATTGCATAAGTTGGTTACGAAGTTCTTAACACAAGATTTGAGATGTGATAGATGTGGCAGAATGAAGGAGAAGGAAATTTCCATGCACTGTCCTTGCTCTGGTAACTGGGTGTCGACAGTAGACAAGAAAGATGTCATTGAAAGGATTCGAAGATTCCAAAATGTCTCGCAAGTGTACCAACTCAACTTGCTACGTGATGTTACCGAGGAGTTTGTTTGAATCGAAATTTATAGAATTAAGTCCTATACATTAGTATGAACGCAAGAATGATTAAAACGTGGGGTAATAGAAAAGAGCGCAATCGACAACTAATATCTTTCTTTCAACCTAGAAGCCATAGTTCTCAAATTACCGTACACCTTTCCTGGGGGACTACCCAAAATGAGACTGACGACAGCTTCCCTTGCCATTCTGATATGTGTGAAACCACCGAGAATATGGATTTTGGAATCGGCCAAAACAATTCTAGTTCTGGTAGCATTTTCTATGGCAAATTTGGTCCTTCCATCTTTACCGGCGATACGACCAATGGCCCGAGAAAGATGATCTCCATGTAAATCCTTAACATCTTTAATTTCAAAGGACTCAATATATAGATCATCTAATCTTAGTAATGCAATGGCGTCGTCCAAATCAAACCCAAGAGCAAAAGCATGAATAAAGTCTGCTCCCTTCTGTAAAGCGCCTGGGTCAACGGTCTTCTTGCAAGTTCTCAATTCGACTTTCCTCGTTCTTAGATTCATTCTAACCTGAAGTTTTAAATGGTCGACCAATGGTGGGTAGATTTTTGGCCATGAGTTCTTTAGAGGTGACATTCTATGTGGCGGTATTGAAACTTTACGTGACTCTAGCTTGACCTTCATACCGGAGGCTGCCTGTGATTGAAACTTAGGCTTTCCAAGCTCGTCTAGCACGACTCCTTCGCTAGGCTTCTTTTCTTCTTCCTTTTCGGGTTCAACTGGATTTTCAGTATCAATCATCACCTCATCCTGGGTTTCCAAAGTTTCTGCTGGAGCAGTTTCCACCTGCTTAGGCTTTCTAACAGCAGTTGGTGCAGCCATATCTATAACTATTCCTCTATATTGATATAGGTAGATAATAGATACTACAAAAAAAATTTTTTTTTTACTCAAATTTTTCATCTCAGATCTCGCAGGTTGATAAGGGAGTGAGCGCATCACGAACATCACTACTATTATGATGTAAAAAGCCGGGTTCGTCATCTACCAATTCGTTCCTAGATTTCGAGAAAGAATCAAAAGTCAATAATTTTACCTTTATGGATGAATGTAATTTTTATAAACATCCTATTGTTTATTCCACGTTAATCATCAAACGCTGATAAGCCTCCCCAATAGTCTGCATAATCTACTCTACGGTTTGCAGCCGGATATCCTAAAAGGTATGTACACGTTCCTACTTTAAAACTTGATTTCTGTTAATCTGTATTGTTTGAGACTTATTCACTCTCCAGTACTTAAAGAGCTTGTATTCCTCTATAGTTCTCTATTACTTGCCCTAAATGGAGAGTATCCGCGCTTAATCAATAAGCCATGTAACAACCCTCTAAAGGCTAATAATACCCATTTTTGCCCTCTAGAACGAAAGCATCAAAATCCGATTAGAAAAACATAGGAAGATTTACTCTAATGACTTATAACCGGAAATGTGGCTTCGTAGTTTTGCCGTGGGAAGTCTTACATCTCTCTTCTGTCATTCCTTCTCCTTCCTCGAGCGCTGCGAAATATTTCACTCAGCTATATAATTCATGAGATAGAACTTTGTAGCACGTAGTTGCTTTTCTCCCCTGAGAACTTATCAAGTAAATTTTTGTCATGCTGCTCCGTTTATGCAATTCATTCAGAGCACTTACTTTATTGTCAAGAGTTGCTTCAGTAGCCCGTCCGGTAATAAGACGTAATCCTCTGATACCGAATTCTACAGTTGGAATCTACAGAAGATTCGAATCAACATCAGCTGGCCCCGAAAAGAAGTCTCTACATGCCGAGGATCTCTTAAGCTCAAGGCTCAAAAGTTTGAGCAAGTTAGTAGAGACCGAATTCAACAAAAGTGATAAAATACCCGACAACAAAGCACTTGAGATTTTGACTACATGCAAAGTGTTCCAGGACTCGATATATGAGTTTGATAAATTGGAACCGGAGAAAAATGAGCTAGTCATTGAGTCCAACATGTTGGTGGAGCGTGTTCTAAGCAGTCAGAAGGTGGATTTTGACGATAAGCTTTTAGGAGAGTTGTTTAGACTCCAGCCCAAATTCCCCACCTTGAAGACAATTATTACGGTATACTACAAGCGAAACCCAAGTTATTGGATCGAAAATGACATAGCTATGATACCATTTCGGAGACTTATTTGGGATGCTGATTTTCAACATGCCCTGGACTACATAGATATGACTACGGGCTCAGAACGATATTTCAAACACAGACGTTCCTTAATGTACAAATTGCTTGGATATTTTGGAGGTTCCATTGTTGGTATTATTGCCACAATGCATATAACTATAGAATTATTTCTCCCAGAACTTCTACATTCTGCTGCTGGAGGAGCTCCCTATGGAATTTATGGTATCTATGCTATGATAGTGACTTACTTTATAAACTGTGGGTTTTTGGCTGCTCTGTCCTTTTCGTCAAAAGGAATGGAAAATGGATCTTTGATGTTCAAGCATAACACTCTGCCTCACGACTGGTATCAAAAGGTTGATCAAATGAAAATGTGTGCCAAAGTCATTGAAGCTGATGCCTCGATACATGGAGTTGATGGATTTGCTACTCGTGAAGTTGTCGATAGAGTTCACAAAATGGGCTTTGACGTGAATGAACCGGAGCAAGAAATCATGCTAAGGCAGTATTGGTATTCTTCGGGAGAAGGATTTGTGTGGTGTGAGCCCGACTTGGATCCGGCAGAGTTACAATGGTGGGACCATCTAAGTGAAGTTGGAGTTAAAAAGTTTTGGGATCAGGACTACTCGAAATTAGAAGGATCAGGGGAAACGAAGGAAGATAACGAAGAGGACCAGGATGAAGAAGAATTAATACTACCTGACAAATAGAGAGTCAAACTTGAACATATTTCTAATCTATAGCGATGCTTAGGATAATAATATAACACACAAATTGTACGATTGCCTATACAAATACAAATGCACACCTTAGTAGTTAGACGTAGCTGTATACCTTCTCCAAGGTAAACATTCGGTGATCTTTCACCGATGCTATCGTTTGTCAACACTAAGTAAATTATAAGTAAATTAAAAGTAAACAGCTGCAAAAAGCAAGAGCATGGAATGGAAAAAATGTCTGAAAGTATGTCTAGATAGAAAAGGCGAAATATGCAAATACAACAACGCGGAAAAAGGTAAAGGAGAACGCAGAACATAGAGCAGATTGTCCGGTGGAATATGCTGGATGTTGGCTCTTTTTGTAATATTTGATATTTAATAAGCGAGCGTTTAGTTTAACTGTCATGTGAAGGGTTGTGGTTATCTGGTAACTTCTTCTTCAACGATGAGTGCAAATTATTGGCTTGCAATAGTTGATTTCCCTGAGAATCGCTGAGTTTTTTGCTGAACCTCTTGCTATTCATCCAAAACTGGAGCACGTAGTCAAAAAACGGCTCATCCTCCTTCTCAAAAACCTTCATTATCTCGTCGATTTTAGACTTCAATTCGATATCGTTCCGTGCAAGCAGGTTCAAGTTCCTCAAGTATTGGTCTACCATGGGATCCTTATAGGCTCCAAATCTCAGAGGAATGGTCTTGGCACCCTTGCCCGTGGATAGCACAACGCTGGCAACCAATGGCGACGCCTTGAATGGATCTAGCTGTCTCATCTGGTCCTCTTCGACCAACTTGTTCAGGTCGTAGAGATGGTTAAGGTTTCTGTAACGGGTGTCGATCCGCTTATTGTTGGACCTGAACTCTAGGTTGTTGCTCTTAACACTGATGAACCCCTTTCTTTGCGTAAGAAGTGAAAGGTCATCTAGCTTGCTGAATATATGGTTTTGTGCCTCAAAATTCGACAGCTTCGTGAGCATATTTGCCATCTGTTTATCATCTGCGCAGGGTATCAGGGAGGCAAACCTCTTCTGAGAAACGGTGGCAAGCTTCCTTGTAAAAGAAGATATTCTAAACATCTAAGTTGATATGTTCTTGTTTCTAGTGAACTGTGAGCTAACTCTGCAGTGAAAGATAAATAAATGAATAAATAAACGGGAAAAAGGAAGAAAAAGAGAAATGGCAGCACAAATGGTCGCTGCGATAACGATCCAAGGGGCCAAAGAGAATTATTGTGTGGAGCAACCGCTACTGACTCACGCGGGCAATGTTAGCGACACAGAATGTCTAGAATAGTCAGCACAGCCGTGGACATGGGAAAAGTAGGAAAGACCCAAGACATGAAGCTTGGGGGCGGGTAGAGAGCTGAAAGTTGGATGTTCAGCGGTTGAAAAAAAAAAAAAATAAAAAGAGGAAGCACAATTACATGGAGTCAGAGAAATGTATAAATTAGAAGAGGGAGATGGATGGAAGTCTGTGGTGGCTGGGGAATCTGCTTGAAGGTTGTTAGGCTTGGCTTGGCGCTGTGTATCATGCAGTGCGTACGCGGACAGTTTGTGGACCGGGGTACAGCGGGTAGTAAATAGTGCAAGCAGAGGTGAGGTAGCCAACGGTTTAATGAATTTAGGAGGACAAAATTTATGACAGCAAACGGGGAAAACAGCTTTATGGTGGCGGAAGTGTACTGACAACTTCACAGCAGATACATCTTATGCATGCTTAGAAGCTTCTGTTACAGTTGGCCAAGTTCTCAGCCGCTCAAGGCCACTACTGATGGCAGCATGTGTCCTGCTACACCAGAGAACGCTATGTGTATGTGAACAAAGCCCATGGCCCCAGTGGGGTTGGGCTTGCACTGGACAGTTGTATCGTATTAACTTTTTCGCATTTTTCGGCACTCCTTTTACAACGATATGACGTCCACTGGCCGGCCGACTCTCGTATCTTTGATCATTCCATTTTCTTCCCCGAGGCCGATCCACTGCGCTCCGCACATCTGTGGCTCACATGTGGTGGAGTCAAATTAACTTAGACATGTCAAAGAATCTTCTTTTTTTTTTCTTCTTCTTCCACTAACTGGCCAGATTATCAATGCCATACATTGTACTTCTTCGACATGGCCAGTCTGAGTGGAACAAGTCGAACAAGTTCTGCGGCTGGGTCGACATTCCCTTGAGTAGCGTTGGAAAAGAGCAAGCGGTGAAGTCTGCGGAATTGATCAAGGCTCACCCGGAGTTGGCGCATCCGGATGTTTGCTTCACTTCCAGGTTGGTTCGTGCAATACAGACCAGTAACATCATCTTGGAAGACCTTGACAGGCTATACATTGACGTGCACAAGACATGGAGGCTAAACGAGCGTCACTATGGTGAATTGCAGGGCCGTGATAAGACGGAGGTGTTAAACCAATACGGAAAGGAGAAATACATGTTCTGGAGAAGAGCCTTCACCGGATGCCCTCCACTATGTAGCACGGAGAAAATTCCAAAGGGTGAACACGACCGTTATGTGATGGAGATCAAGGATGAGGCCGGAACAGGCTTGAGCGGTGAACTACCTCGAGGAGAGTCGTTGAAGATGGTCATCGATAGAATGTGGCCATTCTACAAGCTTAGAGTCGAAAGCGAGCTTCGCAAGAATAAGACTGTATTGGTTGTGACACATGGTTCTGTGGTAAGAGCCTTGCTCAAAAGTCTCTACGCTATAGGAGACGATGACATTTCTCACATCAACATTCCTAATGGTATCCCAATAAAGATCGAGCTTGATCCAAAGACGTTGAAGCCTGTGGCGGACACATGGGAGTACTTAGATCCAGAGAAGGCTAAGGTTGAGGCCGAAAAGGTGCGTCTGCAAGGATTCACCGGCCAGAAATAAATGCTGTATAAACAGTAAATACACTAAGTCTGCAATAATTAATGCGAATCGAATTTATATTAAAATAATAGTATATGCGCTGACTCATTTCTGAATCCATCTCTCGTTACACCAGCCCTTCACTGTGAACTGTGTTCCATTGGCCATTCTACCATAAGGTGGAAGAGAATGTTTGGCCTCGCATGCGAAATCGTCCATGTTAAGCCAAGGCATGTACTTACCACTAGCACGGACTAGGCAAGAACCTGATTCTAAACACGAGCAGTTACAACTAACCTCTCTGATGTAGTGTCTCTTTTGAAGCTCTGCTGTGTCCGCTCTTGGAGGAAGAACAACGTTGCTCCATAACTTATCCCTCGATAAGAGTGCAACTTTGAGTTGTTTCTTGAACTTTCTCACGTTCTCCTGCTCCAAATCCTCGTCGGAAAACACATAGGAATCCAGGAACTCGTCTACTGTCTTGCAGCCGCTATCGGAAAATTCCTGTTGGTAGATATCCAGATCTCTCTCCGGAATGTCCAATAGATTCCACATGCGGCAACTATAGTCTATTGCGTAGAACTTTAGGAAGTCCGAGTTCACTCGTGGCTCCCTCCACTTACTGGAGCTGCTTGTTAAACTAAAAGCAGGCCTCTTCTCAACAACCTGCAGGGGGCTATAAACCGTCTTGAAGGTCTGCAGCTGCACATCAACAAATGACTCTTCATTTTTATCTGCAGGAGCATTGTCGATGGTCCTGCTGACAACCCTCTCATTAGATTTCCATAGGCTGTCAGCGGCGTGAATAACCGTAGACTTGGCAAATCTTTTAAGAGAATGCGTTAGTCTAGAAGCGGTCTTGTGATGCTTCTTGGCTACCACAAGCGTTCTCTCCGATCTTTCAAATAGCTCGCCAGCTTCCTCCAGCTTATCGTCGGAGTCAGCCAAGGGTTGCAATTCCATTGGAACCTCTTCGGCTGGCGAAAGACAGCATGATGCACAATAGAAGGCCAAGTTGCTCAAACTATCTATAGCTGAAGTATTGATTAATGGTGTACAGTACTCTTCTGAAACTGTATCGTAAGTTGTAAGAGAAGAAGATGCATCCTCTGCATACGAGGAGAATGAGCTTGAAGTTGTTGAGGAAATGGATGAGGAAGCTCCAGCGGAGGAGGCCACGGAGCTGCAAGCAAACGATGTGTTATTTCTCAACGACCTGCTATAGCAAGAAAGTTTTTTAGTAACCAAAACCGACTGCAACGATGGTAGCGAGTTCAAAGAATCCTTTCTATATGATCCATGGGCACTGCCGGATAAGCCACTGAAGTTCATGTTGATGCTATTGCGAGATATAGGAATGCTCTTGGTTGTGGAGTAAGCGGGTATTTTCGATATCGTTGGAGGAGCCATCCTAGCCCTCAGTGATATAGGGACGGTTAAGACGGTCTGTCCGTCATTATAGTCCATCATAATAGTATAAAAAATATATACGAAATAACGAGAGGAAAGGAAAGAAGCTCAAAGCGTTTTGAGTTTTGCCAGGTCATGGGCATGGTATAAAATATATATGGAGAAAGTGAAAAACCGGGCGATCAGGCACAGCGGTTCAAGAAGTTCGCACCGGATTCCCTAAAGAGGAAAAGTAAGCGGCCGATTACATTCCTCACCCGCCAACGGATGCGGAACAAGTTCCGATCAGAGCCAACATCGGGCGCGGGTCACAAGGGAGAAATGTCGGAATTGTTTCTTGTGGTAAGTAGTAGCTCGAGGCGGGTAGCGGGGACAAGTGTCGCAACTACTTGCGCGCGATAGGCGATATTCCTACCTAACTGGAAACCCCAAGGTGAATCTGGTTTCTACTTAGTTCCAGTCACCCTTAGTTGCTGGGTCTGCTGCCAGTTCCAGGGAAGCTTCAGGCATGCATAAACTACATGGAGATGCTTATCTTATCTTAAAGGAGGTCTTTTTAGTTTACCAGAACAAGGATCTGCACCAGTTCCAGTCGGTATGGTTCTCCAAATATCCTACATTGGCTGGTTCTTGTGCACTGCTTGAGATTACAAATCAGGAAACAAACCGGAAAACAACCGTCGGTTGACCAACGGTTTTTTTTGTTATGTGTTTTTTTTTCGAAGCTTTTTGCGCCTTAATGACTTCCCCGAGACCCGAATGGACCAACCATACAGAAGCCAGCGTCATCGCACTTCCGAAATTTTTTTTTTATTCGCCCAAATAGTGTGAACACATTACTGAGGATTTTTTTTTTTTTTTTTTGTTTTGGAGAATTTGTTCCTCCCTTAAACCACGCAACCAAGTTTCCTACAAGGGAAATTGCGACCGCCGAACCTTCCAAAATTTGGACTTACAAGGTAAGGCCTTCTGTGTGTGCGCGGGCATGATTCTGGAATCCGTCGGCCGAAGACTACTACCACTTACTAATGTAACTAATAGCACCTGAATCGGAAATTGAATTCCTCTCTGGTCTGGCCCTGGCACAGCGGTCGATCCAGAGAAAAGCTGGTTGTCAAATACACAGCGTGCCGCAGTTGATGATCTGGAATTTCACCAACGTCATTATTGGTCATGTTTGTAGCTGTCCGGGTCCCCCCTGCTCTTTACTTTAATGCCTACTCCCCGAACTAAGACGAGTTAACAGCCATAGTCATGCTTACTGCTGAGCCAATACAATTACTGCAGAGGTGCGTCGACTTATGTGTATGGCTTTTTCCTTTGTACGTCTGCACTGTTGTTTTCTATCTCTCTATGGCTGTATATTCGACACATCGCCTTGTGCTCTTATCATTATTTCGACCTGCCTTTTACTCGTCTCCACTTACTACTTCCCCGGAAAACTACCGCCGAAATCCTTCTTCCCCACATGCATTATGGATCTCCCTCATAATGCCGCCCGCTGTATGTACATTGACAACACAGTAACACAGTGCGACTCGGATGTACCGAAATTTCTCCACATCAAAGCTTGCTCTTTTGAGACGGCTATTGCCTTATCATGGCCTGTCTAACGCCGTTGCCTATTAACAAGTTTTTTGACGTCTTGTAAATGATTGCTGTATCGTTGCTTTTTGTGCCGCCAATCACTTCGTGACACCTATCACTCGGGCTCAGAAAGATGATGTAGGGTCGCTTATCTTGCTGAACCGCGGGTCAGCAACTACTTTGCAACCCTCTATTTTGCAGGCTGCATGTCACGTACTACTGTACGACGTACATCTCTGTAATCTACGAATAAAACAAGAAAAAGCAATCATCGATTTTCATTGCTTTTCTTCTTTGCTGATCGCGCACTTATCTCCTTTGCTATCAGAACTACTGCACACTTATCTTGATGCCCGCTAAAGCAAGTAATCAAGCTTGTGTTCATATGTCATGGCTACCGTAAACTGTCATTCCTCTTTATCGAAACTAATGTACATTTCAGATTAACTAATATACATCTTGTTTTTGGATTCACTGATAACCTCATTCAGCTTATCAATTCCTCTCTGCAGCTCTTGCGATCGAATGCCGATTGCATCCGCCTCCTCTTTGCTTACTAGTTCATATATACTTTCTTCCTGTTGTAAATCTTCAAGCAGGTGGCCATTATCCCTTATCTTGCCAACTAGTTTGTCGTGCTCCTCTGTATATTTGGCGGTCAAATCTTTGAAGTCATTTTCCATAACCGCGGATACCTGTGACTCCGCCTTCATTAGCTCTATCAGCGTGTTTCCATCCACGGCATTAAACTTTTCTTTGTCTGTAGCCACCGCATTCTCATATTGCTGATAATCAATGCTCTCCATCGCATTCCTGATCATTCTTTCAACTTCTTTCCTGCTTGCCAGCAAACTTGCATCTTCCCCATCTTCCTCTCCAGTTTCCTTCCCCAATACGTACTTTCGGTAATCTTTCTCAATCTGCCTTATCATCTCTCTTGCAATGACGTCGCCTTGGTATCTTTCTCTCAGTCTCACTGTTATGCGTGGTACTGGTAATTGTCGCCTCACGCTCTGAGACACTTCGGCCGAGCTATCGTCTTCATCCTGCTGCTTCAGCTCAGATGCATCCATCACGGTATTCTCCGAGCTTTCCTGCCGAATCTCTGGTTGTATAGTTGAATCCTCGATAATAATCTCAAAGTCGTTTAGCGGTTCCGGCAGCTCCGAGAGTAGTTTGGAAAGAGCTGACGCCATTTGTCTTCTCCTTCTGCGCTGCTCGTGCTCAGATCTTTTGGCTTTTTTCTTCTGAGGTTCAACAATCTCTTCTCCACTAAATTCTTCCTCGAGATCTCTTGAGCGCTTGGCAAAAAGAACGGATTTCTGCTTTTTTAGTTCATCAATTTCTTGCGCAGCCTTGGTGATTCTGGTATCTATATCTTCTTCCTGGCTGTGCTCTGCAGCTGCCGTAAACGATAACTTGGGACGGCTGGCTATCATTTCTTCCTCATCATTTTGTAGGAGTGCATTTGATTCGAACGTAACCTTGGTCATCTTCTTCACGTCGTCCCGTCTTTTCCTATCTTTCTTCCTCTGCTTGGCGGCCTCTTCGTTAAATGTTCCTGCTTTGTCTATGACTTTGCTGTACTTCGCCTTCTCCCTTTCATTACGTTCGGCCTCCTCCGAAATGTCGAATCGACCTTCTTGTGGATGCCTTTCAAACGCTATGTCCGCATTATAGTCCATCTCCGTATCGTACTGCTTCTTCTGTTTGAGCTTCACATTGATTCCTGCCTGTTTCAGATCTCGTCTCCTCTGGAGTAGCGCTATCCTACTACTCTCCTCCATCATTCTTTCTCGTATCTTCCTTTTGGCCTTCTTACCTTGCGTGTTAGCCAATCTTGCTCTAGCTTCACTCAGCATCTCCTCTTCATCCTCTGCAAGCTCCTCCAAATCAGGTCGTGCTGGCTTATCCTCTGGATTGGCCATCAACACGTCCAATCCAATTCCGCCCTCTTCATTCTTGGTCACATCATTGCCTACCATCTTAAGCTCTTGGTCTTCTTCTTCCTCTCCTTCAACACTTTCTCCCAGTAACTGCTGGTACCTCTCGATGCACTGATTTGGGGTCCGATTCAGCAACAAGCTAATCGAATTCCACTGGTTAGGACGGAGCTTGATCAAGTTCAAAAGCTTCTCATCCTCCTGTCGATCCCAGTCCAACTTCTTGATCTTGGGATTCAACCACTCTTGCCAACGGAGTTTGCACTGTTTGGCAGTCTTCTTTGGCAACAACGAAGAAACCCGGGACCACTGGTTCAACCCATACTTGGCTATAGCGGCTTTAAGGATCTCGTCTTCAACATTACTCCAAACTCCTCCCTTAATGTATATCGGAGCCATTGTATCTTATCCCGAAGCCGTATCTAAATGTTCGTCTGCCACAACTTAGAACGTGCTTTCTATTATAATTTTTTTTTTTTTTTTTTTTTTTGTACCTATGTGTGTGATTCCGCTCTCTCGTTTGTTCATCATCTTCCGCATGTGTGGGGTGGGTGAAAGACTTTCATTCACACTTTCACCGCTTACGCATTTCGTACGTCTTGTTTCCGTCATATATCCTGGTCTATTGCCAAAGAGTATTACACACAAATGAGGTTTCTACTAAAACCAAAACACCAGAAGTTGATTCTCCAGTGCTACCCATCAAAGAAGCTCCCGTTGAGCGATGTAAAACCCAACAATGCCAAACTAAGCTATTTAATATACTACGCTTCCACTCGTAGAACAAAGCTAGAGACGGTGGCCAGCTTCTTGGTGAAGAAGACGAAGATTGACGTCTACCACAAGCGCATAGCGCACCTGAAGGTCACCCTATACATTCTAATGGAGTTAATTGACAAATGCTCCGACGATATCGGAATAATGGTTCCATTCATTCTCTCCATCCTGGAAGACGTTCTTTCAATGAAGGAAATTGCCACCTGCCAGCTAGCTTCCAGTGTGTATGAAAACTTCTGTGCTAAATTGCAGCCGGTGCAGAGGCAGGCGTTCTCTTCCAAGCACTCTCTCTCGAAGCTATTTGACGTCACTTGTACTCTGCTAAAATTCGGTCAATCAAGTTCTAATGCCAAATCGGCAATATCTTCTGATTGGCTGGCCATCGCTTTGAAAACGACGAAATGTGTTGCCAGTTACATGGATCCTACTTTTGAATCGTTGGTTGGTATCAGCCTCATCGACCGCTCGCTGCGCTTGATACTAGATACCATCAGAGATAAGTCGCCCAACCTAGATCTCGTCAATGTTACTTCCAGAACAAACGCCGAGACAATTGCTGGCAGCTTGCAATTGGAGGAGAATGATACTCTGGCATTGGTGTGCTTGCTGCTGTTCTTTGATACAAGCAATGGAAAGCAGGTGGATAGAGCTACCCAAGCTTTGCTAAAATATGCAATCGAGGCCAATGCAAGCATTAAATGGATCAATCTGCTCATTATTATCTGCACTAAGAAGGCGCATATAGAACTTCGGCATCGTATTGTGTCTATAATGATGGAACAGTTGTTGGATTGCAAAGATAACCAGACGCGTATTTTCCTTGGTGACCTGATCTCAAACTTACTTTCTTCTGAAGACGTGAACCTCGTTGGCTTACCAGTTAAAGATATTCTAAATTCTGTTCTCACAAAGGAAAAGCAGATGGTCATCGACCACGAGCAGGATGTACTGCTAGCTAACAGCTATATTGGCATCATTAAAAGCTTAAGCAAGCATATATATTACAACTCCCAAATAAACAGCATGATAGAAGATATTTTGGTCTTTTATTGTCATCTTTGTGATCAATCAGTTGCTGGAGAAATTGATATCGATCAATTAGTGAAGATCACGAGCCTGTTTGTGACTGATATCGAGGGAATATTGCAAGTCTGTCGGGAAGACAACTTCCTAAAGTATAAAAAAGCGCACTTCCCTATAAATTTATTCAATTTGTTGTCTGTTTCCATTGGTTCTGGAAGGTTTATTGGTAGTGGTTTCACTGAAGATGAGCTTTCTGCAAAAAAAAATATATGGCTCATGTGGTTGCAATTATTAGAAAGATTTTACTCTGAGGACATCGATAAAGAACAGTCATCTATTCCAAATTCAGAAAAGTGTATTACCAACAACGTCGACAATCCAGTTTGTGTGTACCTCCTTACAATGGAAGCTGTGACCGCTCCGAAGACTACATCAGCTGCTACCAAAAATCAGTTCTGGAAGACGACTAGCGCATTCATATCTGCCTTGAAAATTAACTTCTTGATGAATTATTTGAAGGTTGGAAAGAGATGGATAAAATCTGGTGTTAGTGATGTGCGATACATATACTCATTGCTAATTCTCAGCAAGTGTGCCGAAGTTTTATCTATTTCAAAGCTATCGGAGTACGTGGATCCAAAGCTCAACGCCTTGAAAAAGCAGTCTCTTTGCCAAGGCATCGAAATTGAAAATTTATCCACCAGAGATGTTTCGGATACCGTGGACGTTGATCAAGGAGTCTTTCACGATATATATAATGATACTCCAATCATTAAGGAATGGCTATCATATGTGGACTTAGACGCTGAAACATCTGAGGATGTGGTCGCTTTACCATTGGTTTACCGTGTACTCCAGCAAAAGCCTAGCCTAAAAGGTTCTCTGAACCGTGCGCTAAGCAATAGTTTTGGCTCGTTGCCTGCGGTGTCACCGATCAGAAGTATCCAAAATGGTGCCATCTACAACTCAACCTTCGGAAATTCTTCTATTCCCCGGTCGCTAATTTCCGCGAGAAGTAAGACTACTTTGAAGGGACTTAAATCGATCATCTCCGGAGTTAATGGCTTTCAGCGAGATCAGGGCAGCATGTTATTATCGAACGTGAACGCTGATGACAACTCTTCGTCTGAATTGTCTCTATCTGGTGCCAGCGAAAGCTCAGCTTTACCTCCAAATGGCAACATGAGTCTGGATGGTTCGGCAAGATCTCCAGCTCCTAAAAAGAAGGGCTTGGCTTATACAATGGCTTCTTTAGATTTGGATGATGATAATGATGATAACGATGGCAACGATGACAATGACAATGATAACGGAACCACCAATGGCGATTTACACACTTTACAGAGCGGAACAAAATAGATGTTTTAAATACTAGATTTTTGCATGTAACTTGTCAGCTGAATTAACTTATAGAAAATTAATAATAAAGGAAAATAAAGGTGTAAGAAAAAAAAAGCTGTATTGGGAGCTGTTTACAGAGTATCATCCTCGTTAACTTTTTATTCACTTTTTATTCCTCTTCGTCTTCGTCTTCCTCTTCTTCTTCTTCTTCGTCATTCAAAGCATCAAATGCATTGAATTTGGAGGTGGTCGTAATGGCGACGGTATCTCTGGAGTCGGCGACACCAGTCTTGCCAGAAGCAATCTTGGCACTGTTGGTTTTCACTTTCAGAGTATGTTGCTGTCTAAATTCTTCCTCTTGGAATTCGGGTTTCTTTTCATGTGTATGTTTCTTTGGAACCATTGAGGTCCATCCATCTTCGTCAACGACTTCCTTAGGCTGCTTCTTCTTTCTTGGCTTGTGAGGGTGGAAGAACAAGTTTGGTCTCGTCTCCAAAAGCTCATCCATCGTCACTTTCAACTTCGTAACCATGTCAATGAATCCTGTTAGATCCACACCCTCTGGCAGAACACCCTTATCTTCATAGCTGATTAATTCTTCTTCCGTATACACTCTTTTAACCATCTTCGTTCTCTAATATTCCGTAACTCCATTCAATAAATTTCACTCTTAAATTTTTTCCCACTTTTTTTTTTCTTTCGTTGTCTCCTGATGAGCGGGCGGTGAAATTTAAAAGTAAATTGAGTCTCACACGATCGACTTGTAAAGACCTATATATAAGATTATAAAAGGCCATTGAAATATTGATTCATCTAGCTCGGAGAGACACCTTTGGCTTATATAGTGATGTAGACATCTATTCCAATCTTGATTTTTCTTTTCTTGTTTGCGCAACCCGGAGGTCTTGCTAAGATGAGTCTGGTTTACATGGTAATAACTATGACTGTGCTATCTCTGAAACTCTTCTTTTCCGGCAGCTCCAATGTGAGCCTTACTATTATCAAATTCATATTAAGCTGGGAGTTGCATCCTGACTCCCCCGCTTTGTTCCTAACAATTCTCTCTGGTTTTACTGATGTTACGTCGTCTTTTCCTATATAAAATGCGGAGATTGATACAGGCTGTGCAAACTGAAAATTTTTTGATAATTTCTTATAGCTTAGGTGCTTTTGAAGACACAATGACCATCGGTAAATCCTACAATAAAATATCCAAGAAGATAAATCAGAAGAGATCGGTCTTGCATCCAAAAAGTAGGAAAGCCAAGCTTTTGACAAGGGCTGCTTTAAGGGAGCAGAAGGTCAATCAGAAGAAGTTGTATCATGCACTTAAGAAAAGCGAAGACCTTTTGATAGTAAACTTTATCCAAGAGTGTATCCAGTCAGATGGTCTGGCCCAAAAGACTGTATTTACTATAGAGGATATACAGTCGATGATGCTTGCATTCATAGGGCGGAATGAAGAAGAACTACAGAAATTAAAAGATGCCAGAAGACCTGGCAGGCCAGCTACCAAGCGCCAAGATGCTCTTGAGATGAAGAAGGAAAGAGAGATCAAACTTTTTGAGACAGGCTGGGAGGTTCCGGATTTAACTATACCAGAAAATGTGGAACGATTCAGAAGCTGGAAAGGCGATCACGGTGGGCTGACCTCTATCAAATTTCGGTTAATTAAGAAGAGCGACAAGGATGCCGATATTGCCATGGCTAAATAACTAATGTAGTAATTGAGCGCATTATATACATACTATATACATGAATTTATCATGCCTCGCTGTCATTTTCTGTATCATCATCATCATCATCATCATCATCATTATTATTATTATTATTATTATTATTATTCTCCTTCGCCTCATATATTTCATATCCGTAATACGATCCCCCTAATGTAAATATCGCAATTGCAAGCCAGGTAAAATACCTCGGTAGATCCTGATATCTATTCTTGGTGAATATAAGTCTCTCTGAATCACCATCTATAAGTTTCCAGCCCAGTGTCTGTATTTTGCGAATCTGTTTGAAGTGATGCAGCGGGTTTTTGACTCTCCAGATTATCTCGTATAAATTTAAGTTGCGATGTGCTGGAAAGTCCAAGCGGCTCGTCGTCATTACATCGCCATCACTGCTAAGAATAAGAAACTTATTATTTCTAATGTCCTTGTCGTGGATGCTCCCAAATTTTATAGAATTGACTGGAATAAGGGTCCCTGGAATAAGAACTGGAGTGAAAAAGTTTTTGGTCTCGAGAGTGACGGGATTTCTGTTCAATTGTTGCTTTGACCATTCGTAATTCTTTCTGGCTTTGAAAAGTGACTCTCTTTGAATTTTACTGTTTGCCTTAGCCATTCTTAAAAACTGTTCGACTCTTTCCTTTTCCTGATCCGTTTCCAATTGAATAAAAGGCCTGATTATTGATGCAGGTTTCAACTTCGTCATTTTCGGTAAGACATGGTCCAAAGTATCGTTCGATTTCTTCACCTTATTAAGTGTTCGCAAGATATCTTTGAACGAGCCTACAGTTTTTGTAGATTGCATCGAAGAACTTCCCGTGTCTTCGATATCTTCGGTGTTCTTTGTTTTCTCTTGAATTTCCCTAATAAGTTTGTCCTGAACTTCCTTGCGCTGCTTTCTTGTCTCTTTTACTTCTTGATTTTCCTTTGACTTTACATCTTTCTTTTTCCGAGAACTCGGATTTTCTTCATCTTCTGATATATCTACTTCTAGTGCCTCCCACACTAGTTCCTGTATGTACCTTGGATTCCTCTTGAGCATCATGACAAACAGAATCGGCATCCTGTAATTACCTTTTGCACCTCTCCGTTTGTACGTTTCTAGCTTGCCAAAAGTTTCTAAATCAATTCCTCGGCGTAGTTCATTCTCATCTGCATCTGGATACTTCTTTTGTAAATAGCATTTGAAATCAGTCACCTCCCTTTTAAATTTCTTCTGAAAGTATTCGTACCCACTTAAATTCTCATGGAGGTGTTTATTTTTGTCTCCCTCCAAAACATCACCAAAAGTCTTAGTTGACTTGTATCTTATTTTATTGAGAACGGAGATGCTAAAAAATCTAGAATTGGATATTTGTGTTATTCTATGTAGCAGCATATCAGTCGATAAAGCTTACAGCACCGAGAAGACTGTGTAGCGGTGATCCTAAAGCTTCATGTCCGCGCACTTGAGTCGTGGTGCACCAATTTATTCTACTTCTCCACTAAATAGGGCAGATGACTCAGCACCCCCCATATCGCAGAAAGTATCTTAGGTTTTAACACTATACATGGGCTCACCTTTAAGAGTACTGCAGGAGCTCTCAGAGTGCTTTAGACTTTCTCTATTGTCGTGTTAATTAATAAAATGTATAGAATTGGCAATTAGTATACAATGTACAGCAAGAAAAAGGAAATAATAAAGGCTGTGATGGTTCAAGCCATAATCACTCAATGCTTCTTTTTTCTTCCAAAAAAGCCTTTCCTCTTTTGCTTCGTTTTCTTGAATAGTGCACTTTGTGGAGTATATGCTGCTTCCGACATTGGTGTAGGTTCGGGAACAGGAACTAAATCACCCATGCTTCCCGCAGATCCACTAGATTCGTTAGACTGTATATTATGGTCTGACGATGACTTCGAATTCATACTAACACTTTGCTGATTGATAAGGAGGGATGTGCTGGAAGATGAGTTTGATGGCCGGGTTGGTGCCTGCGGAGGGCGCAACCTCTGAGTATCTATTCCCAAGCCACTAGGCACTCTACCATGAGGCTGGGGTTGTTGATACTGTGGCTGATGCTGTGGCTGTGGATGATGCTGTGGTTGTGGCTGATGCTGTGGTTGTGGCTGATGCTGTGGTTGTGGCTGATGCTGTTGCTGCTGCTGAGGCATGAATCCAGACGATGAATGTCTCACTGGATAAGCTTGCTGCTGCAAATTTATTGAAGATCCGTTGGCAATCGGCATCATTGAATGTCTAGAAGGTAATGGCATTCCTCGAGAATCGGCGGCAGCAGAAACAGATCCTGCTGAGTTAATTAATGATGAGGTAAGCATTGCTGTTGACATTCTGCTATTCTTCCTAGACGTAGGTTTGAAGGACCTGGACATTGCGGGTTGCATGCCTTGCTGCTGTGGCGGGTATCCGTTGAACTGAGGTTGTTCATATCCAGATTGCATTGTATAGGTTCGTCCAGACATCATCGACATATTGTCGAATGGAACCGAGTGCTGTCTACGAATTGGATATGGCTGTTGAGGACACTGTGCCGACTGTTGCTGATAATACTGATGCATCTTTGGAGGAAATATTGGCTGATGAGAAGGAAGCCCTTGTGGCGGCAATCCATGAGGCAGGTTTTGAGTTGGAACATAATTTGGAGAGGAAGATCCATTGCCCTGGTGTTGCATAGGAGCGCCGCCCGATTGAATCTGTTGACCATGTTGCTGGCGACTACCATAGTAGGATTCATTAGCACTCCCTCCACTGACACTACGCTGCTGTGGAACCGGTTGTTGAGGCTGTAATTGAGGCTGTAATTGAGGCTGGCCCTGTTGCATTCCCTGGAATGCCGGGCTTGAATACGAGTATGGTATGCCAATAGGAGGATATGCAGCTTTAATGCTATGGTTATTTTCAATTGGTGATCCACTGACAGTAGGTGACTTCGCAGTTGAAAGATAGGTGTTTGCCATTTCAGAAAGCTCCACCAGTTCTCCGTCAACACTTGCATGTGCAGCTCTTAGGTTACCCTGGCTTTGTGGTCTTGTCAACTGCTGTGGTTGCTGTAACCTTGTCTGCGCTGGAATCTGAGCCTGCATTGGCTTGACTAAGTTCAATTGAGCCTGTTTAATCTCCTTTTCTCTTAAAGCATTCTTCAGAGCAATTTCCTGCTGCCTTAATCTGAGCTGCTTAACATTCTCAGTATTTCTCCGAATCCAGAAGACGGAAGATGGGTTATCCACAGAGGAGTGATTATTATTATTGAATTCACAAAGCATAGCGTATAAAAACTCCAAGTAAGGAGTTTTAACCTGATAATCATCCGCAATTAAAATGGGCTGTAGAAGAAGCAGGTCAAGATACATCTCATTTTGATTGAAAAAATCATAGTACAAGCTAGGTGCTTCCATGCAGTCTTCTCCCAGTTTTACTACCGGAAATAGTTCGTCAAGTCTCGAAAGCAAAGCTGTTTCACTGTCATAGCTTTGAAAGAGTTTACATCCGATAGTCCTAATCACAGATGTTATCTCCAAAATCAAGCCACTTATTAGAGGCTTAGCAAGGATCTGCTCCTGAAGTTCTGATGGGAAGGGCTTCTCAAATAGAATCGACAACGGTTCAACGGCGATCTTGGGTAATGCAAACTTCCATTGATAAGAAAAGAATTCCAAAGGTGTCTTCAGCTTGTAGACATCGAGGCCTGACTCTTCAAACAGTGAACTAACTTTGTTAATCATGGAAATCTCATTGTCAGTATAGTTATTTTCTTTTCCACTTCTGCCAACGTAAATCAACTGGCTCTCTTTGCGTCCTTTAGTTACATAATAGCTATTATGTCCAGTAATCCTAACGTCGTAATCAGACATTATAGACAGCACGGGAATGTCAAAATTCAATTGTAACGACATTTTCGTGAAGGGTTCCAGGTTGACGAAGTTGGTGGACTCGATTATAATTATTGGTAGATAAGACTGGGATTCGCTGTGACTTTTCTTGATTAGTGGGCCTAAAGTCGAGAAAAAGGAGGATAATTCTTGCAATGAAGTGGCCGAGACAAAGATCAGGTCAAATGTGAATCCAGCGCCGCCATTACTGTGGAGATAGTCATCTAAATTCCAATAGGTTTGATCTATTGTCAAGTTCTCATTTCCGAGCTGAGTGGAAGACCACTGGAAAGTCTTCTGTATGTTGTAGTGAGAATTTGAGGACGACGATGTAGATCTAATATACGTTATCTGGCACTTTTTGGAGTTGCAGAGTCTCCAATTGTAGAATGCGATATTTGGATGGGATCCGACCGTCAGAATATTATAAAGCGGCATTGTCATAGTAATTGGCGTCTATAAAGTGGTGGGAATGAAGAACAATATAATGAAAAGAAATGGGAGAAAATATGGGTAACGAAAGACGGCAGAGACGGCGAACGATTGGTATTTTGGAAGACAGAGGTAAATGAATAATGAATATTCTCCTTATACTGGATTTAATTAGCAAGAGAGAGATAAAATGGAGCCAAAAAGCAACAAAAAAATCGGAGAAATCTTCTCAATCGAAGCCGTTGACTACCGAGTATGAAAATTTTCGTGTTCGGATGGTCGGCTATTGTCCTTGCATAAGCAGATTCCTAAAAGCAAGCCTAAACGATAATAGTACAATATTCAAGCACAACAAAGAAGTAACTTGGTCACTGTCTTTGCCACTTTGATGAAAAGCACTAGAAGAGCAAAGGAAAAAGAACAACAACAATCTTGTTCTTTTTTTTTCTTCCACCAAAAAAAAAAAAAAAAAAAACTCAGAAAAACTCTTTCTTCGCTTGCCTCTCGTAGCGGGACCATCCACCTCATTCGCTCTACTCACTAATGTTTCTTGCACTCCCGCTTAACGCCATAAGAGGCGCAGAATTATAAGCAGAATTTTCAAAGAAACGTTGAAGAGGCTATCAGATGAACATCACTGCTCCGGGATAAATCCGGTCTTGTTGCTATGGTTATCTTCTATTATACATGCAGCATCCTACGATTATTGCTCTTCTTCTTTCGCCTCGGGTCAAACTCTTGCTTGAAGCCGATGAGAGGGAATCTTCGCGGTGAAGCCAGATAGCATGGTCCGCATTGTCGCTCCACATCCGGAGCGGGGAGGGGGGGGGAAGCGGTGTTCGAGGAATTCGGCACTGGGGAAGGTTGGCTGAGCACAGAGATGTAGATCGGGTTGATTTTTTTTTTTTAAATGAAAAGTTTTTGTCGTTTTCGATATGGCTTTCTGCCTACATCATATTCTTTCCTACACTATTATATCTAATGTCTGTTGTCTTATTTTAATCATCAACTCACTGTATTGTCACCCCGGTAACATATATATACATATATATATATATATACTCCTTTAGCTTTCTGTGCTCCCATTTCGGACCTAAGCCAAAAAAAAAAAAAAAAAAAAAAAAAAATTTGAAGGGCTGAATAATAATTTGCCGATCCGAGCAGTGGTTTATTTTTATTTTTCTTCCCTCGGTGATGAATTACAAGATCCTACACCAATACAATTCTTTCTTTCTCTATAGACTTTTCTTCTTCGGCGTCATTTTATCCTGTATATATTGGATAGGATTCGAAAGCTGGAGAAAACACTTACACTGTTTTAAATGGAGAAAAGTCAGAGCAATTAAGGAGCGTATCTCCGGTTTACTAGAAGTTTCGATGAGTTTTCTGGTCATAGCCTCCTTAACAACTGTGATGTAGCGTAGTGAAAAGTAGAACCTCTTGCAGGAACAAAGTTGCAGCTGCCGAAGACTGTTAGGAACAACTAGCACTGGCAATGTGCTCATTGTAGGCGCATCGTTTGCAACGCTACTTGCGTCTTTTCTTCTCGTGAGAGAACATTGTGTCAAATGTGCTTTCTTTCCTCTTCCTTCTTCCTTGGTCCGATAGTCTGTTTGTTTGTTGTATTAGCTCTCCACACTGCTCAATTTCACAGGTTTCTATTGGCTGGTCCTGCTCATTAACCTTAATTTCGCCTAGCCATCTGCCGAGTTTTGCAACGTCCGTTTCAACCTGTCCGATTATGATAAATCCTTTAAGCTCCTTATTGCTATAGCTTCCCAGCGCATCTAGCGTTATAAAGAATTCATATTTGGATCTTTTGTCCACATCCTCACTTGGTTTGTCTACTAAACAGACAAGCCCAGCTTTCTTGAACTTGAGCTTCCCTCGTATTTTGTCTTCCTCTCTTCCGTATTCTTCATCATCCAGCAAGGGAATCTCAGTTAATGTACCTAGAGATCTCTTTACTATTCTTCCTAGCTGAACAATATATTCTGGAGCTACTACTCTTGTTACTAATGATCGCTTATAGGAACACTTATACTGGTCGCCTCTACAAAGTCCCAAGAAATTTGACACCGTTTTGGGAAGAGTCTTGGAGAAAAGTTTTATCCTTACTGTAGTAGTGTCGCCATCTCCACGCTTCAATCTGAAAAAGCACCGCTTTAGTGCCATTTGTCGTAATCACTTAATTGAATTTATTACTAAGCCGGCAAAAAACCCGCATCCTAACTATGGCGCGAGTGTAGGCCATCTCCGAGATTTCCAAGAAAATGAGCACTTTATGGCCATTAGCATCGTTAGACTATATAAGTTAGTATTTTCCCATCGCCCCATTTTTCTTGGCAAAAAAAAAAAATAAAAAATAAAAAAATAAAGCAAGAAAATTAGCTGTATAGTTATAATCTCGACTATGTCTGATCACAAATATCATTTTGATGTTACTATGTCTTGCCAGGGCTGCAGCAATGCGGTCAACAGAGTCCTTAACAAGCTAGATGGTGTCAAGCAGGTAGACATCTCTTTAAAAGAACAGTCTGTTGATGTGGTGACGGAGCCAAAGATCGACTACGATACAGTGTATAAGGCAATTTCGAAGACCGGAAAAGCCATTAAGGGAGGAAAGGTTGTTGCCTAAAGAAGCATGTGTCATATGTCTATGAGTTAATAGGAGATTAAGATATTCTTAGCTTTGCGTACAATACTAGTATTATTCTTGTAGTGATTACCATTACATGACTAAACCCAATCCATATCCACACCGTTGCTGCTGCTATTGCCGTCCAACTTGTATTGATATATACCTCCAACGGATTTATCGCTGACGGCAACGGTGAACACTTCTCCTGACTCGTCGTCTGTTAAGTTGAAGTCTAATCCCGCCATCTTACCAAAGAAATTAATGTGCTGATAGACTGGTTTATCCTTCCCGTTCTTTAAGTCAAGCAAGTAGACATTGTCGATTGATTCTGCAAATGCAAGATACCTTCCGCCCAGTTTGTCGAATTTCACATTCCGAATGGCGCCACTGTAGAAACCAGATATCGTGGATAAGGTGTTGGAAAGCTTCCGGTCATCGTAGATCCGCACTGTTCCATCCTGATTACCTGTAGCCAACCGATGATTAGGACTCCAGTCGCAGGCAAAAGAATAATCGTAGTGGTGGGTAAACTTAAACACCGGATTCTTATTAGATTGTCGCCTATCAATTATTATCGAATCTCTTGAATCGCCAACAAGAAGCAATTCGTCACAATTTGAAGGATTTTCTGAGATGCAGTTTATCGGGTAATCAAAGCCGATCCTGTTTAGTTTTTTGTTCTTGACGATATCCAGGATAGTAACATATTTGTCATTTGAGGCTGTTACTATGTCTGTCATGTACCGATCATCCCCAGATACCAGAATGTAGTTAACTATTCCATTAAGCTCTTGTGATATCTGTGATTTCATGAACATGTCATTATGTGGGAAATAAAGTGCGATGGATCCGTCGAATGAGCCGGCAGCAACAAAACTGTCGGGTCTTTTTGTGAGAACTGATATTTTAAAATCTTCTTCAGCGGGTATTATTTCATCGATCATCCCTGTACTAAGATTTAGTCGATGGAGGCTAGTTGAGTCTCTTTTATCGGCTGCAGCATAGAAGATCTCGTTAGAATTGTACGCTGTCATTAGATTTCTTAACTGAAAATGGACCAACTTAATCTTGGGCCTGACGGCGAATTTCGAGAATTGGAACATGTCTCGGTTGGACTTTAAATTAGAGAAATGAAAATCGACCTCCTTTTGAGCCCGGTCCAATGACTCGCAAATATGCGTATAGCTTGCAAATGATGACAATCTAGTTTTAATGACGTCTGCTCGTTGCTGTACGTTCTTCCACTCTAAGCCCTGTCTATCGAGGTATTTGTTGGGGTGGTACAGGTTGTAGTTTTCCACCATATCGTTGGTTATAATTCCCGAATCGTAGTTTTCAACAAAGGTGTTCCGCAGCTTCAAATTTTCGATTATCTCCAAAATATCGTTGTGTTTTCTTTGATCCAAGGAGAACCCTCTGTTTCTGCTCTGGTTGTCATACACATTGAAGATAAAGTCAAAAAAATCGCTGTCCAACTCGTACTCTGGTATGAATAGTGGAGAGTTTGTAATGAAGTCTTGATGTTGCCTAGCAGATGTGCTTGGTTCGGAGTTTTCGTTTTCTTCGGTTGCCGATTCCTCGTTCTCTTGAACAGCAGAGTTATCCTGCTGATTTTCGGTCTCATTAGAGTTATAATCCATGCGATCATCGGAACTAGCGTTGTTCTGATCAGAAGAATCTTCAGGTACCAAGCATACTAAACCTTCGGGTGAGTAGGGGGGATATATTTGGTTCATCGTGAGTTGTTGGTCTTCAAATTGTAAGTCCTGCATTTTTATCAGTAAAAGCTTGATAGACAAGCAAATCGATAGGGATAAAAAGGGGGAACCGAAAAATTATGTAAAAAAGTATATCTATATGAAGATCTCCTTCTCTTCTGATTATATCGATATTATATGGTGGCCTTAATCCTCGTATCCGGTATCTTTGGGTATTATATATATTAATCGCATCCAATACTTAAAGCAGATAGATAGGTCACAATCTCTGACATGCGAAAAAAAATGTGCGGCACACGAACTTAAGCGTCTAGTTTGTATATAGAAGAGGGCTTTGCATTGGCGAGGATACTATGCAGTGAAAAAACTGGTGGTCAAACATACCTGGTTGCTACCGCTGAAATTTTGTGCTATTTAACGTGCCAGCTGGAGCAGATGCTGTTTCTTGATTGTAGTATTGATAATAGCAGACAACTGTGATTGTATAGGGTAAACTGTCTCTGGAAGTGGGCCAGGAGTTTAGATGGTAGCGCCATAGAATTTGTGGATGCGGCAGCGGTGGTTCGATCTGCCATTGGCTAATTGTTGTATTTCGGTTAAACTAAGCTGTCCGTTTCCATCATTTTTCTCTACAAAATACGCCATAGATTGTAGTAATTCTGTGCTATCGTCAAGCCTTAGATACTCTTCAACCCCATTATTCTTTTCATGTCATTCTACTCCCGAAGCCAGCTTAGGATCCGCCAAGGGGCTACCAATTTCATTGCATCAAACAAGGATTTTCTCCATCCGTCCATGGTTACCGGAAGGCATGCGGTTCAGCAGGGTTCCTGACATTCTACTTTGGGCCTGAAACTAGCTGATCGCACAGCTGCTGCGTGCTAAAGCATACGCTGGTATCAAGCATGTGCCACATTCATTGCAGACGCAGAGGGAGCATCGCCTCGGGGATTTATTAAAGGGTGCTCATCCTATTACATTTTCCGTTACGCAATTCGACTCTGTTATGACTACTCCCGATTTACTCATAATCTCCGATATCAGTGCACATATTTCATTGCTGCCTTACCCAGCCTAATACTACCCCGGAGAGATTGCCGAATCGGGAATAGTCTAACTGGGCCAAAAAAAAAAAAAAAAAAAAAATTCTCCAGATCGACGCGGACTTCGGTACCTAAGCATGTGGAGAAGTTGAACTATGCTGTTGGTAGTACTGTGTAGTTCTTCTTATCGATCGCCCACTAGATTTTCTCCTTAATATTCGTACATGGCTGATAATTCCGATTCTAGCAGCCAGCGATTAAATGTTCCGCAAAGGTTGATCGCTACGTTGAAGAAAGAGCCATATCTATCCTTGCTTTGTGGAGGTATAGCAGGAGCTCTTAGTAGGACTGCAGTTTCTCCCGTGGAGAGGGTGAAGGTTTTGTACCAGGTTCAAGGAGGCACTTCATCATATAGCAGGGGAACTTTGGCTACAATATATCAAATATGGAAAGAGGAAGGCTATAAAGGGCTGTTCCGAGGTAACGGAATAAACTGTATTCGTATCTTTCCATACTCTGCAGTGCAGTACAGTGTGTACCAGGAAATCAAGCAGTACTTTAAGAATAACTCCAATGAACCCGATGGAAATATCTCGACCGTCGAGAAGTTGATTGCCGGCTCTGTAGGAGGCTTTGCGTCGGTCTTGGCTACCTACCCGATGGACTTGGTCAAGACTCGGTTGTCCATCCAGACGGCACGATCTCTAAAAAACCTAAATAACGGCAAATCATCCGACTTCTACAAGAAGCCGCCGGGAATGTGGGCATCGTTGAAAGGAATATATCAAAATGAGGGGGGATTCATGGCTCTCTACCGAGGAGTGATACCAACTTCGTGGGGTGTTGCACCATACGTTGGACTTAATTTCGCCATATACGAAGGTATGAAGGAGCAGGTGCCTGAGAAGTACAGAAACAATGCCCTTGTGATCTTAACTCTCGGAGCATTTAGCGGTGCGGTTGCACAGACCATGATATACCCGTTTGACATTCTTAGAAGAAGATTCCAGGTGGCTACGCTAGACCAAGGCAAGATGGGCTTCCAGTATACGTCCACCTGGAATGCGTTGACAACCATTGTGAAAAAAGAGGGTTATGCTGGTCTATACAAGGGCTGGACAGCCAACATGTGGAAGATCATGCCAAGTATGGCCGTTCAGTGGGCCAGCTACGACCTAATCAAGCAATTTATCACCGATTTATGAACCACGATATCTGTATATAGTATCTATAGAAGTAATGAAAAAAATCGAAGTGGAGTAGTGGCTTTCCGGGGACTGAAGGGATGATGTGTTTCCAAAGAAGAGAAGAAAAGAGAACCCGGAAGAATAATGGGCATAACAACTGGCTGAAGGTTAGGCAAGCACAAGTACAGACAGACGGATGCGCAGAAAGCAGAGTCAAAAGACTGGAATGCTCTTACTAACACCGTAGTACGCAAATATGTTCTTTGGGAAAACGTGACAATGTCCGTTATATCTAATAATCCGAATATGTGTATAGAGAAATAAATATGTATATAATATTAATATTAATATGTGCAAGTACTACCTGGGCAATAGCAATCAGTATTGTCTGGCAGCTTCCTGGCAAGCTTTAAGCTGTTGTAGGTAGAAGTCGCATGCCTGGTAGTTACCATTGGACTCCTCTAGGCATCTGGTGAAGTTCCTGGCGTCAGCATCGCATGCCTTCTGGGACTGTTCTTGGAATCCTTCTGTGGCAGCAGTAGACTGGACAGCCTGTTGCTGAGGAGCAGCGGCCTCGGAGTGTCCTCCAAACATTCCTGTTATACCGGCACCGATTGTGTGGCCGACAGCCGAACCGACGGCGACACCTGCAGCAGTGCTTGCCATCTGAGCAAACAGACCTGGCTGCTGTGGTTGGGCGACTTGGACAGGATGAGCGGCAGTGTTGGTAGCAGTTGGGTTTGGGCCACGGTAAGGATGAGAGATGGCAGGAGCAGCAGCCATTGTGGAGGCCTTTCTGGACTGCGTAGACGAGCCAAATGGCGACGAGTGTCTAGCTGGAGATGGTGCTGGTCTTCTAGAAGATCTTCTTGGCATTTTGATGTGTTTTTCTGTTGATGGCTTGGAGACGCTGAGGCGAAGACACAAACAAGCGACAAAGGGAAAGACAGCTATTTATAAGAAAATCCAGGCACGGGGAGGCGAGGAATAATTTCGCCTGTGGCACGCACGCACTCACGCCGTTGTGTGCAGAGAAGGTTGTAGAAGAAAACGGAGCGGGCAGTCTCGCTCGCGAGACGATGAGAGCTCCAGGCGATCATAATCGCGGACATTGTTATGGAGTTACGGGGCGAGTTGGAGCGATGGTGCGATGGTGCGATGGTGCGGTGTGGGATGTGCGGATATATGTAGAAAGAGGCGAGGAGTGTTTTTACGTGGTGGAGATGATCCACGGGGCGGGGCGGGGGAAAAAAAAAAATAGAGGTGCTGCCGCGTGAAAACTGCTGCTGCCAGGCGGTGGGCGACGCGGACACGGAAGTAGGAGAAAGAGATAGAGATTAGGCGCCGGAGCAGAGATAGATTTGTGTAAGCTAATAGACAATGAAGGTGGAGACCTAAGAGCCAGCACTGCCGAACAGACTAGAAACCTGTTTGGGAAAGCATCTAGTAGCATGTTGATTTCGGTATCAGGAGCCGTGCTTTTTATTTTATTTTTTTTTTTTTTTTTTTTACTCCTGGTGGCTCTTATGCTACTTCCATCTGGCTCGCTCACTCTGTGGTCTACCAGGCATCGATCGGTGTGGTAGTACTTTTTTTTTTGAATGTAATCTGCTCTTAACCCGAATGCGGAACCTCCCCGCTGAAACTAACGCTCGCGACCAGCCAATGAACGTCGTCAATTTTGCAATGGCGAACTGAAATGCCAGTACCAGCACCGCACATGGGCCATCGATGCCTGGCGGCTGCATACCCCGGTATGACTTCCACCGTTTGATTTTGCGGTCATGTGTATGTAGAAGGTATCTTTCCTGCTTGGCGCCTCCATACATTGCATGATGCCTCTAGCATACACCGATAGGCCAATCCTTGCACCAGAAAATTTTTTTTCTCTCTCGCACCAAAGAGATGTAGAGAAATTTTGCTGCCATTTGTTGAAGCGTGTGGATAGCCAACAGGCAGTGAGGAAATTGTGGAAAAATTGTTTCTAGAGGAAATCAACACAGAATACGGAGATAGAGCTAAGCTGTCTTGCACTGGATTGAGTGATTTGAAGGTTGGATTTTGTCGTTGTAATTCGGAACTTCCAAATGCTATCCTCCATCTTTAAAGCAGGCTTGAAGCCAAGATGCTCTCTTGGCCGACTAGTCAAATTCAACTGTCAGAGAAACTTCGGCAGTTCGTCTAGATTGTTGGACGACGAGCAGTACTCCAAACTACACAAGGTCAAACAAGAGCTCAATGACAACGACTTCTACATCATCAGGAAAAGGGGCAACACCAACACAGAGCTTCCTGAGGGAGAGTCTGCTTTCAAGGCTACCGTGAATATGGACGTCCAATCCGCCATGGGAAGCTATGCAGACTTCTTAACAGAGGCTCCCAACTGGGACACGTGGAACCTATCCAACGAGGATTCTCCAGATTACCAGGTCAGGAAAAACAAAATCAGGCACTTCACATTGAACTTTGGTCCGCAGCATCCAGCTGCCCACGGTGTGCTTAGATTAATTCTTGAATTGCACGGTGAAGAAATCGTCAGATCCGACCCTCACGTCGGTTTGTTGCACAGAGGTACCGAGAAGTTGATCGAGTCCAAGACCTACATGCAGGCATTGCCATACTTCGACAGATTGGATTATTGTTCGATGATGACCAACGAGCAGGTTTTCGCCTTGGCCGTTGAGAAGCTGTTGAACATCGAGGTGCCAATCAGAGCCAAATACATCAGAACATTGTTTGGAGAGATCACCAGAGTCTTGAACCACTTGATGTCTGTTCTTTCCCATGCTATGGATGTTGGTGCCTTGACTCCATTCTTGTGGGGTTTCGAAGAAAGAGAGAAGTTGATGGAGTTCTACGAGAGAGTCTCCGGTGCTAGAATGCACGCTAACTATGTCAGACCCGGTGGTGTTTCTCAGGATCTGCCATTTGGTCTTCTAGATGATATCTACATGTGGGCTACTCAATTTGGTGATAGATTGGATGAAACCGA
Organism: Allodekkera sacchari; assembly: GCA_030565225.1. Classification (NCBI taxonomy): domain Eukaryota; kingdom Fungi; phylum Ascomycota; class Pichiomycetes; order Pichiales; family Pichiaceae; genus Allodekkera; species Allodekkera sacchari. The sequence goes on from JAJMBG010000017.1 coordinate 92,217, forward strand.
AGAATTGCTTACGGATAACCGTATCTGGAAGCAAAGAACCGTTGACATTGGTATCCTTACGGCAGAGGATGCTCTGGCCTATGGTTTGTCCGGTGTCATGCTTAGAGGTTCTGGTATTCCTTGGGATATTAGAAAGGCTCAGCCTTATGATGCCTATGGACTCATGGACTTCGATATCCCTGTCGGTACCAAGGGTGACTGTTATGACCGTTATTTGATTAGAATGGCTGAGTTCAGACAATCTCTAAGAATCATTGAACAGTGTATTAATGAGATGCCTGCGGGACCTGTCAAGGTTGAAGACTTCAAGGTCGCTATACCTTCTAAAGCAATGGCCAAGAATGATATGGAGACCTTGATCCATCATTTCTTGGTGTTCGCCAAGGGTTACCAAGTGCCTCCTGGTGAGACTTACACAGCTATTGAAGCTCCAAAGGGTGAAATGGGTGTCTATGTTGTCAGTGACGGTTCTGAGAGACCATACAGATGTAAGATCAGAACTCCTGGCTTTGCCAGCTTGGGTGCATTCGATCACATTGCAAGAGGTCATTTACTACCTGATGCTGTTGCCATTATTGGTACCATGGATTTGGTGTTTGGTGAAGTTGATAGGTAAACATGAAGGATGCAAATGACAATGGGATGACATAGGAAAGGAAATGCTGTTTAAAAAAAAAAAAAAAAAAAAAAATTTTAAGTAATTCAGATCAAAATGACCCAAAAAAAAATTTAAGGAACAAAAAAAATGAAGAACTCGAAGCCAAAGGAAGAATATTAGAGTTATATGTTGAAGGACAAGAGGTCTCTTTACTTCATAATCGCTTTTAGGCATTGCGCGTGCCTAATCATCTACATTACCACATTCGACCTGCAAGCTATTCATGTTTAAGGTTCACGTCGAACGAATCTTGTGATCCATGTGATCCATTTATTTATTATTTATTTTCTTGCTTGTTTACGTCTCATTTTGTTTTTTTGTGTTTTTTTTGTTTTTACTTTATTTATTTATTTAACTATTTCTATATTCATTCATATTATATTATGAGTAGTTGGTTCGGATCTACTATCGATTGACAAATATAAGCTCTAAAATGGGGAAATAATTGGATATATTATTTATTCTTCATATGCAGAGACCGGCGGACACGTGCAGATTAAGTGAAGATCTCCATAAGCATCGTTTACTCTTGCCACAGATGGCCAAACTTTGAAATTCTTCAAGTGAGGCAATGGATAAACTGCCTGTTCCCTGGTGTAACCTCTCTTACCCCAAACAGAATCATCCTGCATCAAATCCTGAACCGTGTGTGGGGAATTCTTTAAGATCAAACCCTCGGATTTGCCTTCCTCCACCTGTCTAATTTCCTCCCTTATTCCTAGCATAGAATCAACGAATCTGTCAAGCTCTCTCAAGTCTTCAGATTCGGTTGGCTCAACCATCAAGGTGTCAGGAATTGGGAATGACATTGTTGGTGCGTGGAAGCCATAATCTTGTAATCTCTTGGCGACATCTATGGCCTCGATATGATACTTCTTGAAAGGTCTTAGATCAATGATGAACTCGTGTCCGCAATACTTGATCACACCAGACTCAGTGTCTGCCGGCTCACCGATGAACATAATCTTGTAGGCATCTTTTAATCTGTACATCATGTAGTTAGCGTTCAGAATTGCCATCACGGATGAATACGGAATATTCTTTCCTCCCATCAACTTGATGTAAGCATACGAAATTGGCAACACCGAAGCTGATCCAAATGGCGCAGCAGAAACTGGTTCAATGGCCTGCTCAACGTTAGGGTTAGACGTTGCAGCCAGTGGATGCTTTGGAAGGAAGTTCTTCAAGTGTTCGCTGACACAGATCGGACCAACACCTGGTCCACCACCACCGTGAGGAATGGCAAATGTCTTGTGTAAGTTCAAATGACAAACATCAGCACCCAAATCACCAGGGGAAGTCAAACCGACTTGACCATTCATATTGGCACCGTCCATATAGACTTGGCCACCATGTTTGTGGATAATGGCGATGGCGTCCCTGATTGTAGGTTCAAATAAGCCGTATGTAGATGGATAGGTCACCATCAAAGCGGCTAGATTGTCTTGGTACTTGGAAGCCTTAGCTTCCATGTCCTTAAGATCTAGGTTACCATTGGAGAGACAGTTAACAGGAACAACCTTGAATCCTGCCATTGTTGCGGAAGCTGGATTTGTACCATGAGCCGAAATCGGAATAAGCACAATGTTCCTTTGGGTCTCACCTTTAGACTTGAGGTATTGTTTGATGACAGACAAACCAGTGTACTCACCTTGAGCACCAGAATTTGGCATCAATGTGGTCTTGGCAAATCCAGTAATCTCCTGAAGATCATGTTCTAGTTCAGAAATTAATTGCATGTAACCTTTAACTTGATCTCTAGGGACGAATGGATGGATGTTACTAAATTCCGGCCAGGTGATTGGAATCATCTCAACGGTACCGTTAAGCTTCAAGGTACAAGAACCCAAGGAGATCATGGACACAGCTAAGGAAATATCCTTCTCTTGCAAAGAATACATGTATCTGAGCATGGCAGTTTCCGAATGGTATTTGTTGAAGACAGAATTGGTCAAAATGGCATCTTTTCTTTGCCATTCTTCAGGAAACTCCGGAAGCTTAATAGCATCCGAGAGCTCCTTCTTGGCTCCAGTGAAAAGGCTAATCAGATCAGCAAGATCTGTCTTCGACACGGTCTCGTCAAGCGAGAGCTGAACCTGAGAGTCATCAACCTTAAAAACATTGATACCATAGTCTTTGACGGCTCTGTTCATAAAGTCGTCTGCACTTTCGCCGTTGAGTTGAACACCCAAAGTATCGAACCAAGTGCTGTTAACAACGTTGTGAGGAGAGTTTAGGTTGATCTCGTTTGCCAAGATGGTGGTAAGACCGTAAATTCTGGAAGCGATTTCCTTCAGACCTTGCGGACCGTGGTAGACTGCGTACATTGCAGCAATATTTGCTAGCAATGCCTGGGCAGTACAGATGTTAGAAGTAGCCTTTTCTCTCTTGATATGCTGCTCTCTTGTCTGCAATGCCAATCTCAAAGCGGGGTTACCGAGTCTATCGGTGGATATACCGACCAATCTTCCAGGCATCTTTCTCTGGAACTTCTTTGTGACTGCAAAGAATGCGGCATGAGGACCACCAAAACCCATTGGCACACCAAATCTCTGAGAGGAACCGAAAACAATATCGGCGCCAAACATGGAAGGAGGATGCATTAACACCAAGGCCATTAAGTCGGAAGCAACGGCAAACAAACCCTTCTGGTCATGAACGGCCTGTGAGATTTCCTGGAGGTTCTTCATCGAAGGGATGGAACCATCGCTGTTTGGATAAGACATCATGGCACCACAGAGGTCCTTAGCATTTTCCTTGATTACGTTGACAGCGTCAGGAGCACTCAAGTCTGCAATGACGAGGTTAAGCCCTAAGGTATTTGCTCTGCTCTTAATGACATGGATAGTCTGTGAGTGCGTATTCTTATCAACAATGTAAGTCTTTCTCTTATTTCTGCTTGTGTGGTAAGCCATGATCATGGCTTCTGCACCGGCAGTACCCTCATCCAAAAGCGAAGCATTGGCTATTGGCAAGCCCGTCAAGTCTGAGACCACCGTTTGGAAGTTCAACAAACTTTCTAGTCTACCCTGAGACACTTCGGCCTGGTATGGGGTGTAGGAAGTGTACCATGCAGGGTTCTCCAGCAAGTTTCTCTGGATCACAGCAGGCAAGAAGGTACCGTAGTATCCCTTACCGATGTAAGATCTCAGAACGTCATTCTTCTTGGCAATTGACTTGAGTCTTGCCAACATCTGAGACTCTGAGTAGCCCTCTTTTGGCTCGATGTTTAAGGGCCTCTTGACCAAGACATTTTTGGGAATAACATGTTCGATAAAGTCATCGATATCGGTAGCGCCAACGCTTTTCACCATCTTCTCCACATCGGCTGGAGTGGGGCCTAGATGTCTCCTTGGAAACGTATCTAGCTCTGCCAATCCTGCCTTCTTAGGAAAATAGGAGGCACTGTAGTTGGCGGAGGATATATCCGCCTTGGTAGACGATAGTCTGATAGCGGCCAAGTTGAGGCATGGGTAGAAACTGCGTCTTGCCTGAAGACGGCTGCTTCTAAGGAACACGGATCTTAGCATCGTTTGTTCAGCAGACAAAAGATTCGGTGACCAAATGAAGTCCTAATGAGCAGAACGAGGAGAAAGAAAGAGATACAAATTCTTGTAAGATTCGTCTGGTACCCGGAGAGGCACGTACAACTCAATTTTTCACCCTAATTATTGAGCCGCTTGTCCTATCTGGGGTAAAGGAAACTTATTAAGCGCAAGCGCCTGCAGGGGAGTCAGAATTGTGTGATTCCAGTTGGCCGAGTCAGTTGGTGTTGTGAGGAGGAGTCCGTTTCAGGCGTGTGCGCGCCGGCGGGTCAGTAAGAGTCGGGGTGGATGGACACGAGTCAATCATCAATAGCCACTGCAGCAAAAAGCGGGAATTGTACTAGATGCGAACAGAAGTCGAAAATCAACGCCTGTGTCGGAGGCGGGTCCTGAGTCAATCCAGTTTTGCTGGACTCCCGCTGGACTCCCGTCAGTACGGGTACAGAAAACCAGAATCTGGCTGTGAAATACTTATTATAGTATCTATGAGATGAGTATTATATGGAGTGGGCTATTTATGGTATGCAGATCTAGTGCCGCGAATTAGTGGAAGATTCTGTTAAGGCCTCGAGGTTGGCCCTGGCCCTGCCTGCCTGCTTGTCCATCTGCCGATGTGATTATGTGATTATGTGAGTGATTAAGTAAGACGTGAAAACCCGGTCCTCTGACGGTGATCGTGACTGAATCGCCAAATAGGACCGTCCACCACACGCCAGTAGACAGAAAGACAAGCAATTGTAGAGTGCTGAAAAAAGGTAGCAAAGAAGTACGGCAGAGTATAACGAAGGAATGGGGAGGCCAAAAGTAATCTAGCTCTATGAGCAAGGCCACCAGGCAGTACATATTCCAGCCGAAAAGCCATCCTCCAAGGCGGGGCTTGTACATTAGCCATATGTAGACGCACTGTAGATGACCGTGGTTGACATGCCAGCTGTCTTTGATCTCTGAGGGAATAAGCAAATTTCAAGTTGAACGATCTGTTCACAGTCTAGTTCGAAACCGGAACCATTTGATGCTCACTAGCGAGCCTTGTTTCCGTAAACTAAACTGCCTCACGCCAGTTTCACCGCTTGCATCTTCTTACCGCTGTTGACAGCTGCCCATTGACCTTCTGGGTCCCAGCACACGCTGTTAACCTCCATTTCGGCTGCGTAGCCTCCTGTCGGCATGGAGTCTGCATACATATACCGGTGATGGCCTCTTTTGATGTTCTCTACCTCCTCACTGTTTATATCCCAAACTAGTGCCTGACAGTCATCAGCTCCGCTCAAAAGAAGGTTCCTGGTTGGGTGCCATGCGATGGAGTTGACAGGTGCGCTGTGCTTCTGAAGGAAGAGGAGTGGCAGGCCAGGATAACGTAGATCAAGAATCAAAATGCGATTGGAGTTGGCCTCAAGCACTGCAATCTGATTGGCGTTGTGATTGGACGTGGCCAAGCGCAATAATGGTATTGGATGGTTGCCACCAGGAACTGGAGAAGACTTGCTTACCATTGGCTCATATATGATTGTAGAGTGCGTTAGATTACGGAGATCAAATACACGGACCGAGCCGTCACTTGAGCAGCTGGTGAACACATGCTTGTCACCAAAGATGAACTTGACGTCGTACACCTCGCTATCATGTGCTATTAGCTGGGTTTTTGCTACTCCTGTGCCTCTGGAAAGGTCCCAAAGCGTGCATGTAGTATCTATAGAGCAGGATATTATGTTGTTGGGATCCACCAGGTTCCAATCGAAGGAGGTGACCGGAGGAAGCTGGTCGAAGTTCTTCATCTTGGAATTGGTCAATGTGGCCTTCTCGACAATCTTACCCGCTTGCTGTTGGTCATCTGGCGAGTCGTACACCTCATAGAGTCGAAGGCATTCAGAGCTCGTGGCAAACCGGTCAACAATGCTATATCCCAACGTCATAGATGGGTCCCATTGCAGCCGGGAGACAGGATACCTGGTAGTGTAGTCTGCAACATGAGAGAAATCCCAGCTCTGGACATCGCCCGACTTCGTTCCGGCTGCATCAACCGAGTAATTTGGTGCTCCGTGAACAATCTTGATCTTATTGGTGGAATCCTCCCGGTATGAGCTCAAAGCAATTTTGGCTACCGGAGTAGATCTTGAGTATGACCAATCTAGTCCATAGTTAACAAGCCGTGTTTCAAAGTTGGAGCCGTACGACGCATGTACCTGGAAGTCGGAACTGCGTGATTGATTCCTGTGATTTATAGGTGAATAGAAGTGGAAATCGTTACTAAGCGGGTCATGGACTTGGTTTGCTATATAGTGTTAGAAAACAGGCTGGGGAAAGAGGGATGAGAAAAGGCCTCCACAGTCACAATCATACATACCCTGCTGCAGTAGAAATGGCCTCTCGGAGGCGACAGATGATCTCTTATGCTGCTGCATCCAGTAAGTGTTAGCATCCATCGTATGGAGGCATGTATATGGAGAAGAGCAATCAACGACCTATCCCATAAAACCCGCACAATTCGGCTAGTGACGGGCAAACCAGCCGGTGATATAGCGCGACGAAAATAGTGTTGGGCTGGAGCAGTGAAGATGGCAGCAGACGAAGGCTGCCCAGAGGGTCGAAGGTGTGCTGCAAAGAGAGAATGAAGTGGCCTAGTTAATTCTAAAGAAGGCTGAAATTAATTAGATGGCGGAAAAATCTGGGAAAGAAGCAGGGAGAATGAATTGGTGGTGCCAAGCCAAGTGAGAAGTTACTCTGCTCTGCAAAAGAAATCAGGATAATATTTTATATTTTATATCTTATATTATATTTAATGCTATTTAATTATATTTAATTATATTATATTTTATTGGAATTTTGCAATTAGGAAGAACACAAAAAAAAAACAAAAAGGTAATAGTAGCGGCGTTTAGAGCAGAAATGTTTACAACGTTTTAAAATATATGACAAAGTAGAAGTGTTTGGAGAGTAAATTGCAGCAGGCTATGATATCGGCGCTAGATATACAAAGAGATGTTTGTTCACGTGACCATGAGCTCGGCCTACATACCACAGTCCACTGGGTGGCAGTCTAAATTATAGAGTAATCGTTCGGTGTAGCAGTCCGTCAGATGCTGGGTCATGAGTCGGCCGAGCAAAGAGAGATCGACCGCACAAGACATATAACATCGGCGTGGTCAGCTGATTTCTGACTGACTCCCATATCGCAACTGAGGCCCCAGCTCATCTTTTTAGACTCAATCACATACATCTACTAGTGTTGGTTGCAAAGTATGTCCGAAGCATCAGAAGTCTACGAACCGACCTCTCTTCGTTACACCGCTCATATGCTTCCTTCCCACCTCAGCCATATAACTTTTTCAGATTTCTCCCCCCATGCTTCTTCGCCTTTGTATCTCATCATGTGCGGTGCGGCACATGAGAACGCGGCACAGTTGACGAGAAGAAGTTTAAGGACAACCTCTTTTCTCACAACGAAAATTGTGCTCTGTAAGAATGCTGCTTGCAGGTCGAACGTTGCACAAGATACGACATCACCCAGTCCAGACGCTGGTACCGTTCATCGGGGTGATTGTCCTCTTGTACTTTTTCTTCTTCGTCGAAAGAGACATCGACGTTGATAAAGAATATCCTATCAGGAGACGTCGGATCAGGAAGACGTATCTCGCAGAGTCGGAGGAGGGCCAGATCACCTACTACAACCTGAACGGTCTCTCGTCGACCGTCAACGGCGCCACCAAACAGGAGCATGTCTTGATTCTCACACCTATCGCCAAATTCCATGAAGCCTACTGGAACAATATATTGAAGCTCACGTATCCGAGAAACTTGATCTCGCTGGGCTTTATCTTTCCTCGGACCCAGGAGGGTGATGTTGCCGCTGAACAACTCAAGAGTGCTATTCGGGCGACGCAGTCCACCAAGAATAAGTTTGGTCGAATCATTCTCTTGAAGCAGGACGTCGAGTCTCTTCAGTCTCAGGAAGAGAAAGAGCGTCATGCTTTTTCTGTCCAGAAGAAGAGAAGATCACAGATGGCAGCAGCAAGAAACACACTGCTCTATACGACGATAGGCCCCGAGACATCGTGGGTTCTATGGCTTGATGCCGATGTTGTGGAGACTCCACATACATTGTTGGAGGACCTTATGGCTCATGACAAGCCGGTCGTTGCAGCCAACTGCTGGCAGAGATACTTCGACGAAGACAAGAAGCAGGAGTCCAAGAGAGCATACGATTTTAACAACTGGATCGAGTCGGACGAGGGATTAAGAATTGCTGGCACTCTTAAGCAAGATGAGATCGTCGTCGAGGGTTACGCTAACATGGCTACGTACCGTCCTTTGATGGCCCACTTCTATAAGGAGGACGGCGACATCAAGGAAGAGATGCCACTAGACGGAGTTGGAGGAACATGCCTACTTGTGAAGGCCGACGTTCATAGAGATGGTGCAAACTTTCCTACGTTTCCATTCTATCATCTTATTGAGACCGAGGGCTTTGCTAAAATGGCCAAAAGATTGGGATACGAGGTTGTGGGGCTTCCGAACTATTTGGTCTTTCATAGTAATGAGTAGAGGTGTAAGAGATATACTAAAGAACTTGATATTGTATGGCGGCGGAGTTGCAGAGTAGCGGAGTTGCAGAGATCGGCAGAGCACCAGACTAGCAGCCCGGCCGCCCGGCCGCCCGGCATAACTCCTAGTCCTGCTATTTAGTTCTACTGTAGCGGCCAATGGGTCACCAAGCTATTACCAGCCTACATGATGCCAACTACTCTGCATCGATGAACTGACTCGTCTGTGGCTGGTCTGACAGACCCGACATACCCGATCCACCACACTGCACCCGGCTTTCGCGTTGCGCGTTACCGTGGGGGCCAGCATGTAAACACAAATACAAATGTATGAGAACCGTACAGAGAGATAGCAGAAGCACTACACCCTTTGGCACACAGGAACCGACGTAAAGAGGACATCCAGGTTTGGAAACTTGAAACACATCAAGTGCAATTTGATACGTAGAAATCGGAAAAGCAGAACATACGCATTTTATTTGTTACGAGTAGTGCCATGGCTACCAATAGTGTAATGGCAGACCCAAACAGAGCCGATGCATCTTCATCACAGGAAGACAGCTCGAGCGGGTCGAAGTCTCCGGTGTCAGCAGCATCATCTCAGTCTACGGTCACTACGGTGACGACGCCGTCCAGAGCACAGGAAGAGTTCATGACAGACGAGCTATCGTCCAAGTTGAGCACCATCCACGAGGAGGACCAACGCAGAGCAGTAGCAGAGGCGGAAGCAGGGGCGGAAGCAGAGATGGGTGAAGCAGATCTGGATGAAGACCAGCTTGATGATGTTGACAGTGATGTGCGGGATGCGATACACCGGTTGACAGGGTTTGAGAAGAAGTTGGAAGACGGGGACAGCGACATTGACGTGCACGAGGTGTGCGGGCTGCTCAAGGAGATTAAGCAGACGCTTCTCAGGCTGAACTTGTCGAAGAATCTTATAAGAAACGAGCTCAAGCATAGTAAGGAGGAAAGCCAAATCGAGCGGCAGCTTCTCCTGAAAAGCGTGTCGAACTTTGACCGCAACATACAGTTGATGAAGAACGAGAACCTGATGGTGACGGTGAAGAATCTAAAGTTGATAAAGTACTGCCGGAAGTTGAAGAACGAGAAGTTGAAGAAGCTCCGGACGGAGAACGCCGAGTTGAAGAGAAAGTTGAGTGCTGTGGAACGCAGATCTACTGTGCACGAGGATGAAGCGCCAATACCGGCATCCAAGGAGAACAGTAGCTTGCTGGATACCTTGGGGCGATTGGCTTCGCATGTCCTTGAAGACGAGGACTTTATTAGGACGATTAGCGATAAATAGGACGGAATTGATGAACCGATTATGGATACGAATGCGGGGTAGCAACCAGCGGTGAGCAGGGTAGGGTAGGGTAGTAGGAGTAGTAGGAGTAGTAGGAGTAGTAGGAGTAGTAGGAGTAGTAGGAGTAGTAGGAGTAGTAGGAGTAGTAGGAGTAGTAGGAGTAGTAGTAGTAGTAGTAGTAGTAGCGTATCCACTAAGGTAGTAGGGTAGCGTATCTACTAAGAAGAAAACACTTTGATTTTCTGATACAAGAGTACTCCAGGACGCCTCCTTTTCCAAGTTGGATTCCTGCCTGTTTTGCTCCTCTCCTGCATCAGCCAGCATGTTGGCCTTTAGTGTTCAAGTGCCGAAAACTCTATTATAATTCACTCCTCCCTTTCACGGCTGTGCTGCACAGCTTTTGGGTTTTGTGGTGAGCGACGACGTCGCGAGGCGAAGACAGTCTTCGCCGAAGTAGCTTTATCAGAGCTCTTACTCACTTCAAAGAGTCAAAGATGTCATCGTTACTGGAGAAATCCTTGGATGAAATATTGTCTTCAGGCTCGTCCAAAAAGAGAGCACCAACTGTATGTATACTGGAATTGTGTTGAGAGAAGGCTTTTGCGGATGGTGAAGATGAGTTGGGGCACATGAGGTGCTGCTACTGCGTTGCGGCTGGGGACGTTGGAACCGGGGGCAGCAGGCAGAGCCATCGCTGGTGAAAGAGCCTACGAACAAAAGGCTAGATAGACATGAATGATTATCTGGGGGTTCTCTTAATCGGTGGGTCAAAAGTCGCCATTCTCGACATGCTATTTCTCCATATCGCAAACGAGAACAGAACTAACAATGCAGGGACCAAAAGGTGGTCACAGGTCCAGAGTTGGCAAGAGCAGATATAGAGGCAACAGAAGGATGCACAGATATGCAGAGACATTACATCTACAGGGAGACTCGGAGAAGCTGGCCAAGGGAGAGCCTTACTTGAGGGTGTCGAACCTTCACCCCGGACTTACAGAAAAAGATTTGCACCAGTTGTTCAGCGGCGTTGCCCCCGTGAAGTTCATCAAGTTGGAACTGAACACCCAAGGAGAGTCCACGGGCATTGCCTTTGTCGGTTACGAGAATCCTTCCAACTGCGGCGAAGCCATCCGCCGTTTCGACGGCCGTCGTGCCGCAGGGCAGATTATCAGCGTCGAGAATGCTGTTCCTTTGGCAGAGAGAATCGGATTTGGCGGCCGTAGGGGCAAGCAAAGAAGAAGAAACAAGCAGAAGCCCGTGCGGGAGCATAAGAAGACCGTGGAGGAATTAGATGCCGAGTTGACCAGCTACATGAATGCCGACCAGCAGCCTCCGTCCGCTGTGGAAGCAGTCCAGCAGCCACAACAAGCTGCACAGGCTGCACAGGCTACACAGGTTCTTCTGGACCAGCCAGTGCCCGCCGCCGAGCCAGTATCTGTAGAATCGGCTGTGCCAGTTGCACCAGTTGCAACTGCTCAGCAGTCTGCCTCCGAGCAGCAGCAGCAGCAGCCACAAGCAGCAGAGCCATTTCCAGTGGCTGACAACGGTGAAATGGCCGTCGACCATTAGGTATAGGATGTAATATAATTATTGTAACGGATCTGTAGCCAGGTGAAATAATATGGCATAACGCGCATGGACTGTACGCGAGTCTCGCACGGCAAAATCCGTGAGGAGCCATAGGAGAGAAAGTGCGTGGAGAAAATGTGAAGCAAGAAACTGTCCATCTTCATAGATAGAATATTGGGATTAAAAGTAAGTATGAGACAGTGTCGGGTCGCTGGTTTAGATCCGTTAAAGAAATATGCTGCATCAATGAGTTACTGGAATGGCCATTCCCAGTGGATGCGGGACATTTGGTGACTTTCTAACGGCACAAGTTATGGCTGGCAGAGAGCTGGCAGAGAGCTGGTTAAGCAGCTGTGCTGCTGTGCATTGGGGTAGTTAGTTGTAATTGGAGTATCGTTTGTTAGGGTTTGTAATGCTGCAACAATCAGAACAGGAGAGTACAGACTGTGACCCCCCGGAAACTGCCACCCAGATGTGTGTAACAGGGAATACATGTGCATATACTAGATACCCGCTTGTAAATAACATCCACGGTAATCCCAGAGAAGCTCACATGAAATCGAGTTGCAAGGCAAAAGTACACTGACTGAAACAGACCAACCAGGCCAATGCATCATTTCTAGTCACAGTTTGAACTTGACCGCAATGGATTTTCCTTTAATATTGCTACTGCTACTAACAATTCAATAGATGTCGGAAGTCGCCGAGAAAACTACGCCAGAATCTTCTACGCTGCTAAACTCCACATGGGATGTGGCCATCTCTAACGGTATAGTTAAAACTGGCCTTGGCTTTGGTGCCGGTGTTTTGGCATCTGTGCTTTTCTTCAAGAGAAGAGCCTTTCCTGTCTGGTTAGGTGTCGGCTTCGGATTAGGTAGAGCATACTCTGAGGGAGACTCGTTGTTCAGAGAAGCCGGAGTCAGGGAAGTCAAGGCATAAATATAGGATATTAGATATAACCACTGTACTGCAAAAAGAAAAAAAAACTTATTTATATTATATGTAACTGGGTATGATGCAAAGACGGAGTCAGTTAGAAGATGAGGAGGAGCCAGGGCGATGATTGGGTTGTAGGTCGAGTAGATAGGGTGCTGCTTCAGCGGAAGCATTGTCGGACGGACCCAGAGCTAGGAGCTAAAGACGACATTCCCAGGTTAGATTAGCTGGCCCGGAGGTACTTTTCCATACGCTACCAATGACGCCAGATTCGGCACTCTCGTAAGTTTTCCATGCAGGAATGACAACAGATCGCAACCGTTTCTACGTGGAATCTGGTAGTCAATGCCTTAACTGGAAGCAATCGGTTTTTCGTAATTACCAGATCGGGATGCGGTGGGGGTAAAATTATTACACATATAGCAGGAAGTTTAGTTCAGTGCAAGCGTGGTAGCAATTCTGTTTATATAATTATATATAAATTAGCCAGGGATGCCCAGCAACAAACCTACAAAATTGGATTATTCTTTCCTGGATGGAATTCCTACAAGATAGCTTGAACAACATTGTTTAGATTGTCGATTATTGCTTCAAATCTTTCATCACTTAGGTCTCCAATTCACCAGCAGGCGGTCTGAAGAGGAATCGGGAAAACGGCCTTTTTCCGTTTGACCAGACGGACTTCTCACGTTTACATAAGCAATTACGCAAAGTTTTATGCACTTTGACTTCCGCTCGACCAGACCCGGCCACGAAAGAAGTCAGAAATGCAGACGGAATGGCGACTCTGTCGGGACCGAGTCAGAGGAGTCAGGACGAGTCACTTCTTATCAGTGTTTCGGAGTCGGACTTGCCCCAAATGATCATTGTTATCATAATGCATCGATAAACCGTTATTTTTTTCATCACATACCCTTAGTTTTACACATGCGATCGACTATTTCTTACCAAGGGTTGTTCTGCAACTAACTTCTATTCACCATTCCATTACCCATTACCCGCCTACAAAATTTAAGAGTCATCTTCACTACGTATAAACAATGAAAAATTTTCTCCTACAACGGAAAAAACTTTTTCCATACTTCCTATTGGCCTGGGCAAAGTCGCATTGCCATTTCGGGAACGGTTGAGGATTCCACCCAGCAGAACGCACTGCAGCAGGACAATCTGATGTCAATGCATACCTTGAACCCCGCATTTAACGGCTAGCACATCTGTGGGAAGCTCCAGGAGAAAAATGGCTCTTTGATATACTGCTGGGGTTGTCAGGAGCTCCGACAGATCAGCAAACATTTTCCGAATCAGGCGGATAAAAATCCGTCGGAGAAGCGTCTTCATCGCGACCTTTCCCGTAATCAGTGGCGGAACCTGCTGAAAAAAAACTGTGGGTGCGGCTCACTCTTGAGAAATTGGCGCTTATTCACAGGAAATGAACACTTTGGGCCAGCAATGGCGAAACCAGAAGAGAATTAGTCAATAGATTTTTTTGCAGATCTTGTGTGGTTTATAATTGTGACCATTCCTGCATTTTTTCATTTTTCTTTTGCTGCTGTTTCTTGTTCGAAAACTTCATCATAAGCTGGTTTGGCTTAATAGTAGAATATGACTAATAGCGAAGAGACCTTTGAAACTTACAACGAGTTCCGTAGCGATACGTTTACCGTTCCGACCCAGAAGATGCTGGAGTCTGTTATGAGCTGCTCTCTGGGAGATTCGGTTTATTCTGAAGACAGGGACACTTTGGCATTAGAGAAGAAGGTGGCTGACATAGCGGGAAAGCCAGCTGGATTATTTTGTTGCTCTGGTACTATGTCCAACCAAATTGCTTTAAGAACACACCTCTACCAGCCTCCTCACAGAATTCTCTGCGATTACAGAGCTCATGTCTATACATGTGAGGCGGGTGGTTTAGCGACCTTGTCACAGGCTATGGTCTCTCCAGTGATTCCATCGAACGGACTGTATCTGACCCTAGACGATATCATTGAAAACTATATTCCGGACGACGGTGATGTCCATGCCGCCCCAACTAGGGTTATTTCTTTGGAGAATACGCTACATGGTATACTTTTCCCATTGGATGAAATTAAGAGGATTTCCCACTGGTGTCATCAGAATAATGTCAAGCTACACCTTGATGGTGCTAGACTATGGAATGCCTCTGTGGAAACCGGTATTTCCATGAAGGAGTACTGCAGCTACTTTGATTCTGTTTCGCTCTGCTTGTCAAAGTCGTTGGGTGCACCTTTTGGTTCTGTGCTAGTCGGTGAAGAGGCATACATTAGAAAGGCCAACCACTTCAAGAAGCAGAATGGTGGTGGTGTCAGACAGATCGGAATAATGGCAAAAATGGCCATAATTGCCATCGATGACAATCTGAGTAAGATAAAAAAAGCCCACGAGTTTGCCAAGGAGGTTGGTGAGTTCTGCAAGCATCATAAGATTGCTCTTGAAGCCCCAGTTCAAACCAACTTTGTCTTTTTGGATTCGAAGAAGGTGAACTTTAATCCCCAGGTGTGGTCCGAGAACTGCAGGAAGCATAACGTGAAGGTTGTTGGATTCAGGTTGGCTTTTCATTTCCAGAATACTCACGATGCCGTCCAGTCCCTAGAGGAGGCATTGCTAGAGACGCATCAAGATGCAGTAAATCATCCTTTCAAGCACAAAGGAGTCGTGCAAATGTACCAGTCAAACATGCTGGGATCAAGTGACACCATTGTGGATGATAAAGGAGAGGTTGTTGTTAGACACTAAACAAAGAAACAGACAAACAGCTGGAAACAAAAATTTTAAATAATTCCGGTATGCAGACCGGGAGAATAATATATAGGTATGAATTGAACATAAAGGTATAAATAATGATACATTAAGGTCAGATAGCCATAGGCTAATTGGCTAGATATAGATAAATATGTATGTCAGGGTCTACAGATGGCAATAGTGGCAGTGTTCCTTGAGATCCTTGTTAAAATGGCAGCGAAAGCGCCTGGACGCATATTCATTTGGAAGACAGTAAAATGGGCCAAGATTTTACTTCACAATCATGGGTTTAAAGAGCAACTCTACATTTTGTAATCTTTGTATTTCATTATGCTTTTTTGACAATTCCATCGGATGCCAGTATCATTTGCTCCTCTCTTCTACTCAGCTTGACTGCTTCTTCTTTTTCTCACTTTTGCTCGGGGCTTCAGCCGCGAGCTAACTAACGGTTGACATTGAAAAATTTCCTGGCTTCTTCATCACGGAGTCTCTCTTGTTTATTCACTATATATTTATGCAATCTACATGCTTATCTCTTTGCTATTGGCCACACTTGGGCTGATATGGTTGATACACCGGTTTTCGACCCTTTTGTCGATCCCGATTGAGAAATCTATCAAGCTATTGAACATTTCAGTGCCCAATGTTCCGTTGATTTCGGTTGATAAGGTCACTGATAGTAGCCTTGTATTGCATTGGGATGCCAACCAAAGCCAAGCAAACGAAGGAGACAAGAAGACAAAGGACAATCAATCACCTTCTGTTGATGGACCGAAAGTTTTGTCGCAAGTGTCACCTCAAAACTTGAGTCATTACGTCCTTTACCTTAATGGACTGCAGGCGGCAATCATTCCGGGCAACGAACGCTCGTGCTGTCTAGAGGGACTGTGCTCCGACACAAACTACCAAGTTGATCTTGTTGCCTTCAACATGGCCAATTTTCGATCAAAATCGTCTCCCATCTATATCAAGACTGCTGCTTTGAGAGTGGATGACCCAGAGGAGAACATATCCATAGATCATCCTGATAAATTGCTTGAAGCCTTAGTTCCGAAAGTTAATAAGGACCGTATACTCAAACATGAAAATTTCAAGCAGTCAACTTCTCGTTCCAGAAGCAATACAATTGATGGCGGGCCAGAAAATGCAGACATTCAGAAATTGCCTCCGCATTTAATAACGGACATTAACGAGCTCAAGTTTTTACTTGAAAGTGGCCTAGATGAAGTGCGTAGCTTAATGAAGTCATACCGAGAGGCACAAGTTGAGTTTACCGAGGAAGAGAGCAACTTGATGACGGCTAGAGACGAGGCAAGGAGAAGGAGAAAGATCGAGGACGCAAACAGATCAAGCCTTCGTCAGGAAATCAAATACTTGGAAGAACAGAGAATGAAGGCTGAAAGCAGGATTTCGGCTGATCATGCCAAACTGAAGTCAAGAATTAGAAAGATAGAACAAAAGGAGAGCCAGATAAAAGAGTGGAAGAACTCTTTAGAGGAGATGAAAGCATCCAAGGAGAACATTACTAAAGAGGAACCCCAACAGTTGGACAAACTAATTCTCCAGATTCAGGATTTGAATAAGGATATATTTTCCATGCAGACAGAGCTCTGCGATGTGGAAGAGGACTTGAGAGAGGAATTGGCCAGTAGGAAGCAAATTGAGAAAACAAAGCAGAAAATTCTGTCCCTATTTAAGGTAATTAAATTCAATACGGACGAACATACGGGTCTGCTCAACTCTATTGGCGTGGAAAAATTGAATGAATTAATAACCATTAAACCCGAGTGGAAGGAAGAACTGGAACAAGAATTTTTAATTGTTGACACCGAAAGCTCCTCCAAATGGAAGAATTTGCAGAAAAGTGAATTCAAGAAGATTGAGAACATGAAGATTCAGATAGATGAAAGAAAACGTTCCCTCAATACAGCTACTCAGAAAACGCAGTACTCGACAGAGGCTACTAGCAATGCATATTATTTGACGTATGGGGCTTCTACCACAGATCCGATCCCCACTTTAAATGCCTACTCAAATACCCAATTGAGTAATATGGTGAATGATCAGATTTCTAAGGTTCGCTCGACCGGATCATACCCCGGATTAGGGGTCAATTCGTTGGATAATCAAGTTAACTCCGTATGGAATTCTGAGCAAGGTATACCATTATCCGTTAATACCAACTTACCGCGTAACGTATCCGAAGAGAAGGCAGATTCTCCGACTGTGGATATGCTTCTTCCTCAGAATCTTATTGATGGAGAAGAGCTGTTTGACAAAAATGAAAGTTCAAGTGCTAACAAAGAGCCAACCACGAAAATTGATTCACTTTCGTCAACCCCCGGTTACGGTGAGATAAATGGCATTGACTATTTGTCTACTGTTCTATCATCTCCTCAAACATCGTCCAGGATTACTTCTCTCGGGGCATTAGCTAGTAGTGTGAGCAATGGACTTTTAGGAGCCAACATCTCGAATGCTAATGCACCGGTGACGATTGGTTCCCCACAATCAATGCAGGCTGCTCAATTACAGCCTACGGATAGTATTATTTCCAATAGTCTCTTGGACTTGAATAGTCAGACTTCACCATTTGCAGCATCGGGCTCACAAATGAACGTTAATGCATCACCTTCAATACAGACTCCCCCTGAAGTTGACCGAATTTCCACTTCTAATTTGATGTACAACAAGAAGGCCATTTTTGATCCTTTTTCATCAGTGAAGTCAACAGGCAGCAATGGCAGTATGTCAAACTCTCCGGCAACAGATGCTGGCCATTTTTCAAAATCATTTGAACCTTGGACAAGAAAACAAGGAGACAGCAACGAAAACAAGGAGACTACCTTTAATGAACTAAACACTTCGGGATTTGATTTCTCATTTTCCAGAGCCAGAAGTACAAGTATGGGGTCTAGTATTTGGAGCAGCAATGCCAAGACAAGCGGTGGAACCACAAATTGGGGGAATTCATTGAATATTTTGAATGTTCCTTTATCATCTACAAGCCCTCATCAGTTTCCGCCATCTTCTCCACAGTCTAGCAGACACTCTGAGTCATTAACAGAAGTCCAGCAAGTAGAAAGCATAACTACCACGGAGAAGAGAATGAGCTCCAATAAATCTACAGCTACGTCGCACAATAGCGATGGTAGTTCTTTTGTGGAACATGCCAGCAGCTCACCTTCATTTTTTAAGAGTAAAATATTTAAGTTTGGCATGAGTCCAACAAAGTCCACGACCAAATCAAGTGACAAGTCTTCTAGTGTTATCGCCTCAATAGAGGAGGAAGAGAATGATGCAGGCCATGGAGAGAATGGGAGTCTATCGACTGGATCATCTGGCCTCCTCGGAAGCGGATTTAGTACGAAATCCAGATTTTTTAAGTTGGGTTCAAAGAAAAGCTCGCACCCACAGAATTCGGCAGGCACTAATGGTTCAGCATCTGCTGACGCAGGCAACTCTTCAAGCGTAGAGGGGACCGGTAATGGACGTGCAGGAAACATATTGTCAAGGAAGCTAACATTTTCGTTCAAAAGGGCAGACAAAGAAAGGGAGAAAGAAACAAAAGAATCCAAGGTTCCAAAGATCGATGAGGTAAAGGAGAGCTAAAGATAGTTTGATCCGCATAAGCGGGCGCATAGTATAAGCCTATATAGAGTAATAATTTAGTATTTTTGGGATAACAGAATTGAACGTTTTCGTGTTAGGAATTAGAAAGCACGAAGTAAGCTGAGCAAAGAAGGCTATATAACCGTATACATAAATGCTCTGCAGAAAGATTCTAGTCGCTCCAGTCTACATGCAGATTTCTTGAAAGTCTCATAGGATCTGAGTTCTTCATTATTCTTTGCTTCTCCTTTTCCCAATCTTTCTTAACATCCTTGAAGCCAGCCTTCCATATCTTCTTGTAAGTGTTCCTAATTGCCTCCTCTTTCTGCATCTTCTCTTCTTCTTGAGCCATCCACTCCATGTGCTTTAGATCATCGTTCGAAGGCTCATAAATATGCCATATAACGTAATGAGGCAATCCATAGACAGAAAAACCCATCCGACGACACATTTTACCGAAACCTTCAGTCTCTGCATGTTTCTCAAAGGAGAATGCAGGAAAATGAGCTCCAGTTGCAAACACTTCTGCCTTGGATAAGATAGACACTCCACCTATACCATCGAGTTCCATCTCCGTTTCAGGGTCTCCATATGGGTCTCTAAGATACGCGAGATGAGGTCTCCATGTGGCATATTCGGGATATCCTTCAACTATCACAGCATCCTCATCGAGAGTGGATGCAAGCTGCAGTCCACCGTCACTCTCTTGCCAAGAATTCAAGTCGTATGGCTGTTGTCCTCCTAACCAGTCTGGTAGAGGTCTCCAAACGTTTGGAACGATGACGTCCTTGTCATGATGCATCAAGTCCTCCAGAATAGTCTTAGGAACAGTTTCAACATCGACATCTCTCCAATACACCCACGAATGATATGGCTTTAAGGCGACGGCAGTCAACCAGTTTCTTGCTCTTGCCATTAATTTCCGTCTTGGTCCTTGTGCTTCAAAGCCGTGTCTGTCAGAGAAACCTTGACCTATCGCCTGACCAAAATCTTTCTCAAAAATCTCTATTTGGCCAAAGTGCATATCTGGATTCTCATCATTTTGAATCTCTCGTAACATAGTAACCAATAGTCCCATGGTGTCATCCTTGGAGTCTGACACCAAGAAGGCCAAGTCGATTAAGCTGTGGGGGTATGTCATGTTTTTCATATGACCAAAAAACATCGGTAGATGCTCGGCAGCATCTCTCAAAGGCACACAAAAGGCAACTCTTTGTTCCTGATTCCATGCATCTGGCTTTCCTCTATAGTCATCAAGATCGTAGAAGTATGTTTCGTAGGAGTTATCTTCGGTAAACGACGGCCTATAGAATTGGTGCTCAGTAAAGAGGTTCTCGTAGAGCAAGAAAATAGCTGCCACCAAAGAAAATATCACCAATAGAATCTTCTTGGGAAAGCTAGCATTTTTGCTCTTTTTGGGCGTATAAGACGTTTCCGTCTGGAACATGTGCATTCTGCAAAAAAAGTTAGTAAATCAAGCATAAATAAAAAGAGACAAAACTGGTGCACCACGTACCCAATATTCTGCTTAATCATTACCAGGTGTTGTCCAAGTATATTACTGCCCGTATTAATGAGTGAAGGAGCTTCAATAGTATAACTGTGGTTCTATGGAAATGTTGATAAGTAATAGAAGTATGATAGTGTCAAAAGGTCAGCGAAAAGAATCAATCAAGATCTTTTTTTGGAATCAATGCGGAAGAAGACGGCGCGCAAAAAAAAAAAAAAAAGCATGAAGATAACTGGGAAGAGGAAGAATTGGTGAAGTATAGCTTGATAGACATCACAACTAAGTAGGAGTCATATAATAGAGGCAAAGGGACTTAAAGTACACATATCCGAAGATGAATCCAACAGAATAGAATGAAGATATATGATAATATGGATAAATATTATTTATTTGCAGGAAACTTGGAGGATGAAAATGGCGCTGCAAATGCGCGCTTAAATCAAGGCTGCTTGCTGCCCATGCCGAGCAGACTTGCCGTGAATACAGAAAATGGGGAAAATAGCTGGTTCAGACAACTAACAACTACCAGATATTCCTTAAAACAATTTCCAGAATCCGTTCCAGTGGTAGAAGACACCTGATCTTCAGCCGAAAAAAAGGTCCAGAAGGAGATTCCTGGTTCACATTACCTACTTCTATATGTTATGTAAGTCATCTGTACAATTTATCATGCATGAGTTCATGCGTCTATCTGCGGTTCACAGAAGCTGAATTGAGGTCGAACGCTTTCGAATAGGAGGTGGATGACGATGTTGATTAAGGCTATTAACGGAGGGCTGGAATTTTGCTGAGACGCTTTTTGGGAGACGGCGCTTAGGCCCCTTGGCACGGGTCTTAGTTAAATGACGCAAAGTCTGTCCCTCCCGGTCAAACTCGGAGTCATCGAGCGTTTTCGAACGTCTAACTGGAGGAGGTCTCTGTGTCATGCTCACCATTCCAGGAAGCGCAATAGCAGATGCCCTGGAAACAGGCGCAGTTTGGGCCCTGCTTGCCGTGGCCGTTCTTGGAGGACCCTTTCTTTGTAGTAAGTCTGAAAGCGACTTGGAAAAATTGGCTTGTGGAGTAGGTATAGATGCTGTTGAGACTTCAACGCCACTTGATGAATAATAAATCTTGGCAGGACTTTTCAAGTAAGATTTGCGTTTAGCCAGAACCTCAAACTCATCATGATCGCTGTTAGCCTTTTTTACAGGGTGTTGTTTGCCGGTTTCTAAAATTTTGAGCTCTCGCAATTGGTTTAACGTCAAAGACTTCTTGGGAACTAGTGGCTTAGATGGAGTTGCAAGAGTTTCCTTTTCAGTAGTATGAAGGAGATACTTCGAGTAACCCGAGGGATATGAAGTCCGAGGACCCTGGTGAATCGACCTTAATGGTGGTCGGTTCTCCAACACAGTTGTATTTTCCTGAAGGGGTTTACTGACTTGATGGGTTGGCCTTAGCTTTACCTGTGTGAAAGGAATCTGCTCTGCTAAAGGCGGCTGCTGGTTATACTTTATTTGTCTTAATTTTGCAGGTTTTGGAGCAGGCGGCCTACGTATGGTCTTCACTTGCTTCAATGTAGCGGGCTTTGGGGATATAGATGGCTTTGACTTGGGTATTTGAAGAAGGGATGGTTTAGTCTTGACCTGCGGCTTTATTCGATTGCCACCAAGGCCAGAAAAGGCCGTTTGCTTCGGACTCCTGTCTGTCGAGAAGGTGTTCACCTCTTTTTTGGAGCCAAGAGAGATACCATGCACAACGATGTCTGTGCGCCTTACAGGCTTCATTACATCGTCAAATTTGATCGGCTTTGGTGATAGCGGATTCTCTCTGGGAGCATCAAATTGGGTCTTTAGATCGATAGAATCGACTAGCTTGCTTAGACTTGATTCTTCTGGGGTATGGACCTCGGGTTTGTCAATCTCCTTTTTAGCCTTGGGCTCAACTAACAATATAGTATCACCCGGAATCGTGTTGGTAATCTTGTACAAGTTTGGGTTTTTCTTAGCCACTAGAGGAGGAGTCTTCTTCTTGGGACTCAAATCATATTCCCTTCGTTTTTCTTGGACCATCTTTTCCAAGCTCTTCAACCTGTTTTGATTTTCCTTATGCCGCTCTTCGTCGAGCTTTTCGAAGTTAGTTAAAAACTCTTGAATTTCCGGGTCGTTTGCGACCGAAGTCATGATCAGTTTTACCGGAGAAGGACTAAAAGACAAAGCAGTCAAAAGATTACAGGTGTATTTCTGATATCGCGAGCTAGCAGTCATTCGTATCCCCGGTAAAGCTATGGAAGTCGCGGTAAAGATTTCCCCATAGGACCGCTAGCTCAAGGTAACAATTCTTAATTCAAATTCTGCTAGAGTACAATTGATCTGCAACGAATACGGGGATAAAAATTCCAGGATATAAGCTTATAAAAATGTTTCCTAACCACCCAAACCATCTGCCAGTAGATGAGTTACTTGTGATACTCAGTTTTACCGATAATGGATGCGGATGCACCGGTAAGTATTAAAACCCTCAGGTAGCAGGCAAATACATTCAATTTAAATCGAAAATTTATGGTGTATAGTATTATTTCGATAACTGCCCACTCCGAAACAATTACCATTAGGCTAACTTGATTTATGTTACCTCCAATGCAGCAAAGAAAGGAAAATATGCGTTCACATATATCGGCATAAGCACGGGACTCTTTCAATGCACATAGAATGGAAATTGAACTACAGTATTATTCATGGCAATGGTTCGGGGTTCGTAAGTATGTAGAGTCTTAGGTGGGTATGAAAGATCTGACATAATATTTGTCTTACAGACGTAAGGCTTGTTAAATGAGAAAAGCGACCAAATAATTTCGCTCGTTACTGAAGTAGAGTTCTCATAGGTTGTAGCAATATTCACAAGGCTGCAAACATATCGTACCTATACAAGTATCAAAATCTATACAATAAAAGAAGGTAATTTAATTTAACAATTATCTATGTATAGAATGTACACCCCTCTGCAACAGATTCGGGTTAATGGTCTAGTGGTATGATTCCTGCTTTGGGAGCAGGAGGCCCTGGGTTCAATTCCCAGTTGACCCCGATTTTTTTGGCTCGTTAATTTTTATTTTTTCTTTATCTTGAAATTTTTCAATTTTCTGTATGCTTTACTATTCGTAATTTATTTACATAAAGCATATCTAGATATTTTCGTCAGTATCTCTAGAATGCAAAGGGCTATCTTTGCATATATCCGAAAGCTTACATGTGCCGGTACTTGGCTGTTGCTGGGCTCATGGTAGAAGGTTGTATATTGTAGAAGAGCGATTCGGCCACCTTAAAGCAAAATAACTTTAGCAAAATATTATAAAGTCTTAATGAATTTCAATTATCTGATACAAAATTTCCTTCGATGCACAAATATCAGACAGGAACGTTTCAGATTTTTTGTTACATCAGTCTTAAGACTGACGCCAAAAATTCATGGCGGTGCACTTGCAATGCCCAGGTCGAGTAACTGATTAACTATTTTTTTTTTTCTGACGTGTATGGACGATACTGAAAAAGGTGAAGATTAGTTGCCAGGATTTTTCGTGAATCTTAACAGTTTAGCATACCGTATATCCTTCGGTGCTATTGACGAGCTATTTACTTCAGGGCGTGGCTTTACGACGGGACTGTATCTCCTGTGGTGACACCAGAGATTGGATTTTTTTTTTTTTTTTCAACTGCTTGTTGCTAACAGCGGTGAACTATATTTCAGACAGCACCTAAGTATTGAAGAGGAGCGCCATTTCAGCTACTTATAAGCTTATGTTGATTATTGGTCGTGCTACATAATGCTTGATTTGAATAAAATAATAGAGGATGTGAAGAAATGCATCATAATACCGGAAAACGATATCCAGGAGCTCTGCTTTTTAGCTCAAGAGCTATTAATACAGGAATCAAATATTCAACTAATCGACACACCAATTACCATATGTGGGGACATTCATGGGCAACTTCATGACCTTATCACACTATTCAATATATCTAAAGAGCCACCAGAGACGAAGTACCTTTTTCTGGGAGACTTTGTAGATCGAGGGTTTTACTCGTTAGAGACGTTTTTGCTTCTACTATGCTACAAGGTGCGATACCCTGATCGTGTCTTCTTGATAAGAGGTAACCATGAGTCCAGACAAATTACATCTGTTTATGGGTTTTACGATGAGTGTCTCAGGAAGTATGGCTCAGCTAACGTCTGGCGATACTGCTGCGATATTTTTGATTATTTGTCATTAGGAGCATACATTGTAGGAGGAGGCACATCAGATGATGGTGTATTCTGCGTCCATGGCGGATTGAGCCCTGCAATCGACACGATAGATGAGATTCGGCTGATAGATAGGAAGCAGGAAGTGCCGCATGACGGTTCCATGTGTGATTTACTCTGGTCCGATCCCGAGGAAAATATCCCAGCATGGGCAGTTTCTCCAAGAGGTGCTGGATACCTTTTCGGTTATGCAGAAACAGAGAGGTTTTTATATAAGAACAGACTCAGCCTAATTGCCAGGGCACATCAGCTAGTGATGGAGGGCTACAAGGAACTGTTCGATGGCGGATTGGTGACTGTTTGGTCTGCCCCAAATTATTGCTATAGATGTGGCAATGTTGCGGCTGTGTTGAAGCTCGATGACAACCTCAACAGAATCTACACATCATTCGACAGTATACTCCAGGATGGTAACGAAATACCGTCCAAAAAGCCAGTGGCGGACTACTTTTTGTGAGCTGCATAGGAAGGTAAACCCTGCATGAAGACCCATGGGTCCTTGTGTCAAGTACTTTTATAGATACCTTTACTTGAGCTGGATCCCAAGAGTATACGAGACCAGGGTTACCTTCTCTGTCATACATGCGGGAAGAATCTATTCCTATGTAATGGTGTTGCTGCTAGCGGTACATGCCCAGAACAGGGAATCTCCGAAATAGTGCTGCTCTACCACTTATTTGCTAATTTGCACGGAGCCTATTGTTCTGTTCCACACTTAGGGCGCATGAAATTCCGAATTAAACGCGCCTCTCCCAATTAATCATCTACAGCTGCTTGTTTACCGTTACTGTTTTAGTGGTCGCGGCTTCGGCTACTTTTTTTGCGTATAAGGAAGAAACGAGAATGAAAGTACAAGCTATTGCATCCAGTGGTCTGCCGAGGTCAGAATCAGCAGGACAGACACGTCTGCTTTATATAAAAGTATTCCATATAGACTTACGGAGAAATGAATCAGATTAATCAACTTTTTAGCCTTCTGGTCCATTCTAATCATAATTTAAAGCCCATATTACACTTATCTGCAACACAGGTTGGGTGTATTCTAAAACAGACGCGTTGTTTCTTTTTTTATTTTATTTCTTTTTGTTTTTTTTTCCTTCTATCTTCTTTCAATTGCCAGGGCACACCTGCGCTTGTCGGTGATCAAAATTTTTCTTTATATTCTATTGCCGGCCACCTGAACGTCTCCCATCCGTCTTTACTTTTAGAACCACCCCAACCTAAAACCGTGGATGACTACAAGTGAGCAAGCAAAGAACACATCCACACAGGACGTCTTAACTATCATCATATACAATGGTGCGATTTTTGGGATCTTTACAACCTTATTCTTGATTTTGCGGTTAAGATTCAAGAGAATCTACGAGCCTAAGGCTAATTTTGATTTAAGTGATAAGGATGACAAGCCAGAAAAACTTCCCAAAACTCCTTGGGCTTGGCTCTTGCATGTCGTCACCAGACCTCCGTCTTTCATTATTCAGCATGCTGGTCTTGATGGATATTTGTTCGTGAGATATCTGATGGTCATGGCCTGCACCTTCCTAGGTGGCTGTCTCACATGGATCGTTTTATTTCCAATCAATGCAACCAACGGTAAAGGTGAAAAGGGTCTAGATAAACTCAGCATGTCTAACGTAAAACCCGTGGGTCGATACTATGCTCATGTTATCATTTCCTGGATCTATTACGGTCTCAACCTATTTATCATTTATCGGGAATTGGTTTTTTACACCAATCTTCGTAATGTGGCTCTGTCCACTCCTTCCTATGCCAAGAAGTTAAGTTCCAGAACTGTCATTTTCCAGACGGTTACTGACCAATACCTTGATGAGGAGCAGTTCTTCAAGCTTTTTGACGGTGTCAAGAGAGTCTGGGTTGCTAGAAGCCAGGCTTCTTTGGAAAAGAAGGTTCAGAAAAGAGAACAGCTTTGCTTAAAGTTGGAGGCATCCCTAACCAAGTTACTTTCGAAGGCTGTTAAGGCAAAATTGAAAGCTGACAAGAAAGGCAAAATCATAGAGCCAGCAGACGAGATGGTTTGCTACGTTCCCCAGAAGAAGAGACCAACAATCAGAACCAAGCCTATTATTGGCAAGAAGGTCGATTTTATCGAATACTGTAAGGAAAAGATTCCCGAATTAAACTCTGAAATCGAAGAGATGCAGCAGAACTACAAGGAGCAGAAGCCAATGAATTCTGTTGTCGTTGAGTTCGAGAATCAGTACTACGCTCAGATGGCCTATCAGACGACAATGCATGATAGACCTCTTCGATTTGCTCCTAAATTTATCGGCGTTAATCCGGACGATATCATTTGGATCAACATGAGAATGTTTTGGTGGGAGAGATCTACTAGAAAAGTTGCTGCCGCCGCTGCCATTGCCGTCTTAGTCATTTTTTGGGCCATTCCGGTTTCTTTTGTTGGTTTTATTTCTAACTTAACCTACTTGACTAACAAAATGCCATGGTTGCGATTCATTTACAAATTGCCATCTGATTTACTTGGCTTGATTACCTCGCTTTTGCCTTCAATTTTATTGTCTGTCTTGATGATCTTGCTACCTATCTTCATCAGAGCTATGGCAAAGTTTTCTGGAAGTCCTACTGTCCAAGGAGTCGAATACTTCACACAACAGTCCTACTTTGCATTCCAGGTGATCCAGGTCTTCTTGGTTACTACCATTGCCTCTTCTGTTTCATCTGTAGCTACCCAAATCATAGAAGATCCCACAAGTACCATGTCTTTACTTTCGTCAAATTTGCCTAAGGCTTCTAACTTCTTTTCATCATATGTCCTTTTCCAAGGTTTTACAATATCTGGCAGTGCCTTGCTTCAAATAGTTTCGCTAATTCTATTCTACATCATGGGAGCACTATTTGACAACACTCCAAGAAAGAAATGGTCTCGTTTCACAAGTTTGGGAGGATACGCTTGGGGAACCATGTTTCCAATTTACACCAATTTGGTTGTGATCACACTTTCTTATGCCATTATATCTCCTATTATTTTACTTTATGCAGGTGCCAGTTTTGCAATTCTTTGCATCGCATTCACAAATAACGCAGTCTATGCCTTTGGAAAGGGAAGAGATTCTCTTGGCGTTCACTACCCAAGGGCACTATTCCAGAACATGGTTGGCATTTATTTAGGAGAGATCTGTATTTTAGGTTTAGTTGCGGTTTCGAAGTCATGGGGTTGCATAATTCTTGAAGCAATATTTATTGGTTTCACTGTTTTTGTCCATATACAAATGAATCACGCCTTTGATCATTTGATGACTGTTATTCCTAACACAGTGATGCGGCCTTTGGACGGAAAATCAGAAACAACTTCATGGAAGCCAATTAAATCTGATGAATCAGACTCATTTACTACTAAATCAGACTCTCCTTTTCTCTCGAATGCTGAAAAGAGATCCAGAAATCATGCCGATGAACTCATAGAGGTACCGTTGTTAGCTGATGGTGATAATGAATCTGCAGAGTCCGAATCTTCCAACATATTTGTGCGCTTTTTCAAGCCTTGGGATTCTCTATCTTATCATGAACTGAAGAGGTATATTCCAAATTCTTTCTACGAATTACCAGAAGAAAAAGAAGAATGGATAGAGCACGCCTACGATTATCCAGTAGTTGCGGCTAAATGCCCGATCATCTGGATTCCAAGGGATCCAATGGGTCTTTCAACAATTGAGATCGAGAAGCTTCAGGGAGTTGTCCCAATTTCGGACGAACATGCATATTTCAACGAAAAGGGTAAAATTATTTGGACTGGAAGTCCACCGAGTGAAAGCACAATGTCGGGAGAAGATATTTGGGTTAAAGGCAATGAAAAAGATACAGAATAGAGTAAAATTAAAGTCATTTATAATTAAAATTAATATTAAAGCGAATCGATCATAATAGTAGGAAAGCTAGAAAACAATGCCGATGGAATGTCTTTACTACTGCGAGTCAGGTATTTCTCCCCGCTGAAACATCTGCTGCGTTTCAGATGGTGTTGGCGCAATGCTTTCAGTGTCTTCTGAATCCTGTATTTCAAAGGTGTCTTCACTGACAAGAAACCATCCTTCAGTAAAGACAGTTTTATCTCTATCAAGAATGTGGGAGACACACAGATAATGAGGACAAGCCTGCATTTCGTGTTTTTCTATTGAGTGGATGTATTCGTTAATGGTTTGCGATTTATCAAGACCCGATGTAGTTATGGCTGAAGCCTTCTTGATCCAATCCATGTAGAGAATGACTCTATTTGTGTAAAGGTCCGAGGCTGGGTTTTTCAAAGATAGGAAGGGTACCAGAATTCTCTGAACAAAGAACTTATTATTCTCCGAGAAGAGGTCAGCATCTTCTGAGGTTGTGCCATCGGAAGCATTCTCCTCAGATAAATCATCAAGACTAATTCTTTGGTTGAAAGTTCCAAGGTTACCTGTGGTCACAAAGATCAATCTGTTCCGCTTAGTGATAGCGGATATCCTAAGGATCACTTGGGATCTAGTCTGGTCAAAACGGCGTTGACTTGACATCATCGTTCTCCTTCGCATCTTACGAGAGTTGAGATTAATCTGATGAATCTGGTCGGCCGATTTCTGAAATAGTCCGTGAAATTCATCTATGATGACCAACCCAAAGGACTTAAAGTCGAGAGTGTTTAGAAGAACCATTAGTTCAGCGGTGGATACAGTGGTAAAGGAACGTATTCTGGTGGAAAAATCCGGCTGATAACGGGAAGAGCGTCGTAGTTTAAACCAAGGGACCATTCCGGGGGATTTGATGATAAGTACATTGCGAATTTCG
The DNA here is from genome assembly GCA_030565225.1 of Allodekkera sacchari. Lineage (NCBI taxonomy): Eukaryota > Fungi > Ascomycota > Pichiomycetes > Pichiales > Pichiaceae > Allodekkera > Allodekkera sacchari. The sequence continues at coordinate 121,729 of JAJMBG010000017.1, forward strand.
TTACGATTGCTCAAATAACCGAGCATCAAATTGAATAACACCTCCCACTTACCGACACTACCGGCAACTGAGTTAATGTCATACAACTGAGAATATCTAAAACCTTTTGACCCAAGAAATGCCCGATCAAGCCTGGAAATTCCCGATGAATAACCATCCTCGTCTTGAATCTGCTTCAGAAGAGAAAGCAATGACTGGGACTGTGTCCGGACGCATGCCGAAGATGAGTTCATGAAGAACGAGCAACAGATGAGAGTATAGAGAGAAAAGTGAAGCAACAAACAACGAATACTCTATATAAAACGACTACCACAAGGGTTGGAAAGAGCTGCTGCAAGTAGAAAAAACCAAAAAAAAACAGGAACAAAAAAAAAAGTTTCCGACTAGATAGAACAGAGTCCAGATTTCAAGATGAAGCTGCCGTAGTCTGTGTGGGAGAAAATGCTTTTATATGCAGCTGATAGATAAAAAGAATGCAGTATCTTAGAGGAGGACACCTGGAAAAATCAACTAGAAGTACAAAGGGGAGAATTGGGTGAAAAGTAAGGTGAAAAAATATATTTATTTGTGGAGAACAACGATTGGACACTAGAGGTGTAGACCAACAAAGTGAAACTTGATATATAAATCTGCTCGTTGCGTCAATGCATTTACGCTAATGATCGACATTATATCAGTAAACTTTCAGTCTTAATAGACTAGAATTTTACCCAATTCTCCTGTGCTAGCTCTCTGAGCACCCCATTCACACTAACAATCTCTGAATTTTTAATCCTCCTATAATGACGCGAACTGCTGTCTCTCGACTGTGTTAATATGATATCTCTATTTGCACAGTAAAATCCAATGACCATAGATAACCTATTGGAAATCCCATTGAAGACGACAGACCCAGTTGACCTTGAGAACTGTCTCTCCAAAATTATAGAGGATGAATTCTATCAGCCGCCGTCGACCTTCAAGTCGAGTTTGCACCAGATCAACGAACTACGCAAATCATTAGTGCATCTTTCACCCACTCTCGAGTGCCTCTCGTTACTTAAGAAGTACTATGTACAGCTAAGTGCCATTCGCCAGAAGTTTTCGGATGACGTCGTAGAATTCTCTTGGTATAACATGTTTGGCAGCGACGGCCCAATTCGCCTTAGATCGTTAGTCTATGAACAGGCCAACATCCTGCTTAATATTGGTTGCTTGTACTCAAGCATTGCACTTACTCAGAACAGGTACACGTCGGACGGCTTGAAAAAGTCGGGCGTTTTCTTTCAGTATGCTGCAGGCTGCTTTAAGTACTTGGATGACCACCTTGCCAAGGAGATCACTCATCTTCCGTTGGACTTGAGCTCTAACTCGCTATCATCACTCACATACTTGATGCTGGCCGAGGGCCAGGAGATATTCTGGCTTAAGGCTGTAATGGATGCTTTGAAGGATACCGTTGTCGCCAAACTCTCAATCCAAGTGTCCGAATTTTACACCAACTCTTTCCTGTTTGCAGAAAGATCCAACAATTTCCCTTTAGAATTCATTAATACGCTAAAATTGAAATCTGTTCACTTTAAATGTGCCGCATATTATAGACTGGGGGTAAACGCAGGGCAGAAAAATCATTTTGGAACAGAAATAGCGTACTTGACGTATTCTTCCCAGCTAATAGATCAAGCATCGAAAATTCGAATATCCAACGAACAGATCCTTGACGATTTTCATAGCCTTGCCAACGTTGTTCATGAAAGTCTCAAAAGAGTGGAAAGAGAAAATAATTTAATATATCTTCAGGCCATACCCTCAATCGACTCGCTCCCCTCTCCAACCAAGGCTACTATGGTAAAGCCTCTAATTCAGAGCGAATTGGCACATCCCTTAAGGGCTCTACATGAAAGCGACGACTATGGTGAGAAGTTCTTTGATAAGTTAATCTCATTCACCGTGATCCAGCTTTCGGCATCTTTCAAGGAAAGATCCCTAAATTATGTAGATCTCAACTTCAAAAAGCCAATAAAGGAATTAAATGATCACATGGATAAATTTGTCTGTGATCTCCACCTTGATTTTCAACTCGATTCAATTCTCCATCCGCAATCTGTACCCGAGTCAATTCTCCAGTACTTCAACAGGATAAAAACGTTAGGAGGAACACTTAAACTTAATAGTATGCTAAGTGACCTCAACAATTTGAAGGTGAAATCTAAGGCAGAGTTGGAAAAAAACTGGAAGCTAATAGAAAACTCTGTGGAAGATGAAGAAAGTTCGAAACTATTATATGGCAGCAAACGCTGGACACTGCCTTCGATAAACGAAGCAGCAAGTGAGATCATAAAGCAGCTGAAACAATTTCAAGAATACTTAGCAGGATCTGCGGAAGGCGATGAGACCATATATTCACAAATAGACCAGCTAGGGCCCTTCATGAAGATCTACGATTCGGAGTCGAGTCTAGAGAAATACATTCCAAAATCACAAATTCTAGACATCAATCCAGGTTTAAAGCATATTATTTTTGAATTAAAGCAATCTGTGGACTCAATGGATGAAATCAGGGGCGAGAGGAAGAAATTCTTGGAACAAGTAGATTCAAAACTAAATAAGATGGATATGCTACCCAAATTATTAGCCAGGTATCACGAATTGAATGACAAGGAAGGAAATGTCATTGATGCGAAACAATATGAACAGTTGCTAGATGACAGTCTGTCTATTTTTAACACAGATGTCAAGTTTATTGCAGATACCCGTAATAAACAAAGTGCACTAACGACCAAAATTAACAATATGAACATCAGTTTCCTGCGGATGAGGAAGGATTTGAAGGTTTCCAAAGAGAGGGAGCAGGCATTGGATGTCCTTAGTAAGACCTACCACGGGTATTGCGAGGTGCTAGGAAATATTCGACAAGGTCTAAGCTTCTATAACGATTTCTTGACAATGCTCAATGATGTGCAGGTGAAGCTTGAGAGATTTCTCGAAGAGCGACAAATCGAGAAGCATGAACTCCAGAGAAAGCTTGATATAATAGATAGAGGTACGCAGTAGATAGTAGTTAATACGTTTATAATACTAGAAACATAAATATTTAGTATTCAATATCTGTAGTTGTCGGCGAAGACTTTAATTCCGGACCAACCGGGGTCACCAAATCTCTTGCTAAAAGTAAGATGGATGTCGTTGATGAGTTTGAGATCTTCAGGAGTCAAACTGATAACCTTCAAATTGGATTCCACCCTATTTAGAGAAACAGATTTTGGCAAGACCACGGTCTTCCTAGCAACGGCCCAACTGACGGCTATACAAGCAGGACTGACGCCATACTTTTCTGCTAAATCATTTAAGACCTTTTCCTTTAGCAAAGGTGCACCAGAAGATCCTAATGGCGAGTAAGCTTCAACAACAATTCCCTTAGAGGTGCAAAAATCAACAAGTTCTTGCTGAGGGAGGTAAGGATGCAACTCGACCTGGTTACACGCAGGAACGATATGTACATCAGGGTCAGCTAGAAGGTGCTCAATCTTAGGGATATTAAAGTTGGAAATACCGATTGCCTTGGTCAACTTCAATTCAACCAACTGCTGCATTAGCTTGTAGGTTGAAGTATAAGACCATTCATCATAGGAGAGAATTTTACGAGAGCCATCCGGATTCTTTGGCATCAATTCCTTCTCTTTAGGAACGGCAACAGGCCAATGCATCAAAAATAGATCCACATAGTCTAGTTGTAACCTCTTTAAGGAAGCCTTGAGAGCTGCAACTGGATCCTTAACCTCACTACACCATAGCTTTGTTGTAATGAAAAGTTCGGACCTTTTGACTCCACCATTCTTCAAGAAGGCATTGATAGCTCTTCCGACAGCTTCCTCATTACCGTATATTCTAGCGGTATCAATGTGTCTGTAGCCATGTTCCAAGGCATACAACACAGCCTTATAGCAATCTTCTTCGGGGGCTTGCCAAGTACCCAAGCCAACTTGAGGAATAGAAGCACCAGTATTCAATTTCAAAGTGGAAGTACAACTAAAGGTTAGTTCATTGAAGAATGTAAAGACATTAGAAAAGCAGCAGTCAGCAATCCAAAAATAAAATAACACCTTTCCTTAGAATAAAATTCCAGTGAAAGAGATTTTTAACTATTAAAGCTTATTGAGAATCTTGATTACCGCCAAGATTAGTAACTTACGGTTTGAGAGAGGACATGTTTTTATTATGATTTCGTTGACTAAATATCTTGTTAAGTTCGAAGAAGAGATTGTGTAGCGAATTCTATATAACGCTGGAAGAGAAAAACTGCTGCACTAATATTACCGAAAGGCGATGTACTTTCCATCATCGTTTCTCCAGCCAAGATGACAAATCCGTCCGTGTGGCTGCGGACTTTCGAGCATTAACAATGGAAAGGAATTTTCCGAACAGACGAGAGAATAGATAAACGATACCCAAAAAACAGCTGAAACGAGACCCAAATAAAAATCGAAATAAAAAATACACTAATAACTGAATCTGGCACCCAAGGTAACCAAGAAATTACTTGAGAACAACAATGCTTCCATGGTCTTATAGCTTGATATGTGGCGGACTTTGCTGAAGTGGAAACACCGCGCAGAAAATTACGTCAGAGGTAATAGAGATGCATGGTAGGAGAATTCCGGGCTGGAAGTGGGACAGTACTACACTGTATGATAACTACTAATTGGTAACTGATCTTTTACCCGATAAAATTCCATATGTCTTAAGACTGGGAGACTAGGAGTGTCCAAATTATAAACCTCGAGACAGAGCAGATTGTGGACAAAGGGAAAACACAACACTTGGTGAATCCAATTTGGTGGATTAGTGCAGCGTATCCAATTAATATTTACTTCGAAATGCAATACGGAGTAGCTCTTCATTACGAAAAAAAAAAAAAAAAAAGCTTTGGCTGGGTGAAGCCCTGGGACAGTGGAAAAAAAGTGAATAATAAAGTGATGTCATTGCATTACAACAGATAACCGGGCAGAAAAGCGGGGTCAGCGAGTTTCAAGTCACTGCTTTTGCTGAAATTGTAGCTATGATATTAATAAAAAGATAGCGGGGCAATGGGTGTCTACGTTTAATTGTTAAAACGCATAGAGCGGTGAGTCCTATCTTTTCACTTATCAGAGAAAAAACATTTCCTAAACGAGCAGTTATTTTGGCCACGTTAATTCTACGACAAATAGCCGCCAAAACAAATGAGAACATACTTGCCTAAGCAGGGAACAGTAAAGAATTCAAACCTAGATCCGGAACATAAATTGTATGTGCCAAAGTGACATAACGATCAACCTAGGGCATCCGATTAAAATTGAGGGGTCTCTGACCACATTAAGGGGGCATTTCCGAGATGCACCTCCTCCGCAAATCCCGATCTCATCTAGTGTCGAATCTGGCTGTATCTGGGGAAAAATAGACGACGGGATGCTCATAAGAAAGATTATAGATACGGGCTCCTATAACCAAGGCGGATAATATACTTGTTAGAGTCGAAGGTAGAAGCCTGTTATGCAACGGCAGAAACGTTTAATTGAGTCGCTTGCTTCCGCTAAGATCCTCAAAAAAAAAAAAAAGCCAGGAAAAAAAATCTGATTCTGGCTACAGTTTTCTCTCAACACATACGCGGCAGAGAATTTTCCTATTCAAAGGTTCCGCCCGCACATTTAGCCTTTGGTTCTGTCTAGAATTTTTTCCAGAAGGTGCCAAACTTTGGATAGATGAAGTAAAAATATGAACCTTCAGAGAGATCAAGGGTAACTGAACACCGCACATTAGTCAAGAAAATGACATCTGGAATTTTCATCAGGCTACCATGGCTTATTACTAATTTCTTCTGATGAAAGAGAACTAGCCCCAAGATAATTCCGCAGCGCAATATTCTATGGAAAAAAAAAGGAAAAAATTATAGGCCATGCGCAAGTAGCCGACATCTTATAAATAAGCGGTTTTCTGCCAAAAAAAGTTAAATGCTTTCAGAAGGCTGTGCTTGATTCCGAAGCCTAGAATGATATGACAGGGAATATTCCCAATATTAAAAGCAAACAGGAGATGCAGGATAAAACTCTGGTGGAAAATTCAGAGGAAGAAACCGAGATCATCACTCAAAATGTAATTGAACTCAAGAACAATACGGATCCAAATGCCCGACCTGCAGTTTTTAAAAATGGACTTCAGGAAGCGCTATGCGTAATCTCAATCACATTTGGTGTTGCCATTCCTTCAATTTTGGAGGGAGCTTACGAAACCAGCTTGCACAATATCGCAGACTTCTTTAACATTACCGGCGGTAACTTAGTGTGGACTGTTTCCTCTATCGGTTTGGCTGCAGGAAGTTGTTTATTGATCGCCGGAAGTATGGCAGATTGCTTCGGAAGAAGGAAAGCTATCATATACTCCAATATTCTCTTTGTGATATCCTCCATAGTTGCCGGCTTCATGACTGATTTTGTGGCTTTGGTAATTGTTCGGGCTATACAGGGCCTAGTTTGCACGCCATTGATACCTGCAGGCGCAGGAGTACTTGGAAATGCTTACCCCGATTCCAAGAGAAGAAATATGGTGTTTGCTGCATATTCAAGTGGTGGTGCATTAGGATATATTGCAGGTTTGTTCATGGGAGGCGTCTGTTGCGAGTTGTTTGACTGGAGAGCAATCCACTTTTTCATGGCTATTGTGTACTTCTTGGTGACAATTATGGCCATTGTCAGTTTACCAAAAGAACCAAGCCATTCCAGGAGAGAAATCATTGACAAGCTTAAGAGCTTGGACTACTTGGGTTCCTTTTTCATTCTAGCAGGAATGGTTCTAGTGATCTTCTCTTTAACACAAGTAGACTCTACCAAACGTGGTTGGGGTACACCATACATATACTCATTGCTTATAGTGGGAGTGTTATTCCTTGCGGTGTTTGTTGTGATAGAACGGAAGGTTGCAAACCCAATTATGCCTTTTGAATTATGGGGAAACAAGCAATTTGCCCTTTGTATGCTTTCAATTATGTTCACAATGATGACATTCATGGGCTTCTTGGGCTATTACCCTATGGTGTTTTTGCAATACGTTAAAAAGTACGGTGTTATGACCTGTGCGCTTTGCGCCCTACCCATGGGTGTTGTTGGAGTGTTTGCCAACCTCCTTGCAGCCTTCACGATGCACATAATATCTTGCAAAGTGCTTCTCACCATTGGTAACTCATGCTTGTTGCTCTCAGCCATCTTATGGTCGACGCTGACCGAAAACAGAAGCTACTGGGCGGGCGCTTTCCTCGCATATGGCTTTAGTGCTATGGGTTGCGATCTCGCCTATAATGTAGGAAACATTGTTACGATCAGTTCGGTGGAGGAGAAGTATCAAAGTGCAGCCTCAGGCGTTTTTAATACTTTACTGCAGTTGGCGATCATTGTGGCTTTGAGTATCGGTTCTGTGGTGCTTATGCAATATGACCAATACTATGGCAAACCTAACCAGAACGATTATCCAGCAGAGCTTTTTTACGGCCTAAAGCACGTCTTCTACGTTTCTATAGGATTTCAAGTGGTGGCATTAGTTCTATGTGCTTTTCTAAAGATTGGCACCAAGGGTAATAACAAAACTGAGGACGAAGAACAGAAAAACTAGACGCAACGCCGGGCACCATCGCTATATTCTTAGATTGTACATCTTTCCGACATCAGAGCGCAGCAAAAATCCAAACTTCACTCAGACGATTCGCATCGAATCTGTTGTTTGGAACCGCATCGCATTTTCGGATTATCGCCAGCCTACCACGACTAGTTAATGGCGATCGTTCTAAGCCGGTACGGCAATATTTTCTATGGTAGTGACGTACCACCGTGGAATAACAAGGCATCGGAATTTTTGGCACCCCCACCCGCGCGCGGCGAGTGAAGGGTTCAACCTTTCTTGCCGAGACCGGCGAAGCTTTCTGTATACATAATATAGACAAAATGATTTTGACGGTAGCACACATAACGGGTAGATATATAGCCACAAGAAGAAGTATTAATCGACCATGCCATCCTACACAGAAAAAAAGCAACAACAGAAAAATAGGGATGCCGGTCCTGGCGTTCAACGCTGCGGAGTAGCAAGTCAGGGCCGTGGCTGAACACGCGGCAATTTTATCGCCTAAAGCCCCTTCACTAAGGCATTGCTACCAAAAACGGGGCAAAGTTACTAGGGGCCGATTAATGCCATCTTATGTATGAATACTAAATATGCTTTCAGCTCCTTTGATTAAAATGAGGAGACCTATCAGTTTGGCAGCAAGAAATCTCTCCTCATGACCGAGGCTTTTATCTGATTTTATCGATAGTAGAATAATTTATTTATCCTGTAAGATTTCAGAAAATAGGCGCCCATGTTACAAATGCCGTGTAGACTGTACTGAACCAGAAAATAGCCAGATTTACAGGGAAAAGGAAACGACGTATTCTCTGTGGGGTTTGCTTTATCTGTATTAAATCTCTTCCTCTTCTCCCCCATTTTTATCATTTTTTTTCTTATTTTCTTTTACTACTTTTTTGACAGCTTGTTTTCCATGTCGAAGATTGGATTTGATATCGAAAAACAAAAGTCGGGCCAAGAGGCCTTCTCTGTACACTCTAATGAGGTGTCTGTTGTAGAGCAAAAGACACAGGATATCCCCATTGCTAGTAGTGAAGGTCATAGATTGAAGCAAGGTCTTAAATCAAGACATATCACCATGATTGCCATCGGTGGTGCCTTAGGTACAGGTTTGCTTATCGGTACAACCAGCGCTTTGGCTAACGCTGGTCCGGCTGCCGTGTTCATTGCCTACTCTTTAGTTGGTTCTGTTGTCTACTTTGTTATGTGTGCGCTAGGTGAAATGGCAGCCTTCATTCCTTTGCCTGAAGGCTTCTCCGGTTATGCTAAAAGATATTGTGATGAAGCTCTAGGATTTGCTGTTGGTATTGCATACTTGTGCAAGTATCTTATTGTCGCTCCTAACCAGTTGGTTGCCGGTTCTCTGGTGATGCAATACTGGGTATCACCCGAAATAGTTAACCCTGGAGTTTGGGTTGCTATCATGTTGGTTGTTGTTGTTACAATTAACATCTTTGGTGTCCAATTTTTTGGTGAATTTGAATTTTGGTTATCTTCCTTAAAGGTGTTGACTGTCTGCGGCTTAATCATATTGTTAATTGTTATCATGTTGGGCGGTGGTCCAACCCATGACAGATTAGGTTTCAGATACTGGAAAGACCCAGGAGCTTTTGCCCCATACTCAGGAATTGACAATAAAAATTTAGCAAAATTCGTCTCTTTCTGGTCTGTTATGGTGACAGCTGTTTTCGCCTATTTGGGTACAGAACTAGTTGGTATCACATTCGGTGAGGCTCAGAATCCAAGATACAGTATTAAGAAGGCCATCAAGATGACTTTCTTCAGAATTTTAGTTTTTTACATCTTCTCTGTTTTCTTTCTAGGTTGCTGTGTTGCTTACAACGATCCAGCTTTAATAGCTGCCAAGAAGTCATCTGGCACTGCCGCTGCTTCCCCATTTGTTGTTGCTATCAGTAATGCCAGAATTCATGGTTTGAACCATTTGCTGAATGCTTGCATTCTAATTTTCATCTTCTCCGCTACCAATTCGGACCTTTACATTGCCACAAGAAATGTCTATGCTTTGGCTGCTAATGGCATGTTTCCTGCTGTGCTTGCAAAGACCAACAAAAATGGTGTTCCAATTTATTCGTTGTCCATTGCAGCATTGTTCTGTACTCTTGCATTCATGGTTTGTTCAAGTTCTTCTAAGAAAGTTTTCAACTATTTCGTCAACGTTGTGTCCATATTCGGTCTAATGACATGGATCTCTATTTTGGTCACCTACTTGTACTTCCGCCGTGCAGTTAAGGCTCAAGGTTATGAAAGGGAAAGAGATTTTGTTTACTATGCTCCATTCCAACCATATGGTACCTACTTTGCACTTTTTATCTGCTGTCTTATTGCTTTGACCAAGAATTTCACTGTCTTCATCGGCCATTTCGATTACAAGTCTTTTATAACTGGTTACATTGGAATTCCAGTGTACTTGATTTCCCTTTTCGGCTACAAATACATCCATCATACCAAGACCGTGGTTCCAGAAGAAGCTGATTTGGTTACGTACAAGGCAGCAGTTGACGCTGAACAAGAAGAATACCTCAGAGCTGAGGAATACAAGAAAGCCCATATGACCACTAACCGTAAAACACCCGCCTGGTGGTATGAGCATACGCTTGGATATCTATTTTAGGAAAGGAAAGTTACATATTATTATTTATATATTTTTTATATATTTACCTCGATCAATAATGAACATGTTTTCGACTAGACTTTAGTAGCAGCTAATGCCAAGACATCTTCAGCCCATATTATTAAATCCTTCATGTCGAAGAAATTCATCCCCGTATCTGTAGTGAACTTCTTGACCAAAATATCGACAAGCTTAACTGACTGCTTTGAATAATCCACCAATATTTGGTCTTCGGATATTTCTTTGCCAGCATCAAATAGTTCATTCTCGTCGGCATATAACTTTGTGTAAACTTCAATCAGATGATTTCTATAGCCTTCAATCACGATTTTCTTATCACCAGGAAGCAAATTTTCAGATAAAGGTAATATAGAGTTCAATCTTTGGCTGATAGTTTTCACTGATTTTGGAAATCGACCGTAGTCTGCAACATTGTCATTTTTTATCTGAGGAACATATGATAAATTAAATGCTCGGGCCATTTCTTTTATCTTTTTCGGACTCCATTCTAGTAAATCATTGAAATCTGTATGATAGTCAAACTCAGCAATCACATTTGCAGGGTTTAGGTCGTAATTAAATACAGCAGGAGAATCTCTATTTCTTAGGTACAGCGCACACCAAATACCATATTTTTCTGGATTGTTGACAAAGTAAAGCTTGGTACAAACCATAATCAAGCCCATTAACTTCAGTTCTGGATGCAGCTCACCATCTTTTAGCACAAAATCGGGTTTAACCAATTGCAAAAGATGGTCAGCAGCTATTATAATCTCTAATGGAAGATACAGTTCTAAAACCAATCGCGTTAGCAATGGATAATAGTTGAAGTGAAATTCTTTTGTTTCCTGTTCAATATCAAGAATACGGGTATAGAAAGCGCTTTTGAAAACCCCATCGCTGTACTTGTTGTGAAGCCGGAAATCCATTAGTGACGTAAGCGGAAGTCGTCGAGATATGAATGGAGGAAGGTTATTTTCCAACCTTACGGTTTGAATTTTCTGGGAAATTATCATCGAATGGATATCAAGTAGGTATACAGGCGCCCCAACTTTAATTGTTGCAAGGTAAAGGATTGACTCTACTTCACGAAAGTTAACTGCTAACCTCTTCGTATTGTCTTTTCGTTTTTCATCAAAAATATTGACTAACAACAAGCACCAGTATTTTTTGACATTGATCAAATACAATTCCTTGTTTATATTGTATTCTTTAGCAATAATTGCGGCTGACTTCACCAAAAACACTTGGTACGCTCGTATCATAAGGTACGCTAGCTCTTCACCGTAGGCCAACTTGTTCTGAGATTCTTCTCCCAGCTTTTCTGCTTTCCTGTGCCTAGCTGCTGAAGCTGTTAGTCCTGCAACATTATTCAATCTTCTTGTAAACCCTCCGGCAGACATGGCATCCATATTCTCGTCGTCATTGTTGAACTCGATCGCAAACTGGTTAACATGACCATACTGGCATACCATTCTTCCATTAATCGACCTCCACAAATTGGAGGGACAATTATCCACACCACAAACAGGTCCTTTACGATAGCCTACCGTGCTCATCCCTTATTTCTGCTTATTCCATCACTTTATCCCAATTTGAAGTCTGAATTATCCTGATGAAATATCTTCTTGCGCATGAAAATTTCAAATTCGCACAAATTTTTGTACCATTTTTGATCTGCTTAATCTAGGACTTATATATATAATTGATCACACAATTCAATACGTAATGGTAGATGATCAGCAGTTGTGGAATAGGAAAGAACTGTTTAAGGGGGCAATGAGAAAGTATTGGAAAGCACGATATATGCTTTTCTCTAAATATGATGAAGGAATCCTACTAACAAAGGAGCTTTGGTTTAGTGTGACACCCGAGAAGGTAGCAAGCTTTGTTGCAAAGTTCTTATGGTCAGTATTTGATGGAGAGGCGCATAAGATTCTTGACTTATTTTGTGGAGGTGGTGGAAATACCATAGAGTTTCTAAAGTACTTTGATAAGGTGTACGGAGTGGACAACAATTCGACACATATCCAGTGTACGTTAAACAATTGCACTGTTTATTACGGTTCGGATTTCATATCGGAGAAGCTTAAATTAATCGAATGTGACTGGGCCGATGAGTCAGCAGATAATACCACATTGGCATATGAATACCTGCTTAAAGAGAAACCAGATATCATATTTGCGTCACCTCCTTGGGGAGGCCCGTCGTATTCCAAGTTAGAGACTTACAACGTAAATGACCTCCTTCCACTACCATTAGATCAATTACTTAAGAACCTCCGACTGTTCTCAACTAATATTGCATTGTTTTTACCTCGAAATTCTGATTTAGACCAAATTAAAGAAATCACCAAGGCAGTGGAAGGACCAAACTACTCGCTGCGAATAACCAATTTGTTTATAAGTGGTCACTGGAAGGGTATTCTTTGTTGCTGGGGATCTGCATTCACGGAGTACGATATAACAAAACTAGAAAGACTGTGAAAGATACGGAGACTTCGAGAACCCTGGCTCCCCGGCTTGTGGTTAGACTGCGATCCGAATCGTTAATTATTTCACATAGAGGATAGGCTTATATTTATTAACCATTTAATTGATGCCTTTTTTTTTTTTTTTTTTTTTTTTTTTTCAACTATCCTTAAAGGAAGATCCATCTAATAAATCTTCTGGAATAGAATTAATAGTTTCACCACGTACACAGATAAAGATGGAACATAACACCGACCAGGCCTCTTGTCAATTTTTTTTGACCTGCAAGAAATTTCATTCTTCTTCATATTATTTCTGAATTTCTTCTTTTGTACTGCTATAAGTTGCCATTAGTTCGCTCCTAGGATAAAAAGAGAAGCAGATATAGAACCTATAAACCACAAATATTATATTTCCAAGGAGGAAGCTATTTCAGCCCTTATGGCCAAGTTGGTAAGGCATCACACTAGTAATGTGGGGATCCTCAGTTCAAATCTGAGTGAGGGCACTCATTTTTTTTTGGTTTCAAATAAATGCCTACTGGGAACGTCTTTATTCATTGGTGGCTGGCCATTTAATTCAACTCATAAGTAATCCAGGAAGCACCTACCGTCAACTTTAAGGATTATTTTCTACATCTTTTAACCGCCAAGGTATATATCTGTATTTTCAAATATAAATAAAAAAATCTGCGTTCCAGAGATTGTAAGCCATAAAATATCTTTTAGACAAAGAACATAAACTCAGGCCTCGACGATTATAGAGAATAGTTGGAAGTTTAGATCTTAATACCGGAAGAGACCTCTAATTGCTTGACAACAGGATCAAGAACATTAGGGTTCAAATCAGCATTAGTCAACTTCAATTCTTCGTCAGTCCACAAGTTTTGGATTGGCTTAGCATCAGGGGCACCGACACCACAATGACCACCCATTGCTTCCCAAGCAGGAATTCTCTTCAAACCCAGCTCTGTCCAGACTTGATCGACAGATTCAATCAACTGGTCACAGATCTGCTTGTTGTGATGAGGAGATGGAGTGATTCTCAATCTTTCCTCACCTCTAGCAACAGTTGGGAAGTTGATGGCTTGGACATAAATCTTGTGTTCATTCAACAACTTATCAGAGGCCTTCTTGGCATCAGCAGCATTACCGACCAACAAAGGAACGATATGTGATGGGTTTGGAATGACAGGAATGCCAATGTTCTGGAATTGAGATTTAACGTATCTGACGTTCATCTGTTGTGCTGTACGAGCCTCAATATCCTTTCTGACAATCCTGATCGAAGTGGCCAAACCTGCCATGACAGCAGGTGGAAGAGATGTAGTGAAGATGAAACCCGGAGCATACGATCTCAACCAATCAATCAAGTTACAAGAAGCAGCAACATAACCACCAACAACACCGAAGGACTTACCCAAGGTACCGGTAATCATATCAACACGGTCCATGACGGTCTTATAATGAGGAGAAGCAATACCAGCCTTCAAGTGTGCATCAAAATCGCAGTGTTCAGCAACACCGGCACCATGAGGGCCGTACATACCAACTGCATGAACTTCATCCAAGAATGTCAAAGCACCGTACTTTTCGGCCAAATCACAGATTTTTTCAATTGGAGACACAGATCCGCACATAGAGTAAACGGATTCGAAAGCGATAAGCTTTGGAGTGGATTTTGGATACATTGCCAACAAGGATTCCAAGTGCTTCAAATCGTTATGTCTGAAGATATGCTTTTTAGCTCTTGAGTTGTGGATACCCATAATCATAGAAGCATGATTCAACTCATCGGAGAAGATCACCAAATCCTTGAAGTGTTTACCAAACAGAGATAGGACAGCATCGTTGGTAACAAAACAGGAAGAGAAAACCAAGGCAGCTTCCTTCTTGTGAAGGGCAGCCAACTCGGATTCCAAGTTGATGGCATGCTTGTTGTGACCAGCAATATTTCTGGTACCACCAGCACCGACGCCATACTTCTCCATGGTCTTAACCATGGTGTTAAACACTTCCTTGTTCTTACCCATTCCCAGATAGTCGTTGGAGCACCAAACCATGACCTTGTCATTTTCATCGGCTAGATGAGCCTTTGGAAACTCCTTGGCCAAACGATTAATGTTGTTAAAAAAACGGTAGGACTTGTCTCTTCTCTTGACGGCCAACTTCTCCTGGAAGGCACCGTTGAAATCAAAAGTCTTCTCGTTGGTACCAAAACATTCAACAGCTTCTGCGCCTAAGGCATTGTCAACCTTTGGAGTGGCAATTCCATCGGTGGCCTGTGCTTGAGCAAACTTAGTAGGCTGAGAGTAATATCTCTTGGCCTCGATTGCTGGACCCATCACGGGACAGTGTGTAGCAGCTTCCAACAAGCTGGAGTCTCTTGCCAACTGTCTCATGGCTTGAGCAGGGGTAGACCTGATGAAAGGACAGACCTTCATAGAGTTCTTAGCTAATGCCTCCATATTGGTATTAAGTTTATCTTTTTTTTTTTGTCTTTTTTTTTTAACAAAAAAAACCTTGGCAGTAAGAAATATCCAATGGATAGAAAATTAGGTGTAACTAAGTCACCAGACAAAAGCACTCTATTTGTTTTATATATATAGTGCGACAGGTCGGGAGAGCAAAAAAATTTTCGACAAAACGGTTGAACCATTTAGGAAATCGAGGTGGAAGAAGAAAAAAGCCTGAGAATTGATTTGGATTTCCGGGATAAAGGGGATGTTAGAGCATTGCACAGAAGGTGTTGGGGGGCATTTAGTACTCGATTAAATTACGTTGGTTAGGTAGTATATACATATACAATTTAGGAGTTGTTATTAGCCTCTGATGTGCAAATATCCAGAGCTTTACCCAGACCCCGATGGAGCGTGCTTCCCCAAAAATTACTTTTTCAAGTAATCCCATTGGCTTAGAATGCTGGCCAAATCTCGAGAACAGCAAAGCCGGCAAAAAAGGTAAAACTTTCCGACTGTGTGGTGTAGGGAGGAGGATCGGCCATTTGGTGCTCCCACAAAGCAAAACTACAAGAAAGCGGCTACCGCTCGGAGCAAAATCTAAACTTACTGATGAAATACAGCTATAAGTATGGATATAAATACAAGCAAGCCTTTTCAGTTGATTATAATAACCAGGTCAAGAACCTAATCCAAGAAGATCTCCCCAATAAGATATCGATAATTGGTAATTCCGCGCTAGCCTCAGTCGAGTTTACGTGGAGGAGGAACGTGAGGAGAGCTTAGATTGGTGTACCGTTGTTACAGAAGTGGAATGTTTAAATATGCCGGAGCAAAAGATCGGGTTGATCTAAAAATGTGTCCAGAACTGCATGCCACCACACATATATGATTAGCTCTAATTGGCGGAACAGGCACCTAGGTAGAAGTTAATGGGAAGGGAAGGAACAAGGGCCCTTAATCAATGCACACACAAGTTTCATACATTTGGCAGCAAGCGCATAATTTTTTTTTTATCGGGGTAGTTGATCACTTTCTCCGGGATCAGTCGGGCCAAGCTTGCAACACAGACGAGTACCAAGTAACTTAAACTAACCTTCATAGTTTCTTGATCGAAAATCGACCATATTTTATCTGTTTGCAAGTTTCATCGAACCAATAACATTCCCCGAGTGTAGCTATCTGCTTTGCACAATGGTTCCGCGTACTGTACTGTAAAGTGTACATGGTACTGACACAGTTAGGCGAATGACGTCGAATTGTTCACCATTACATTGGGGTTGTCCTCTAGGATGCCGGGTGGAATCTCTTGATTATCCCGCTTGCTAGGGTCATGTGGCACAACTCGAGGAAACAAAACCTCACAGTGTAGAGCGGTGATAACAGACTTCGTAACTGTAATGCCCACCATAAGTCCACTGTTGATGGGGCCTCATACATCATGTCAATATACACGCTGAACATGGCTTCCGTTTGCTCCCATGGGAGCTAAGTACTGCGAACAGCAGCGAGCCGGAAAATCCCACAGTAAGGCAGCACACCTTACAAGCACTGATCCAAATGTCGGGCATCTCTTTTTTTTTTTTTTTTTTTTTTAATCAATTTTCTTAACTGACGTTAGACGGAATTAACTGAACGGCATCGTCTCCAAGGGTACGATAATATAGGCTTCTTCTCCAGAATTTTGTGGGGGAATTATCAAGCTACGAAACAACTAAAAATAGCTCGTGAGTTTCTTTTTCGGTCCAGTTTTTCGTCAACGCTGCCGACGATGCATCTATATTGTGTGGCCTCCCGAGAGAGAAAATTCCACCAACGCTTGCAGCTGCATTGCGATCGGCGCCCGTATAATTGATCGCCGGAACTCTCCGGCACTCTAGTTATTGACATCGATAATACTTATATATTGGAGGGCTAGTTGGCCCTCCCATGCCATTAGATCAATTACATAATAGCGATCTTTACTTATGTCACTTAATCATCAGCCGCAGGCAGCCGTGGCAGGCGGCGCCATAGATGGAACATCCGCACAGGCTGCTGCTGAGTACTACTTTATATGACGTGTAGTTACATTCTTCAAATACGAAAAAAACAGAAAAGGCATGTACAGGAGTAAGGAGTAAGCAAGCGGCCCAGCCTCTCCAGGTGGCTGCTGGCTTTCCATCGTACAACGGATATCTGCAGATTTCGAAACCCTTAATACCCTCCAATTTCCTTCTAGTATCATCACAGACGTTGCCATCTCAGTTGATGGCCAATTATTACACTCAAATCTGTATATAGTAGTCGATGACGAAATAGTGGCACCCATGCTTGCGCCTCATGCTTGCTCACACATTTTTTTTTTCTTATATCACTTCACCCGCTTTTGCCCCTCACCCATCACTGTTCTGTCGTTGTGCCAGCACCGCCTGGCATCACGCACTTGGTTTAGTAAATGCTCAGCCTGAAAAATATATATATATATATATGTATGTATGGTGGTGAGACATGTTTTCCAGGCAGAACAGAAACTTGACGTTGCCTCTTCCGGTCGAAAACCCTTTTGCTGTAAGCCCACATCTGTTAACTCCTTCCTTACCAGCAATGATTTCAATATTCCTTTTATTGGCCTCATTGGCCGCATCGTTGCCGGTTGAAGATCAGCCGTTAAACGGAGCCCATTACTTTAAACTGGATACCAAGAAATATAGAGGTTCTAAATGGGCCGATGCCGAACTTGGAGCGAAACCTTATCTACTACAGAAAAGAGACGGCACAGCCCTTATGGAGCTCGCAAATGCTCAGACTTTCTATGAAGCTACCTTAGAAATCGGCTCCGATTCACAGGAGCTTAAAGTGCTCGTCGACACTGGATCCTCCGATCTATGGGTGTTGAGTAATAATAACACCTACTGCTCCTACAGCTCATCGTCATCCTCGAAGAAGAAGAGAATCAACCCAGATTCGATTGCTAATCTTAATGACCTTGGTCTTTCTGAGAACCAGTCTCCCACGCCAAGTGAATCGGACCTTGGAAAGAGAGATGCCGACCCTGATGCCGCTTTTCCAAACCCATTTGGAAACTATTACTCGACTTCTCAGTCGGCACCCGAAGCAACCCTCGATTGCTCAGAATATGGAACATTTGACTCGTCTAGCTCCGACACTTTCCGTAATAATGGCACTTCTTTCTATATCAGTTACGCCGACAATTCCTTTGCATACGGTACATGGGGCCGTGACACAGTTTCATTTGGTGATGTCAAGGTTTCAGACTTGTCATTGGCTGTTTGTGACGATACCGATAACGAGTTGGGTGTCTTAGGTATTGGTTTCCAGGGCCTAGAGACCACCTACTCCGGCAGTTCAACGACTTCGAACAGTCAGCGCTATGTTTACGAAAATCTTCCAGTTAAATTAAAATCTTTAGGCATCATTGACAGAGTTGCATATTCTGTCTATCTAAATGACTCTGACGCCAGTACTGCCTCAATTTTATTTGGTGCTGTCGACCATAATAAATACTTGGGCGATCTCACATCCCTTCCAATTATGAATACTCACGCCTCTTCAGGTTACAGTCAACCAATTGAAATTGAAGTTACCTTGAATAGTATCACTGTTGGTTCCTACAAGAGCAACAAAGAGAGCCAATTGGTTAAAGGTGCAGCCGCCGCCTTGTTAGACACCGGAACCACTTTGACATACTTACCATCCAACATTTTGACAAGTATAACCGATTCTTTAGGTGTGAGCTACTCCTCCAGCTTAGGTTATTACATAATGAGCTGTTCAAACGCAAAGAACTACTTTATAACCTTCAACTTCCAAGGCTTGGACATTCAGATAGAACTTTCTGATTTCCTTATTGAGCTACAAATGACCGATGGCTCCGTCTCTAGTCAATGCATCGTTGGCCTAATGGAGTCTTCAGATAACTCTGTCACACTTGGTGATTCGTTCTTAAGAAATATATATATGGTGGTCGATCTTGAAGATAAAGTTGTTGCTATGGCCCCTGCAAACTTTGACTCTGACACCGAGGATATAGATGTGATATCTAACTCTATTCCTTCTGCTGTTAGTGCCCCTAGTGCCAGCGCTACCTGGTCAGCCTCTTACACACAACTTTATGTCAATCAGCAGGCTACTTCTTCCTCAATCCCATCCTCAACAACGACTCTTGCCGTTCATACTGGCAGCTCATCGGGTTCTCGGAATTCTACAAATTCCAACTCTTCGGGTTCAGGCTCCTCAGGCTCAGGTTCCTCAGGCTCAGGTTCAGGCTCTAGTTCAGGTTCAAGCACCAGATCTCAGGGAGCGGGTGTAATCTTAAATGCATCTAGATCACTCCTCAGCTCTGCTCTCTTTGGATTGATGCTCGTTGTTATATAATGTTACTAATTAATTCATCATCATGTAAAATTTAGTGGTTTTTAAGGAGCAATCAGTAATACTGTCAAGGGCAGTTTGCCTCTTTTTTGAAATGTATCTTCGGGTAATATAGCATATTGAAATGTGCGAGGAGCTTGAAACTTACTGAGTTTCGAAAGAAATTAATTGCCTAAGTAAAGAGTTGTAGAATATTCATTATTTTCTATAGAAATGAGACAATACAATCGTTGATCACACGTAAGGGCTATCATTCGATCGATAAAAGAACTAGCTTTCCGCTGTTCTTATTTTTCTTAGTCGATACCCATCTTAAATGTGAAGTTCATTACAACACTTCTACATAGATACATTCTTCGCTCATCGCCGCAGTTCAAATTCGCTTTTAAATCATTCTATTCTAAGGAGATATAATTCTTCTGTATTAGAGTTATTCCGGTATTTCAAGGAGTCCAAAGAAGACTGCATTTTTTTTATTGCTCATATTACGGTCTGCTCCCCATGGTTTCACATTCAGCGTTACACAATTTCAACATGCACAGCCTTGAATAAATTCTAAATCATGACTACTTCTTTTTACCAATATGACTGATCTAATGCTGAAATTTGCGATTAAAGGTTACGGATCATTTCAGATTGAAGAATCCGATAAAGATTACATCTTTTCACATAAAGAGAGCACTGATATCAAGAATGACATCTCAATTGATAAACTACCATCATATCTTGAGTCAAGGGACATATGCGTCATAGACTCAATTCACTCGGGAAATAGCAATTCCAGAAAGGCAGTATATTCACAATTACTTCAGCCATTATTCGAAGAGCTAAAAATCGACCATAATTACTTAAAGACTAACACAGCTGACTCGATCAGTCAGTTTGGTCATAAAGCGCTGAAGCCAAGGATACCATATCTAGTAATATTTCTATCTGGTGACACTTCAATCAATGAATTCATAAATTCTCTGCCTTTGTTGGATGAATATCAACCAAAATATGATATTGCTATCTTACCAATTCCTTTAGGGACCGGAAATGCCTTTGCCAATTCCATCGGTATTCATTCCGTGTTAGATGCAATTAAAGTGATGATCAATGGACAACATTTGACACCACTGCCTTTGTATGAAGCCCACTTTGAACCTTCAGCATCATTGATAAAAGAATCACAAAGGACTGACAGCATTAGTTCTCTCAAATTTTTTGTAGTTGGATCCTGGTGCTTGCATTCGACATTGGTTGCCGACTCTGATACCCCAGCAATGAGGAAGAAGTACGGCATTGAACGTTTTAAAAAAGCAGCAGAGGCAATTCTTGAAGAGAATCCCAAATTCTGTGCCAAGATATCCATAAACAACAAAATTGTTAGTACCAAACCCTTGTCTTATTTTCTTTTAACTGCTGTTCCAAAATTGGAGCCTACATTTCTGATTTCTCCCGAGTCCAAAGTTTCCAGGCCATCATTGCATTTAATTTTTTTTGAATATCTACCATCGGAAACTACTATGGAGATCATGATGCAGGTGTATGACAATGGTAAACATATTCAAAATAAGCTTGTTCATTACCATGAAATCAGCTTGGGTGATAGCGTAACTTTAGAGATCGACAACTCTATGACCAACTCACACCTTTTGAAGCTCTGCATCGATGGAGCCATAGTGTTGATTCAAGGTGATAATAAACGAGTCACCTTTGAAATTCCATCTATCCGCAATTTATACTACATTTCCTAATATATATCAACACTCATTAAAGAAATTGAGTACTCAAGTAATAATACACTAGGTTGTTTTTGGCCTCTTGTCAGGGACATCAGCTCCCTCTCCTTCAAGCGCCCTTTTAGCAGGCTCTGCGGGATTAGCCTGCTGCTTTTGAAGTTTCTCTAGCTTCTCTTTCAAAGAATGAACTTGCTTCTTTAGAATATTGTCTCTAAATTCTGTTTCCTTTCTCACAGCCGCAGTAGTGTCATTCCTTAACTTCTCTTTTTCTATCTCAAACTGCTGTAATAACGCCTTCTTCTCCTCATCAAATGAGCCTCCAGCTTTGTGAGCTTGCTCTAAAGCCTTTACCTTTTCCTGGAATTTGGCATCAAGCTCGGCAGATCTCGCCCTCCAGCGCTGCTCTATCACTTCGCTAATTCTGGCGTTGCTTGGAGCACGGATTCTCTTTTTGTAAGCCTCCATTTCCTTGTGCAGTTTCTCGTCTGCTTCCTCTTGAATCTTCTTCTTCAACGTCTCAATTTCAGAAGTAGATCCTAATTGCTTTCTAAGTTCTGCTTCTTTTGCCTGCACTGCCAATTTCTTCTCTGTTTCAAATTGCTCTTTCAGCTTCTCTATGTCACCAGGGCCTTGTTTGGCGTGTAGCTTCTTCGTCAAATCAGAAACTTGATCCTTCAAACGCTTGATATCAGCATTTAATTTGGAAGATGCAACAGTCAATTTAGCCTTTTCCTGGTTCAACCTTTCAACTTCAGCCTTTGCAACCTTTAGTTGGGCATCTTCCGGCTTACCTTGAGTTGCATTTTTACGCTCTAATGCCTTTAACTTCCTGCCGAGCTCCTCTTTTTCTTGGATCGCCTGTCTCTTCTCATTTCTATGGGCTTTTAATTTGGACTGGAATTCCTTTTTGATTCTTTCGTGATTTTCTCTGTGCTGCTTATCCAATTGAGCAGCAGCCTCCACCTTCTTCTTTAAGGACGCAATTTCCTCCTTCAAAGCAACAACAACTGACGAGGCACCAGCGTCACCACTCTTAGAAATTTCCTCCACCTTCTTCTTATAGAGATCAAGTTCTGCATTTGCAGAATCCAGCCTCTTGTCCTTAGTGGAAACCTCAGAAGTTAATTGTTCAATCTTACTCCGCAAAGGAGTAATTCGATCATCTGCCGAACTGAGCTTGCCCTGCAAGTCATCCAATTTTTCCGTCATTTCTTTAACCTGAGTACGCAAGGAATCATTGTTTTCCTTGTAGACCTCAAGTTCTTGAATTTCACTCCTCATCTTCTTTAGCAAGTTTGTATATTTCTGCGCTGCTTCAGCCTTCTGGCTTGCCTCCGCGAACCGTACCTTCATCTCCTGAAGTTCATTCTCATTCATAGCAACTAACTGCCTCAATTTCTTCTCCTCGGATCTTGAGTATTCTAGCTCCTGAGACAAAGAATCTTTCTCCCTGTTAAGGTAAATCAACGCTTTGTTTATATCATCAGGTGATGATTGATCTAATTCAGGAGGCTTGCTCTCCAATTGATTGAGCAAAGTTCTATTTTGAGTATCCAACTCAGAAATTCTGAGCTTATTAGCATGTATCTCATCCTCCAATGATGTTTTTTCTTCTTCCCATTGACTTTTTGAAGTGAGTAATTCCTTCTTAACGACATCCAACTCTGACTGTATATTTGAGATATCACCTTGAAGACTAGAGACTTTCCTCTCAAGAGACTGCTTTTCAGATAAAAGAGAGTCACAATATTTTTCCTTGCTTTCTAACTTAGCACGTAAGTCAGAGAGTAAATTAACTTTTTCTTCAACACTTTCACTTGCAGTTGTTAAACGGGACTCATAATCAGATTTGATGCTGTCAAATGATTGAATCGTAGCACTCAACTCAGTAATCTTCACTTCATAGTCACGTTTCTCGGCTTCAGAGGTTGATGTTAAGCTTTCTAATTTTGATTCAGAGTCATCTCTCTCAGCCGTCAACTGAGAAACTTGATCTTTCAATTCTTCAACTTCTTTCTGAAGTTTTCCTATTTCTTCATTAGAAGCAGATTTGAAACGTTCGTATGACTCATTGAGAGCTGCCAACTCCTTTTCAGTTGCGAGAGATATCTCTTTATATTGCGAGGAATCCTTAGAGGCAATTTCAAGATCTTCCAAAGCATTAGATAGCTCTTGCTTCAACAAAGCAACGTCGTCAGAAGTGCCGGAGTTTTTGGAAAGCATTTCTAAAGCACTGCTTCGGCGAGCATCGATTGTTTCAAATTTCTTTTTGAGAGCATCCAAGTTATTAGACAACTGAACAATGGCTGCAGATTTGGATTGTAGTGATTCCTTAGAAGAATCCAATTCAGATGTCAACAAATCAATTCTATTCTGATAACTTTGAGCATCAGCATTTTTAGAGTTGAGAATTCTTTTTATTTCCTCATTGCTTGTCTCAAATTTTTTCCTGACAGAGTCTAGATCCTTTTGGAGCCTCTCAATTGTTGTTGATAATTTTGCGGTGGTCTCCTTAAAATGATGCTCTCGCTCAGAGTTTAATGCCTGCAATTTTATTGCTAGAGCATTCGCTTGCGCCTTCTCATCAAGTAATTTGTTGACTTCTGATCTCATGCGTTCTTCATTTGCCTTCCACAAGGACTTATGTGATTCTAAACTCTTAATATAGGCCTCCATTTGTGCTTCAGAGCTCCTTGCCTTCAACAACTCGTCGTTTAATTGTTGGACCCTCAACTCTAATTTAGACATAGAATCTTGCATCTTACTAACATTGCTTTTTAGCTGAGTATTCTCCGATTTGATCATATCCTGAACATACTGAGAAGAGGATGTGCGTTCATCTTTAAGCTTAATACTAGACATCGCCTTATTCAATTCCAGAGAAATGTTGGATTTTTCACGTATGAGATCTTGAATTCTAGTGTGTAGCTCAAAAGTCTCTGTATCATACTTCTTTTTAAGTTCTCTTAGCCTTTCTTTCTTTGACTTCAACTGCTCGACCAAATTATCAATCCTTTCAGACATCGATTTAATCTCTCCAGACTGACCTTGAAGATTGGAAGATGCATAGCCAGATTGCAGCATCTGTTGCAGCATGTCACGGCTATTTGTAACCGCCTTCAATTGAGTCTCTGTGGAGTTCACTCTCTCCTGCAATTTAGAAATTGCTTCTTTAGCTTTATCCAACGCTTCAGATTCTGCCTTGTCTAATTCTGATTCAGGAACATCTTTATCTTCCAACTCATTACCCAACTGTCTAGAAACAGTCAATAACTCACTATTTTTCTGCACCAACTCAGCTAGATTTTTGAATGTTGCCAAGCGTTCAGTTATGAGCTTACCGGTATCTGTTTCATCCTCTGACGGAGCTTTAGAGGAAATAAGCTTTGAAATGTACAACTTTTCCTCCTTTGTGAGCGGTTGCTCCCCATTACTTTGATAATTAATCTCGGCAAGTAACACTGCAACTTGCCTCTGCAAGTCAACCTTCAGCTGCAGGCTTTGGCGCAACTGCACTTCTAATTCACTGATACGCTTCTTTGAAATATCTAGCTGAGTGCTAAACATGGACTTCTCTTTTGTCAGATTGTCAAGAATGACACCAAATTGACCTTGCTTGAGTTCCAACTCGGCACACTTATCCTTATATGATTTAAGAAGAGGCATGCGACGATCAAGCTCTTTGAAAATAGTTGCTAATTCCTCCTCAGCCTTTTTTCTTGATCTTTTCTCCCTGGTGAAATCTTTGCGGAGCCTATTCATTTCGGAAACCATGTCCGTCAAGGAATGACCAGGTCCAAGAGTTTTAAGGACCTTCTGCGACATCGGTGTCATTAAAACAGATTTTGACAAGGTGCTATCATTAATCTGTGAATTGATTTGTGTGCTCTCCTCGTAATCATGTATCGTATCCTCCAAATCCTTAATAGCTGAATCCTTTTCAAGCAACGACTTCTTCAAGTCCTCAAAGCGTGACTTGTAGTCCGATTCATCCTTCGCAACCTTCTCTGAAGTAACCTTGTACATACTTTCTAACGACTCAATACGTTTCCTTCTGTCATCATTTGACTTTTGAAGGATCTCTATCAATTGATCCTTTTTACTCATTTCCTCTGTGAACTTAATTTCACGTTGTGATAGCTTATCATTTAGTCTCTTGATCTCTAGTAGGCTTTCCTCATTCTTTGTACTCAGCTGATCAAGAGATTTAGAAAGTGCGCTTTTGGCATTGAAGCACATTTGATAATCTTGCGTAACCTTTTCAAGTTTTGTGCTGAGATGACTGGTCTCGGCTCGCTTTTGCTCTCGGACAGACTGCAATTCATCAATATTTTTCTTCAACTCCTGTTCATACCAATGGTTAGATTGCTTAGAAAGCTGTAGTTCACGTTCAAGCTTGCTGCTTTGATAACTATCTTTCAGGATTTTCGAGTCAAATTCTTCTTTTTCTATTTGAAGTTTCTGAACTTTAGATCTGAGTTTTTTATTGACATCATTCAAGTTTGATAATTCTTTGTTGAAATCCACCAACTGATCTTGCTTACTGCTTAGCAAACTGTATGCATTATCTTTGTCCTTACTTAGTGAAGTTAACTTAACTCTCATTTCAGCGATTAATGAATCCTTTTTCTGTATTTCGCTCAGAGCATTGGAAAGCTGACTTGCAGCTTCATGCTGTTTCTCAGCCGTCTTGCTTTGAGTTGATTGTAGTTCTTGTATTCTTTCTGTGGATTTTTCAAGCTCATTGTTGAGCCTATTCATCTTTCTCGTGATAGTGTGCTTGAACTGTTCGACGTCTAACTGCAATACCTGTGAATTGGACTTCATGCTTTGGTATTCATTGAACTTTGATAGAAGGGATGCAAAGATATTCTTGTATTCAGATTTCAGCTGTTCTTTTGGAATGCCAAAAAACGAGGCAACTCCGTCATAATCATCTTCCGACGGTTCACCATCCGGGCCTTTCTGTGAGATATCTTGGGTTGTGCTTTCTGACACATCAATGTCCATTTTATCGGCATCAATAGCAGGAATTGGAGTGGATTCCAGATCTTGTGAGGACTGTGTCATCTGTTCACTTATAAGGACAACATCAGTTGGCTTTCTAAGGCCATCGTCAACACGTGATATAGGTGACATACCCTTCGCTTCTTGGAGCTCTTCTGAGGCATGCTGCGGACTTTCTGAACCACCTTCTTTAGTGGCAATAAGTTTGGCCTCATTTAAAGGGGGCTGGTTTATTGGGTCCTGCCGTAAAACTTCCTTAGAACTTTGCTCGGCAGCAGGCTTTAAAGACATAGAGTCTACATCATGGGTTGGACCAGCCTGCGGAAAATTCTCGGCTGAGCTCTCTGAACTAGCCAATGCGGCAAGATTTTGCTGTGGCAGGTCTTCGGGTTGGCTGATAGGCGAAGTAGCTGCATCACGGAGGAGACCTCCGGATACCTCGGTGGGCTTCAAAAGATTTTCAGTGGATGTCGATTTCTGCTCATCGTCTACGGGAGACATAATATCTTGCTGTATCAAGGTTACCGGCTCTTCGGCTGTTGTTGGAGAGTCGTCGGCAGCAGTATTAGCATCAGCGACAGCCGTTGCAGCGGGAATATCTAAAGTCGGGTGTTCTGGAGAGGGCTGGACTGGCTGTGAGTCAGCACTTTCAGGTTGTTCAGACGGCTCTGATTCACCCATTTGTTCACCCATTTGTTCACCTGCAAGTGGTGGATTCTCCGTTGATCTGCCTTGCTCTCCTTCTGTAGCTTCAATAGCAGCTTCAGGAACCGTAATTGGGTCAGCAGAAAAATGGTTCTCCGCACTATCAGAAACTTGCTCCGTGGATACCTGCTTCTGCTCAGAAGATTCAACCGACGAGGACTCAGGATTCTGGTTCCCATCTCCACAGGCGTCTGCACTCTTTGTAGTGTCCATTTTTTGCAGTATACACACACCAGTGAATAATGGCAGTGCTCTGTTGTCTTCAGAAGAACTTTAGCTCAAGTTGTTGAGGAACAGTGTAAGAGGCATCGCATCGACTTGGGCGCGAGATGAAAAATGAATAGTCGACTCGTCGATCGACGTAACGCGAGATTCGTTTCTGGACAGTACGTGCTGCCGTAGAGGACTTTCACCAGTTGCTGATGCTGATGCAATTATCACCGCATGACAGAACAAAGAAGTATGGAGGCAGATCTTACAGGTAAGCTGAAACTAGCGTATTGAGTGGAGAAGTTGAATATACCTGAAAACTGGAAAAAACTAACACGCTATAGCGGAGGACTTGTCTGACTTCGAAGATGAGATCCTACAACAGCTACAGACAATTCGAACACTAAAGAAGAAAAAAAAGGATGCCGAAGAAGGACCTGTAAACTCAGAGGATGAAGAGGATCCAAGAACAACCGACAATGTAGCTTTTCGGCCGGAATACTTTAGACGCAAGAGGTCTAAGAACGAAAAGGTACTTCTCAAGAGACTGAATTCGGAGGTTCAGTCCAAGTCTAGAGTTGTAAACGCACAGGGAATTGTTGAAGGTTTTGCCACAAAACTCAGAAAGCACAAGCAGCAGCTGAAAGAAGCTGTAGAACAGCAGTCAAAACAAGAGGAAGAACTACTGGCCAACCGTGTGTACTCCTTCGACCTGCAAGGCTTATGCCGTATAAATCAAAAGTCACAAGTAAAAGACCCATTCTCCGGAAAACATCTCTCCAAGCGTTACTACAAGGAATCAGACGTTCAGAAACTTCTCAAAGATAAGAAGATATTGAGAATTGACCAAGCTTACGCCAAGATATCTCCGCCCGACTTCAAAAGCCCGCAATATTCCAACTACGTCATCGTAGGCGTCATAGTCTTCAAGTCAGAGCCTAAGCAGACGCTTGATAATAAATCCAAGTATATGAAAGTTCACATTTCTAATTTCAAACAGCAAATTACCCTCATGCTCTTTGGTGGTGCTATGAAGAAATACTGGAAGTTGACACTGGGAGATGTAGTTGCTATTCTAAACCCAAGAATTTGGCCATTCAAGACTGAAGGCTCTTCAACTTTCAACCTTACACTGCATAATGATATTGACTCCATTTTGGAGATCGGCCACTGCCGAGATTTCGGTTACTGTAAAGCTGTCAAAAAAGACGGTAGCAGGTGCAAAATTCCGGTCGATTTGTCCAAATGCGAGTACTGCGATTATCATGTAGAAAGAGCTTACAAAAAGGTGGCATCTCAAAGAGTTGAGTTGAATGGAAACTTCAGGCTTTTTGCTCCCAAAGAAAATGGCGTTAAACAAGCAATTTTTATGTCTTCAAAATTTGACTCTCACAAGTCCAAACCCGCAGGCTACATAGCATCAGACTCGGCTTCCCCCGAATTTGGCAAGAGAGATGACATAGGAAAACTATATTTTTCCATGCCTGAAGCTTCGAAGGCTTTTTTCGACGATACTTACACTAATCCGGCAGTTTTGAAGAACATCGATACAGAGCGCTTGAAGTTGAAAAGATCTAAAAATGAAAGATTGTTGCGAAGAAAACTGGCCACAATGATTGGAGGGCAGAGCTTGAGAAATGCCCAAAGTGAGACAGTTCAAGATAGAAGGCATAAATCAGAGATCAAGAGGATGGCGTTTTCTGCCGGGGCGATCCATAAAATAGGGTTTAACCCAACTAGACCACTTTCGGAACCTTTGACCGTTGAAGGATATTCAACTAAACATGCGAAAGAGAACTTTGAGGCATTGAAGAAGGAATTGGCCCATAGTAACAAAAAACTCAAGCATTCAAAGCAGTATCTCATCGATAAGAAACGAAAATGGAATGACACCATCGACCTATTGCATAATAACAAGAAGCAGTCAGTCGACTTATCAGATGGTGAAGAGGATACCAGTGAAGAAGAGGAAGAGAAATTGGGATCAGGATTGGACTTCAAGCAATTTTCTCGGCTAAAACAGAGGAAAACTTTACTACATAAGTGATACCGATTTGCACATCTAATTAATCTATTATTTTCTGCATATAATCTCCATAAAACCATCCTAAGTAGGGCAAAATTGCTTTATAATCTGATTAAGAAGATTTCTCCTGATAGGCTTCGACAAAAATCCAGACATGCCGGCATCAATACAACCATCCCGATTCGACTTGTCCGCGAAAGCCGTTAGAGCCACGATTGGACCATTGTAATGAAGATCCTTCCGTATTATTCTTGTAGCCGCCAACCCATCCATTCCAGGCATCTGAACATCCATTAGAATCATGTCAAATTTCTTGCCAGTATCCATCGATTCTTTCAAAATATTAATAGCCTCATTGCCATCGCAAGCTAATGTGATATCTGTGTACCCTTCCAAGTTCATCATTCGTCTGACAACCTCTTGGTTGACAAGATTGTCCTCGGCCACAAGAAAGGCCAACTTCGCACGACGATCATTTCCTGGACGCTTCGAGTTCTCCAAAGATTTTACAGTAGGAACTGAATCACTCGAACTCTTTCTTGAGGATCTATGCGTATAAGCAGTACCGGTCGATGCCCTTGGAATCAATTCTGGCTTTTCATAAGTGGTATCTAATGCATATGTTGAATTCTTATGTGATTCAGTTGTGCCAGAAAGCCGATCCTTATCTACTTGTGCAAAGGAGACCTTCTTGCTTAAAGGATGAGATTCGTTAAATTCATCATCATAGAAAGCCTTCCTATCCATTTTATCAATAATTAATTCTCCCACTTGAGGTAAAGGAATTGTGAAAGTGAAGGTGGAACCTTCCCCGACCTTTGATTTCAAATTTAGTGTTCCATGCATCAACTTAGCGAACTGCTTACAGATTGAAAGACCCAAACCAGTGCCACCGTGAGATCTAGAAAGTGTTTGATCTCCCTGCACGAAAGCCTCAAAAATCTTCGACTGTAATGATTCATCAATACCTGTTCCAGTGTCACTGACAGACATTCTTACAACCCAGAACTTACGCGCGTTCTTGAAATTGTATGACTGATAGCAGTGTCTCAACGCATCCGGCGATGAAAGATCTTCCTCAATAAACATATCCTCTTCCTCATCAAAATACTCCTTCTTTGCCGCTTTATACAATTCTGCTAGAGACTCCTCGTAGACAGATGAATGAAGAGTTTCGATACTATCTGTATCTTGGAGAGAACTTTCGCTAGAATTGGTAGAGTATAAGCCATTGGCGTATCTTGTAAGAGCTTTAAGGGCTTTGGGATGATGTGGAGACAATTCTTCCGGTGCATTCTCCATACCCTTCACGTAAACGTTCGAATAGTTGGCATTTCTTGAACGTTCTTCATCGTACTCCCCAAGAACCTTAATTAGTACCTTAACAGTGCCATTTTCAGGGGTAAATTTCAGCGAGTTACTGACTAGATTCATGACCACCTGAATAATCCTATTTGAGTCCCCAAACAGTATCATACTTCTCACCAAGTTGGGTTTCAGTGTAATTACTAAATTAACAGATTGGTCTTTGGCGGTTTTACCGAAAATCGATTTCACTTGAGACGCGACATCCATCATGACGAAGTCCTTTTCTTGAAGTTTAGATTTATCAAGACTATTCTTAGAAAATGTTAGAAGTTGAGTCAAAATGTGAAGTAATAATTCCCCGCTCTTGAAAATGAGTTCTAAAGAGGACCGGATTTTGTTCATATCATTTTCAGCCATTGCAATCGAAGTCATACCCATGATACCATTCAATGGTGTGCGCAGTTCATGAGAAATGTTGGCAATGAATACGGTCTTTGCCTCACTGGCAGCCTCTGCTTCTTGCCTTGCCATATCTGCCTGCACTTTTGCTATCTCCAATTCCTTTG
Organism: Allodekkera sacchari; assembly: GCA_030565225.1. Classification (NCBI taxonomy): domain Eukaryota; kingdom Fungi; phylum Ascomycota; class Pichiomycetes; order Pichiales; family Pichiaceae; genus Allodekkera; species Allodekkera sacchari. Next base: position 152,840 of record JAJMBG010000017.1, read on the forward strand.
TTCTCTCTCTGACGCGATCCTCCAAATGAGTATACTGCTTTTGCAACTCTTCAGCCATGGCATTGAAAGTTTCTGTTAACTCTGTTAACTCATCATAGAAAATACCACCAGTCTTTACGATTGATGGAACTGGAGTATTCTCGCAGTCAGCAAAATTGGAGCTATCGGTGAAGCAACTTTCAGTTACAGAACGAGGTTCCATCAAACTCAAATTTGTACTATCACGATTTCTAGCACTGCCACCAGTGCCTGAGTTTTCGTTTGGCGTCTTTCCCTCAGCTAGTTTCTCATCTGATGATGAAAATGGAGTTCCTGATGAAGGAGCTTCGTGCTGGACAGGAGATTGTGGAGAAGGGGAGGGAGGCGAAGATGGAGAGGGAGATGGAGAAGGGGAGGGAGGCGGAGAACACTGCTTTTCGTTGTTATAGCCTTTCTGATCTCTTTCTGTAAAAAATCTAGTGATGGAGTTCCATTCCCTGTGCCTTCGCTTACGGTGTCTGGTATGCAAGCCACGGCCTTCGGTTATTAGTTCGGTTGCTTTTTGCAACCTCAATATCGGTCTCACCCCGTAATGAGCTAGAGGAATTGTCACTAGACACATAAGCACAGCAATACAGAAAAAGACACATATAATGATCCTGGTTAACCTCACAATTGGCTCATTAAATTTACTCTCTTTTTGTTCTACAGTCACAACCCATTCTGTGAATTTCAAGTCAACAACAGAGTATCCTGTAGAGACAACCTGTTTCTGTGGATTTTTTAGATTTTTGTAGGCGCCAGATTTGTCGTTCTTTATATAGACATCCTTAACTGGCTGATATGAGTTCAGGCTGAACACTCTTGAAATTAGGGAGTCATTATTTTGACCTTCGGGCACGAACACATAGGAGAAGCCGGTAATATCCGAGATGTTACTCAAAGGATACACACTTTTGTAAAAGTCGACGGAGGAATAGTCAAAGGAGGCAGTGGTCTTAGTGACTTGCTCAAGTGCACTAGCGTTGAATATCACAGATAGATAACCGGAAAGCGAAGGCTCTTTTATAAGAAGCGAAGAGTTGGAAAACACAGGCAAGCATAGAGACATATAGTAGGTATTTTGTGAAATGACTGGACCCGTTATATAACCCTCATTCTGAATAAGACCATCGGGAGCCGCTTTAGTTCCAGGATACCCAAGCACATAGAGCTCTTCCATTGCGTCGGCAGTCAAGTTTGTATAGGAATCCAGGCCCGACACATTTGCCACTATCTCGAAATTGAGATCGTATAATCTAGCATCCGTGTATGTGTCGACACTGGAAATAAGTTGTTGAATCGTTTCTACGGCTTGAGTAACGGTAGTATCCGACATGTTACCGGCTTTTCTATAAGTTAGAGCATTGGTGATCGTATCTCGTTGACTGAGCATAGATATCTGGTAGTAGTAGGAATCAAAATTCTGTTCCATCTGAAGTGCTTTTAGTTGAGCTCCCACTTCCAAGTTCGAGGCCCTAGTACTGGTCAAAACAGATGTGAAATAAAGCCCTGTAACAATTGCTAGCGTGAGCAATGAAAAGAGAGACACAAATAGTACTAGTGCTATCAGTTGAGTTCGAATGGAAATTCGAAGTCTGTGACCGAAAATTTTGGACCAAAGCATACTATGTAGAGGTTGGCATGGAACTATTGGGGAATCTGGGAGTATACAAATCTATGAATGGCCCAAAAGAATAAAAGTAAAAAAAAAAAAAAAAAAACAGCCTCGTCAAAATGATAATGTTCTGTGGGAATTACGTCACTGCAAGCGAGGTGAAACGGGACGGTGAAATGAGGGAATTAAGTAGGATTCAAATATTTTTGGTGTTCTCAAGCAATGATATAATGATATAGAAAGAAAGTAGGGATAACAGAAAGTAGGAAATTATTGTATGATAAAGCATATCTAGGTTATTTGAACAAAAAAAAAAAGAAGCGGTGTAATTGCTGCTCTAGACAGAAGGCGGAAGCTGCATCCTTGTATTTGGCTCTGTGGGCCAACTTTGACCTGACCGTTCTACTACCGGCAGCATTAACCTGCTGAAGATGAGCTTGGGCCGTTTTGATCAATTTGTGCAGAAGGAATAATAAGCCATAATCCTGTCAATATCGAATGTGGCGCAGTGAGATCAAGCACGAAGTAGCGTGGCGCAGAGCAGAGTAGGAGGGTGGCCCAGAAAAGGTATAGTAGTGGGTCACTCTAAACTCGGGATCTACAATTACTGACCCAATTATACCACAGATGCTAAACCCTAAAGAGCCTATTGTTTTTCTGTCGTAATATTTCGACTGAAGGCCGCCTGTCACCTCTGAAGCCGCCAGCTAACCTAACGTTGCTCCCATGAAACATTCTCAGTGTATATCGTTCTCTCAGCGGCAGCTCTACAAATGCTACTCAAATTATTTAATGGCAGACCAATATTCTGACCCCTTGTCTATTGGCTAGCGACGTTGGCGATCATTTTTTCAACCATCAGCACCATTGAAGCTTTAGGCTGATCAGACCCCCTGCCCCATGCCCCGACTCTCGGCTTCATCTACCAGCCCCGGTGTGCAGAATTTTCTCGCGGTAAAGAAATATTTTCCTCCGCGAGTCTCATTCCTGTACCACAGCATACATTGTCATCTGGCGTTCCTGGTGCTCTGGAGATCTGACTGCCGACCGAACTTTCCCTACGTCTAAAGCCGTACCAAACCCTTTCTGGTGACAGGTCGCCGTTGTAATTACTCTTGACGAGCCGCCAATTGTGTGAAGGTCTCTGCAAAAGGCACTTCGAAGTTAATTTGCTATTGTCATTACGAATAGGCGCCGGTTATAGGCTCGGAGAAAGACTAGTAGGTAAATGCTCTCCTCTGTGCCACTCCTCTACCCCGCTCCGGTGCGGAGCCCGGTCCCGGTCAAGGCCTCCGGCTTTTTTCACTCTTTTTTTTTTTTTTTTTTTTTTTCAGCGCGGTCGAAGCGGTCGAAAAACGCACAATAATTTTCACCAGAGAAGACATAGCAAATTGGAGAAAGCTGAGTCCGGGCACAATTTTCCTTCACCGTTTCATCCTCAGGTATCTTTTGCTCTATCACCGTTGCTGAAAAATGTTTACTCATATTTCAAGAAACTTTGCCTTGGGCACCAGAAGAAGCGTCAGACTCTTCTCCCAAACGGCTGCTAGTCTCGACAAGATTCATGTCAAGAACCCGATCGTCGAATTGGACGGTGATGAGATGACCAGAATCATCTGGGACATCATAAAAAAAAAGTTGATTTTGCCTTACGTCGATGTCGATTTGAAGTACTACGACTTGAGCATCCAGTCCAGAGATGCCACCAACGACCAGATCACTGTTGATGCTTCCAATGCCATCAAGAAGTACGGTGTCGGTGTCAAGTGTGCTACTATCACACCGGATGAAGCCAGAGTCAAGGAATTCAACCTTAAGAAGATGTGGCTATCTCCAAACGGTACGATCAGAAACATTTTGGGCGGTACTGTCTTTAGAGAACCAATCATCATTGGCTCTGGCCCGAACAAGGAGCCAGGTGATGTTGAGATCCCACGTTTGGTTCCAGGATGGACCAAGCCGATTATCATTGGTAGACATGCTCATGGTGATCAGTATAAGGCCACGGACTTTGTTGTTCCCGGTGCCGGTAAATTGGATCTGACGTTCACTCCAGCCGATGGAGGTGAAAAACTCTCCTTCAGAGTGTATGACTACAAGGGAGCCGGCGTTGCCATGGCCATGTACAACACGGAGGAGTCGATCAGAGGCTTTGCTCACGCTTCTTTCAAGATGGCTTTAAGCAGAGGCCTCCCACTTTACATGTCCACTAAGAACACCATTTTGAAGAAGTACGATGGCAGATTCAAGGACATTTTCCAAGAGATCTACCAGTCTACCTACAAGGAGGCCTTCGAGAAGAAGGGACTGAAGTATGAGCACAGATTAATTGATGATATGGTTGCCCAGATGTTGAAGTCTCATGGTGGCTTTGTTTTGGCTCTTAAGAACTACGATGGTGATGTCCAATCCGACATTGTTGCCCAAGGTTTCGGCTCTTTGGGTTTAATGACCTCGGTTTTGATGACTCCAGATGGAAAGGCCTTTGAATCTGAAGCTGCCCACGGTACCGTTACCAGACATTACAGAAAGTACCAAAAGGGAGAGCCAACTTCCACTAACTCCATTGCCTCGATCTTTGCATGGACAAGAGGTTTAGCCCAAAGAGGCAGAGTCGATGGTACCCCAGACGTCGTTGACTTTGCTAGCACTTTGGAGAAGTGTGTAGTCGATACTGTTTCTAAGGACCATGTTATGACGAAGGATTTGGCCCTATTGATCCATGAAAAGGAATACGCTACTACTGAAGGATTTTTGGATGCTGTTGCTAAAAGATTGGCCGATCACGTTAAGGTTTAGATTTATATAAATACAAGGACTTAATCAAGAATAATACACGAATTGAGGAATCTAGGTGGTGTCGGTATAAAATGCATGTAGCTGGGAGTGGAAAGCAGCCTTTAACAAATAGTATGCATGTTCGGAAATTGCTGATCTTCCGAGCGCATAGCGCAAGATTACGCAAGATTATCTATTAGAACAGTTCTTGGCGTTCCTCTATTGCTGACCCGAAAAGTCCATTTCTCTTAAGGCTTTTCCTGTTGCTTAGTTGGCTGCTTCCTTTAAGGAGTCCTCGTAGTCTTCTTCGGCTTCTTCAAGAAATTCCCATAGATAAACCATCGAGAAATATGTGGCCAGAGTTAAAGCACTCACCTTCATGAAGGGAACAGCTAAAACTCTGTAGAAATATGTATGTGGGGTTAGGTTTGGATCTCCATAATAATACATTGAATTTTCTCTTCCAATTTTAGTCCTTGGAGCTTTCAAGGCATGTGAAGCTGTAGAAAATGAGTGCCGTGTTGATTTCCCGATTAACGGAAGTATTCTACTGTAAACTGCACCAAAACTCATGATGATCAAATGAAAAAAGTGTAGTTAAGTTGCACCGCTTTTTTCTACAGGTTTTTTTTTTCCTCTTCCTGTCGATGTCCGCGCAAAAGGAGTCTTTCCGCAATCCTTGGGGCTAAATAAAGACTTAGTTAACCGATCCCCAGAAGCAAGAGATTTAAAGCATTGTCTGTTTGTGATTTAAAATTTCCAGTTTGTGCTTGCGGTAGACAGTATCTCGATCTCGATCTATTACTCTAGCTCAAAACTCGGTCTCAATGACTGTTGCCTGATTACCCTTTTTCGTATCATCTACATGTTTCTTGCGTTCATCATTGCTTGCTAGAAAAGTTTACACACTCTCTGCCCAGCGTATCCGTTTATTCGTCAATTTCCATTTGATCCTTTTTCGAGGAACCTCTTTCGATAAAAAACGGAACTATTAGCTGGCTTTTCGTAGGACTTGATATTCTGTAGTCGATCCCAAGTCCTGCTAGCCGATTTGGGCTTCCGATATTAGTCGGTAAGGGTTTCAAGGACTTCGAAGTTAGTCGCACGGGCGTCATGGGTCTTCGGATCTCGTCGTTCATATCGTCAGGCCATCGGACTTGTTTGGCTGACTTCTCTTCATTTTGTTTCTTGGGCTTCCAGTCTCCGTAAGATGATGGTCTTGGAATTAAGTGATGTGGTTTCCTAGGTGACGTGTTGGCCTTGTGGGAAATGATATTCCTTACTGACTCCGTGCATCTATCGATGATACTACCGATTGCCGCGTCATCTCCTAAAGTTCCCAAAGCTTCAAGTAACCCATCCAGTAGTGAAAATCCGTTGAAGTATTTTAACTGCTCATCAAATATCATTGACGACTCAAATAAGATAGATTTTTCAATGTACTCTTTAATTCTGTAGATACTCTGTTCGTAGAATAACTGATCAGCTTCGCTCCATGTTGGTAGCTGCGATAGCTCCTGCATTCTTGCTGATGCAGAGTCCTGAAGAATAAAATCAAGTTCGGTCGGCTTGCTGTATTCTGATTCCAATTCTTCCATTTCATGCTTCAACTGGTTGTTTACTTCAACTGCAACGCTTTGAAGTTCAGAAAGAGCAGAAAATCCGGTTCTGTCCTTGATTCCAATAAAGCGCTCAAGAATCTCTTTCTGGACCAACACTATTCTTCTCTTGGCCAAAATACCAGACTTGTGCATTTTGATGTTACTATTCCGGTCAATTGCCTTCTCTATCTCCTTCAATGCTTCTACAGCCTCTAGCTGGCAGCGAGCTCGTTTTTCCATGTACATTCCTAGCGCTTTTTCTGTTAGCTCTTTCTGACTCCTTTTTAGATAATCCAACTCCTGTTTCTGCTCATTAATGACTTTCAAATACGAACCCACATACTTGCTAACGCTTTGCTTATTTCTAATCACCTTTGTCTTGATCCGCTTGGCTCGACTAGCATACTTGAGTGCATTTAATGTTTCGTCGTAATGTGTGGACAAGGGGGAAACACACACAATCATCACAGTCTTACAGTTACCACCCAACGAAAATTTAAGTAACCTCGTCAGCTTTGAGTCTCGATAAGGAACGTGATTACTTCTTCGTGGGTCTGCCAATGCATTTATGCAATTTCCAAGAGCCAATAGTGATTTGTTGATGTTGGCTCCTTCATAAAGTCGAAGTCCTTTGTTACGTGTTGCAGATGCTCTTTCGCTGCCAGCAAGATCGATAAATGAAAAGGTAGAATATAATGTCTCCTTAGAATTACACGGCGACTTGCCCGTTTGGAACATGTGGATCTGAAGGATTGCGTGTGATCGGGATGATGCTACGTTCGCCTCTGTTGGTGACACAGTTCGGTTCTGGTTTCCGGCTGTGATCAGGTCCATCACCTCTCCAACACTCTTTGTATGATGTTCAGATAGGTTTGTCACAAACACATGGTGATGATGGTCCTCTCGTAGGTTGAGCATCCGAGAATCGGTGGATGGGTTAAGAAGGTCTCTTATGGTCTCGTTGTATATTTCTAGATAGCTGAGGGTAACTTCAAAGTCTCGCTCTACGGCCAACTTCTCAATTCTTGCATATAAATCGGCCATGGTAAGAAAGATGACGCCAGGGCTCTCTAGAGTCCCCGTGATAGTGTACGTTTTGCCGCATCCCGTGGCGCCATAAGCGAATAGCGTAGCATTGTAACCTTCCAGAAAGTTTTCTAACAACGGTTTCGCAGTGTAGTTGTAGACGTCACTTTGCGAGCTTTGTTCGTCAAAGAGTCGATCAAAAATATAGCGATGTTCTCGGACACGGCGGTTGTGATGGCCTATATTGATACTTCTACGCTTGCAGCTGACAGGATGGGTAGACGGCACTGTGTTGTAATTTAGAGAAGCTAGTGGCACGTGACTCGATGTAGGATCAAATACTAGCATTCTGTCATCGACCGGATCAAGGATTCTCCTTATGCAAGGCCTATCAGATGACTTTGTCGTCTGATTGACTGTGAAGAGTTCGTCAGTGGTTTCAGAGCTATCACGAAAGATCAGGGGCGACTCCGACGTTGTAGGCGGCCTGATCCGAACCACCACGGATATGGATGATGACATATCAGTGAGCAGGGTGCCTTTTCACAGAAATTATTAGCTTGTTTGGTTAGTAACCGAGTAATAGAGGTAGAAATAGTAAACTGCTTCTTCTGTTTGGGTGCGACAAAAAGAGCGAAATATAAACAAGCGAGCGTGTGGGTGAGCTAGAAAATTGTGGAGATGAGTAGAAGAACGAGCTTCGTCACTAAAGAGAAACGTGTAATTTGAGAATCGGGAATTGACAGTACTTCTGGGGTCCGATTAATTAAAAAGTAGTTACACCAGTGCTGTCATTATATGTAACAATGTATATGGGTGGTGTATATTTAACCTACAATACCGGTTGTTGCTTGTGGAACTGTGGGTAACTCGTAGTCTCTTGCCCGACCTTCTGTACTATAACCGGCCAACCGAACGAATGCTGACAACCTGGATTCACGGTACCCAGGTTACCGAACTTAATAAAAGGCAAATATTTACTACTAATAATACCTCGACTCCTAGATCTCCGACGGTGCCTGTGCTTGCTACACCGGCCGACTAACGTACCGACTTTCATATTCTATTAATTATTGAAGTGGAGCATAAAGAATTTGAGTGACGTACTTTCTCTTGTATCTTACCACCGAAGCAACGGCCAAGGTGTTATGCTTGATAGAAGTTGTTGCCAAGTGATTGAGCACCACATGATTCGGTATGGTCAGTGCACCCGAAGTGTTCTCTTTATCGTTGCTGTTGTAACTGTTCAATATGACGTTCTCTAAATGAGGAGGAAGCTGCGGCGGGATTAGCCACTGCTGACTGTGACCACCATTTCTCTGGCTGTTGTCAAGTGTGACATAATATTCCTCCATCACCTTGGGGTCAGTGAAGATCGGAGGAATCGACCTGATGTATTCCACAGGCTTCTTTGGTTGTTCCTGTTCGTCTTCGTAATATCTGGTGTAACCATTACCCATATCGTCGTCATCTTTGGTCAAACCCAGGTGAGAATCCTGTGATTTCAACGATATCTGTGATTTGCTCAGTTCCGGGTAGAGTTCGTGCTCTGATGGAATAATCTCAAGGTAGTTGACGAAGTGACCTGATGTATCTGTAGCAGTTGGAATGAAATTAGAGCAACGCACCTCGTTATCGACCACGAACTTAAATCGATGAGTTCCCGGAGGAAGTGCCAACTGAACGCTAAAAGAGCCGTCCTTAGGAGAAGGGCCATTAAGTGCAATCATCTTTCTCCAACCGGTGAAGGTTCCCATCACAAACACCTTGTTGCCGCCCTCTGTCCATTTGAAAATGGTGGGAACAAGCACAGGCTGTGGAGGAGGCGGGATAGCGCCACCAGGGTTTGCTATTGGCTGCTGCTTCTGGCTGCTCATATCTTCGTTGTCGATGTACATATCATCATCTTTGCGAGGCGACTGCTGCTGCTGGATCTGTGAGCTATCTTGGGAGGTGTGCTGTGAGTCATCGATATCGTCGTTGAAGATTAACGTCGACTTGCGCTTGTGCTGTTGCTGGAGGGACGACGACGAGTTGGAGATGTTCATCTGGTCAGGATCAGCTGCATTTTCAATGAACTGCGCACTGGCAGAGCGTGAACGGTATCCAGTGCTGGGTTGCGGCTGGAGGTCAGCCATAGGAACATCCTTGGTTTCAGAAGCAGAGTCTATGCTAGAAATCTGGGTGTCAATCGACGGTTGTGACTCCATGGCATAAGAGGAAGAGTGGATAGATGAGGAGGTGTTTTCTGGAGTAGTGTTGGAAGTAGGTTTTGGCTGGATGGTGACAATAGTGCCGGAAGGGAATTGTTTACTTTTCGATGCAGACTGGGTATTGCCCATAAGGAAGTAGATGGAGCAATCCTGTGGACAGTGTGGAAAGAGAGAGAGAGAGATAGAAGCAAGGATAAAGCTGCGGGAAAAGAAGATGAAAGATGAGTTTGCGCGGGCCAGGCCTGGGCAGCTTATGGAGCTGTGTTGTACGGTAAAGTTTGGAGACAGCTACGGAGCGGCTAGCTTTGCCTTAAAGGCATCCAAGTATTGTGCGGGAGCCCAGTCAAGACCAAATAGTGGCATGCTTATTTGCTGGATGCTCTGCCATCGAAGCAAGTTGGATGCTACAATGCATTGTAAGTGCCGGTAATTACCCACGCGGTGGCCTCACTCTAAAATCCAATGTTAGGTGGTGATTGTCCTGATAGACCCGCGGCGCGGCCACCGCGGTGCGGGCAGCAGCTAGCTAAGCATGTGCGGTGTTGCCACGGCTATACCAGCTATGTGTAGGAGGGGCAGGTTGGCTGGCTCAGACAGCTTTGGCCAAGTTATTGTGGCTTGAAAGTCTGCCATTTACCAATCCGGAAACCTTCCAGCGGGAGGTCAGCACTGATGTCTGCTTCTCGGCTCGTCCTCCTCTGTATATCGACCAGCCTCTCCGAAGCCCTCGGTATCGGCGCTTAATCTTGAGACTAATATTCCAGCACTGATGAACGCTCAACGCCGTAGCACTATAGCGGATGGCTACCTAGTTATCTTCTCCGACAGTTTATGTATAGGTACCGAAACACCTGTAATACTAGTGGCCTTTCCCCGCTCCCCCCTTATCAGTAGTGGCGCCGTTAGCCGTGGCTCTCCTACATCACTCCACTCCTTTTCGGCTGTCCATCACCACATCCATCGTTCTTTTGTTTCACTGGATGTTTTTTTTTTTACTCTGTAATAAATGTTATCTTTCTTTCCGGTTCTCCTGATTCTCCCTCCCAATCCAGCCGCCTAGATGCGCCGTTTCTCTCGCCTATGCAATGCGTATCTCATCTCCGTCTCATCGCAGTAGTCGCGCTTATCTGCTGCTCTCGATCTTTTTCTCTGCGTCAATAGACCTCTTCGTTATCTGCTGCCATATTGTACAACCACCAAGTCTTAGCGCAATGTCGGAAGAGCAAGACTTCTATGATAAATGTCGACTTGCAAAGGCAATAATTGAGCTGCATCTCGCTGAACACCCCGAGTATCTACATCCTCGTGCCATGATTATCTGTGGTTCGGGGCTTGGGGGTATAGCCGATATAATGACAGGACCAACGGTTAGAATTCCATACAGTGATATCCCGGGCTTTAAAGTGTCTACAGTTGCGGGCCACGATGGCTCTCTTTTGTTTGGATACATTGGTGACAACAAGGTTCCCGTGATGTGCATGTTGGGAAGATTGCATTACTACGAGGGCTACAACTTCTCTGATACCACTTTCCCTGTCAGAGTTGCATCTTTAATGCAGATACCCGTTTTGATCGTCACCAACGCATGTGGCGGAGTCAACGCCACATACAAGCCGGGAGACTTGATGGTGATTAACGACCAGATCTTCCTCGCTGGAATGGCCGGCAACCACGTTCTTCGGGGTCCCAATCACTCCAAGTTTGGCCCCAGGTTTCCTGCCATGTCGGACGCCTACGACTTCTCTCTCCGGTTAAAGTTCTTCCAGGTCGTCAAGAAGTTGGGCTTGGACAGAGCTATACACGAAGGAGTCTACATGTATGTCAGTGGACCATCTTTCGAGACGAGTGCAGAATGCAGAATGCTCCGGCTAATGGGTGTTGATGGTGTCGGTATGAGCACTGTTCCTGAAGTCGTTGTTGCACGTCACTGCGGCTTAAGGGTCTTTGGGTTGAGTCTCATCACCAATGCAGTCGTTTGCCAGCCTGTTTCCAGTGCAAAGGAAGCCTGTGAAAATGGCTGGACTGAGGAAGAGGTGAGGGCCAAAGAGCCTTTGAAAGCATCTCACGCTGAGGTTCTTGAGGCCGGAGAGTCCGCCTCTAAGGACGTTAATATCTTGATGAAGGCTTTCGTCAATGAGCTTTAAAAATGGCTAGACAGTTAATATCTAAGATAGACAATATTCGACCTTAATACATTCTTTTTTGAGTATTATTACTCTTCTCGATACCGCCAGACTGCCTTTTTCGTCCGTTGCTTTTATTTCCCGTAAAATTTTGTCCACCCGGCATACGAAACTGTCTATGTTATTCACTGTACTTATCTATATATTCCTATGCATTTGCCATTCTCCTCATTGCGCCCATGGCAGCTATTGCAGCTTTGGATTGGCCTTCTTTGTCCGATAAGGTCATATTCTTCAGGCCATCGACCAACTTCTTTTTTGATTGTGATTTACTTTGCTTCAGCAACTGCTTAGCCTTCAATAAAGAATCTATCCACGAGATCGTTTCATTCACTCGGAAGCCTATCTTTTCATTAGGTAGATATTGGTTATCAACATCATCCGTATATGCGCTTAAGAAGATCAGCTTCTTTAGGTTCATGAGTTCAAGAATAAGGTAACCCTCGCTGTTCTCCTCGCTAAATTCATAATCATACATCGATGCATTCCTGTTCGTAAGCCTTATTTCGATCAACTTGGAATAGAAATCGGTTGAATAGGGTTGAGGAGCGGTATTGATCTCGTATATAAGTAGTCTAGCATGAGAGGTGATGACGAGAATGCAGTATTTTAGTCCGTTGTTTAGGGTTGTGTAATTGTCCGTTATGATTTGATTCAAAATGATGTCGTCGAGAGCTTTCTCCCTTGGTTTGTACGAAATCTCCGACTTTAAAATTCTATCAAGCTTAAGTATTTTTTCGTTCGGCAACAGCTTCGACGTTATCGCTCTTGGTATCTGTTTCTCTAGTAGAATCTGGTGAATTGCGCTAAAGTGCTTGGAATGAATTCTGCCTATAGCACCTGCTGCACTAAGGGCATCGGAACTTGGCTGTGGAAGACCGATAATATCATTAATTGAAGGGGAAGAAGATGAATTGTTCTTTGAGAGTTCAAGGCTGGCTCTTCTAGGGATTTTCTTTAGTGGGCTGACTTTTGTGGCTGCAGGTATCTTTGCAGAGTTCATTTGTGGCGATTGCATTTGCGGAATCCCTTTAGTCTGTGGTGAGTTAACTACCACCGGCACTGTGTTTCTGGCGGGAGGAAATGTTGCAGGTACTGGGGTGACTGACTGTAATTTTGGTGTTCTTAGTGAGTTGATCAGTTGTTGATTGGATCTGGCGTTGTTGATCTCTTTCTGTAATGTATGATGATAAGCGGTTGGCCTCTGTTGGTGTGATTGGTACGTTCTTGCCTTGTATGGTTCTAATTTTGGCACTTTGCACTTCCAAATTGCGTTTTTGTCGTCCCAGTCGACGTGCTCAAACCACGGATGATTCTTGACTTCTTCGATAGTGAATCTCTTCTCAGGGTCAAGCACTAGTAGACGACTCACAAGATCAGTAATTTCAGTAGGAATATCGTAGTTTTCTGGAAACTTGTATTCCAAGTTGACAATCTTCTCAAACGTCCGATACTCGGTGCTGCCCTTGAACGGAGGTCTGCCAACCACCAGCTGGTATAGAATGCATCCTACAGCCCACAGGTCACAGGGAAACCCGCACATATTAAATTGCAAGAGCTCTGGTGATACGTACTCAGCTGTTCCCACAAAGCTACCGGTCCTGGTTGAATGCGCCGAATCAGGATCCTCCTCTATCTGTCCGTTCTCATTAAGCACTCTTGCTGCGCCGAAATCGGTAATCATTATATGCCAGTCCTGGTTCAGAAGAATGTTCTCCGGCTTTAAGTCTCTGTGAATGATTCCCTTAGAATGCATGAAGTCGACGGCATCGACAAGCTCCGTCATGTAGCATAGCGAAAGCGGAATACTCAAAGAACCTAGTCGCCTGATGAGAGAAAGCAGCTCTCCATTCTTGGCGTAGTCGATCACAAAGTAAAGAGATGTCTCATCCTGAAATGTATAGTACAGTGTAACAATGCCTGGATGTTTTCCAAGCAAGTGCAATGTGTTCTTCTCGATGTTGACGTACTTCTTCTTGTGCTCACGATTGATGTGCCGCTTAGACAGAACCTTAATGGCCACAGTTTTGTGAGTATGGATGGACACCGCCTTGTACACTTTGGAGTATGATCCCTCTCCAATACACTGAGAGAATGTGAAATCGACGGCTGTTCTTTTGCGAGACATTGTCGACTTTTGCTGCGGAATAAAGAGACGTAGAAAATAGAATCGACTTGGGAGATCTACTAAGTGCGCGAGAGCAACGGTGAAAATTACAGGGGGTAAACGTCATAGCATTTGGAATGGTGCATCGAACAGAAAAGACAGGTAGGTGCAGTAGGTATGGGTACTGGGGTTATCAATGTCGTAACAAACTTACCAGAATCAGTTTTTTGGCAGTGGTTTTACAATGTAGTTAGAACAATGGCCACTTCCAGAGTATTACAACCATTCGATGGTATTCACTGAAATCCAAAGTTTTTTTTTTTTTTTTTTTTTTTTTTACGCCAAAGTGGAACTACCACTTGTGTTTTTGTCATTCATGGAACGTAACAATGGGTATTACCCCTTAATCGATGAATGTCAACTGTCATTCTCTACTTCATTTTATCTCACGCTGATTTCTTCTCTATGTTTGTCTCGTCTATTTATAATTATAGTCCCCTAAGCAACTTCTCAATCTCGTCGATGCCGTCTGTCTTAAAAGACTCAAGCCTCTCCTTGACAACTTTAACCATGTCCTTGACATCCACCAGATCTCCTTCACTTTCTTTTCCTGTACCTAGCTCCTTGATTCTGACCTTGCCTTCTGGGAACTCCTCTTTGCCCAATATCACAGCCAATGGACAGCCTGCCTTCTCAGCGGCATCAAACTGTCTTCTTGGGTTGGCCTTCTTCTTGTATAAGTACTCACATTCAATACCTGCTTCCCAAAGCTGTTCTGCAATTTGCATTCTTTCTTTAAGGAATCCATCCCAGTCTTTACCACCACCAAAGGCCATGATGAAAACCTGGGTGTAGACTGATCTGACCTTGTCCACAAGATCGGATCTCTGCTTGATAAGAGAGAAGATTCTCTCAACACCAAAAGAGATACCAACGCATGGAATAGATTGAGCCTTCTTTCCCTTGGAGTTGGTACCTAAAAACATGCCAACCAAGTTATCGTATCTACCACCGGCAGCAATAGAACCCACACCAACAAACTCAGATGCATCCTCCTCCTTCTTAGCCTTGGCCTTGGCCTTCTTTTCGGCTGCATCTTGTGGTGGTGCAGATTGTGCAGTAACTGCCTCATAAATGACTCCAGTATAGTAATCTAAACCCCTTGCAAGAGACATATCAAATAAGATGTAACTGTCAATCTTAAATGCTTCCAAGTAGTCGGCCATGATCTCGACCTCGTTGATACCTGTGCTTGCAGACTCGTTAGCCATCAACTTTTCATCCTGCTTCAAAGTAGCCAATAGCTCTCTGACAGTACCTTTCAACTTCACATATGTACCAATCTTGTCGGCAACTTCTTCTGATTGATTCTTCTCTTCACACATCTCCTTCTTGACGGCATCCCATGGGAGTTTGTCTAGTTTATCGACAGCAGACGAAACTCTCCTGACATCCTCCGGCTTGACACCACAAACCTCGAAGATACCGTCCAAAATCTTTCTGTGGTTCAACTTGATGGTAAAGTCCTTGATTCCAAGACCTTTGAGACCATTCACGGCGATCTGAAGCATCTCGGCGTCAGGAACCATCGAATCGTAGATACCAGCAACATCAAAGTCACATTGATAGAACTCTCTCATTCTGCCCTTAGTCATGGCCGGCTGATCCCTACGGTACACTTTGGCAATGTGGTATCTCTTGATGTTGGTAATACCATTCATGGCAACATATCTTGCAAATGGAACAGTCAAATCGTAACGCAAAGATGTTAGCTCTCCACCCTGGTCCTCCAAATTGTATATCAACTTCGAGTCCTCTCCATATTTACCTTCCAAAATTTCTCTTAACTCAAAAACTGGAGTGTCAATGGTGACACCTCCGTGAGACTTAAATATTTTGGTTAGCTTGTTGAAGATGGCTTCTCGGATAACCATATCCTTGTCAGCCCAATCCTTGGTTCCCTTTGGAACCTTAAGGGTAAAGTTCTTGTGGGGCTTTTGCTTCTTTGCGGCGGCGACACTTGCTTCCTTGGCTACACTAGACATGATGCTAAAAGATCTTCGGAAAATGTTCATAGAACAAGTAGTCAAACAGTGACTAAATTTCAAAAAAATTTTCAGAAGTTTTGTGGGGGGGAGCGACAAGTGGGCAGGAACAAGCAGGTTGTGGTGGACTATATGGTAAAGTAAAGCATTGTCCCTTCACGGGAGAAAACGAAACTAGTGGAGTGTATACATTGTAATGTACGGCAAAATTCAGTGAAATCATCCAGTTATGCGATTTGTTTACTAATTGCTTTTCCGCTTTGGTACCACCTTTTGTATTTTACGTCCTACCTACTGCTTAATTTACATCTCTTTAATACATATTATACACTTATTTGAACTTCTCCAAGGCATAATCCTCACCGTTCTCTTGATACTCCTCTTTACTGATGAAAAGGTTCTCGAAATCGCCCACCGACGAACTGGTCAAAATGTTGGCGCCAACCCAAGCGTCCGAATTTCTATCTATGACATCGGGTGATAGATAAGTACTGATGGAGTAATCCTGAATATACATTCTCAAGTCCTGGATAATTCTCTGCTCCAATGAAGGCATATATGTGGTCGATCCCGTCAGAACGATGTTATTTAGCAACTCGACGTAGAGTTCGCCTGTTCCTCCAATGTTCTTCATCGAGGTGAAAATCAAGCTGCCGAGACCTTCGGCATCAGAAGGCAAACTGACATCCTCCAAAATTTTAGAATAGTCGTAAGGACGGAATAATGGTTCTGTCAATTTGTACTGGTCAATCCCTATGTTCTTGATTGTGAATCTATTCTGTAACTCGTAATTCTTAGACTCTATTGGAGTCGATGTTATGTGAGAAATGTGCATTTGTGCTTCCTGAGGAAGCCTTGACTGCTGCGGATCTAGTTTAAAAAGTGATGCTGCCAAAATACTTTCCTCAAATGACTTTACACTTCTGGAAACCTGATAGTTTTTGAAAGAAGCCGACATGTTGTTGTAGGAAGAGAATCTGCGGGCCAATAGGGCATCTTCCACCGAGTCTTTGCAACGGCCTTCTTTCATCTTCTGCTGGATGAACTGCATGGCAAATAGGTCGAGAAAGTCGCCTCCATACTTGGTCCTCGCCATTCCCTTGGCGATAACCTTGCCGTTATTGATGGGAGTCACGGACGCAACATCGTCGTCGACGTCAACGACGACGACCGCAGAAGGCTTTGAAAGTGAGTAGGCAACGCAAATTTGACGCTTAAGAAGAGAGAATATAGGAACGCCAAGTTCCTCAAAAGCAATCTGAAACGACTTGGCCTTGCACTTGGAGTTCATCCACGCGTTTTGAGCAACAACGAGAGGAAGCTCGTCCATATTGTCTGTAACGTTGAGCCTACTGTAAATATATCTCAAATAATCTGGCATACAGTCCCAGTTGTAAATTAATCCGTCGTTGAACATCGAGTAGACTTCATTCTCCGGGTGCAAGTCGATTTCATCTCCAAACACATACTGGCCCTCTGATATCGACTTCCTGGAGTAGAATGGTGGAAGTATGCAGGTGGGTGTATCGTTGGTCGACAGTCCTGCCTTAACAAGACTGGAATTGAGGTCGATAATAACAGACGGGAAGTCGAATTCCATTGTTGGACAAGGTGTAGATACACTAAGAGAAAGAACCACTATGAATATTGTGAAGGAAAAACTAGTGCGAGCGACCACTGAAAAATAATTGTGTGCCCAAGTGCCCAAGTGCAGGCTGAGAACGGAGAAGGAGAGAAAAAGAGAAGTCAACTGTTAATTAATGTAATACATAGTTTGAGAAGATTAAAGGATCGTACAAACATGAAGACGAAGGTATATATGAGCGTATAGCGGGAGTGATTAGCGGATGGCGGTAGAGTAGAAGGTTAAAGATGACAGCAAAGAAAGTAGCAAAAAGTAAGACCAGCGTGGTAGATGACCGAGGATTGTCAAAGAAGACGGCAGGGAAGCGGACATCACCTGAGAGATATAACTGAATCTGTAGCACTTCAGAGCATAAGAACCATGTGTGCAGCCGTGTTTACTTCAATCTTTGCAATCTTTGCAATCTTAACAGCCTCAGTAGCCGCTCTACAGCTGCCAAAGTGGTGCGCAGTGATCAGCCCCTACAAAGTGGATTGAAGCTACCTTTTACTATACACTAAATGCTTGCCATATTCTGGTGGCTGTAGTACTGATAATTGATGGTTTCAGATGAATGGTGCCGGTGCGCCCCCTCCCCATCAAAGGCAGAACTTGTTGGATCTCGATGCTATAACAGGTGCAGGCAGCTAGCTCTCTCCGTCGCTACAGACGCGACGGCGCAAAATGTAAGGTGAACTTTTCTTGTTCCATCACACCTCGTACATCTATACATATATCTCCTAGGCATGTCTAATGAGTACGATAACCTAAAGAAGAAGCTCAAAGAAGCTATCTCCAAGAAAGATAAGTTAGACGAAGAGCTAGAGCAGATCCAGCAGGACATCTACACCAAAGAAACCAAATATCTTCAGGATGGAACCGCCAGAGGTAATATCATCAAGGGATTCGAGAACTTCGGAAAGAGCAGCTCTGTGTCATCCAGCTCCAGGACCAGGAAGATCAACTTTTCCGACAAAGACCGGATTTTTTCCCTCAGTTCTGCAGAGTATGTGAAGCAGTTTCGTAAAGCGCAAGAGGCCGGTGCCAGTGGTCTGGGAGTAGTTACTCCATTTGGTGACGACGATGACGGAGAAAGCAGCACTCAGTCGAGTCCCAGAAGGAAGAGATAAAAAGATGACGAGAAAAAGAAAAGTTAAAGCAAAGAAAGGTCGAGGCCTTGCCAGAGCGCTTCTCATTGTTGGCAATGCAATCTCTCCGGTGCATCTACAGCGGGGTGTGACACATAAGGCATTATTATATGGACGTGTTTATGGGACGTCAATGTTAGACTTTCATTGTAGAGAGGATGTATGGGAAAACTGCGTTTGTCTTAGTGTGTGACATCACAAATGTCTTGGAGTGTCTCTAACCAAAAGCTGCGCTCTCACTCATAATAGGTTGTCTACGGTACGCCTACCCAGATATATAATTTACCACCACATTGGGATTCAAATTGACGCTGAATGTGAATTAAGTACAATCATTACGTTATACTACATAATTAATGAGACGGTGTTTTCGTATTTCCTCGTAATTACGGCTTTTCACTTTTCACTGTTCACGTCATCTCTCCACACAAAAAAATCCGGTTATCTACCTCATCGACAGATGACTTTTTTGTTTCATTACAGGCAAGAAACTTTTGCTGCTTGCTAAATCAGAGAAGCAGTTTGATCATGAAGCTTACAAGTCAAGAAATCGAGCGGCTCCAGGAGAATACTGAGGGCATACGTAACATCTGTATTATGGCCCATGTGGACCATGGAAAGACTTCACTTTCAGATAGTCTCCTTGCATCAAATGGTATCATCTCCCAGAGATTGGCCGGTAAGATTAGGTACTTGGATTCCCGACCAGATGAACAGTTGCGAGGCATTACTATGGAGTCATCTGCCATATCTCTTTACTTCAAGACTATTAGTAGAAAAGATGAAGAAAGCCACGTTAAAGAGTACCTCATAAACTTGATCGATTCTCCCGGTCATATTGACTTTTCTTCGGAAGTCAGCACGGCATCAAGACTTTGCGATGGAGCAGTCGTGCTTGTTGATGTGGTTGAAGGTGTGTGCTCGCAAACGGTGACCGTCCTTCGACAAATCTGGGTTGACCATATCCGTCCGGTTTTGGTGCTAAATAAGATCGATCGTTTAATCACTGAGCTCCAAATGACTCCACTTGATGCATATAATCATTTGGCCAGGGTGATTGAACAGGTCAACTCTGTTATTGGTTCATTCTTTGCGGGAGAACGCATGCAGGAGGATTATAACTACCGAGAAAGGCTTGAGAAAGGAGACAACACCAAGTTTGTGGAGAAAGATGATGCTGACATATATTTTGCCCCAGAAAAGAACAACGTCATTTTTGCTTCCGCAATAGATGGCTGGGGGTTCAATGTTGCTCAGTTTGCCGTTCTTTATGAGAAGAAGTTGGGCATACATAGAGAGAAATTGCAAAAATGCCTTTGGGGCGACTTCTATCTCGATCCGAAAACTAAAAAGGTGATCACTTCCAAACAACTAAGAGGCCGTAGTCTCAAGCCATTGTTTGTTAGTTTTGTGCTTCAAAATATTTGGCACGTCTATGAGGTGTCGCTCAATAGAGACCAGGAGAAATTGCAGAAAGTTGTCAAAGCCCTAGGAGTCAAGGTTCTACCAAGAGACTTACGTTCAAAGGATACAAAGCAGCTAATTAATACTGTCATGAGTCAGTGGCTTCCTGTTTCCAATGCTGTTCTACTTACAGTGATTGATAAATTGCCGTCTCCTTTGGAAGGACAAAAGGATAGAATTCCTCATATTCTAGACACTACAAAGGATTCCGATATGATAGACAAGCAACTTAGAAACGATATGATAAAATGTAATAAGGAAGGGTTAATGAGCTGTTATGTTTCGAAGATGATCTCTGTCCCTGAAAATGAGTTGCCAGAGAATCAGCCAAAAGGTCTTACTCGTGATGAGATAATGGAAAGGGGAAGAATTGCAAGAATAGAAGCGAAAAAAGCTGCTGAAGAAGCAGAGAGGGTTGAAAAGGAGATGCTACAAAAACAGGATGATGGAGAAGAAGGTCTAACCGTTGAAGAACCGGAATTTGAGTTTGAAGAGGAGGAAGAAGAAGAAGAGGAGGAGAAACCCCTTGAGAAGGAAGCACTTATAGGATTTTTGAGGATTTATAGTGGAACAATATCTGTTGGAGATGAAATTTCGGCTGTTGGTCCAAGATTTGATCCCGCAAAACCGACTGAACATATCTCAAAGACCAAAGTCACCTCCCTTTATCTTTTGATGGGTCGTGACCTAATAGAGTTGCAAAAGGTTACTGCAGGAAACATTGTGGGAATTAGAGGATTGGATGGCCATATTCTCAAGAGTGGAACGCTAATCAGCCCTGGCGTTTTAGGAGTTAGCTTAGCTGGTGTCAACTTGTTGTCCCCACCTATCATGAAGGTTGCATTGGAACCTGTCAATCCGACGCAGATGGAGAGATTAGAGCATGGATTGAATTTATTAGATCAGGCTGATCCTTGTGTTGAAACCTATGTCGAAGATACAGGGGAGCATATTCTAGCTACTGCCGGTGAGTTGCATTTGGAGAGATGCTTGAAAGATTTAAGAGAACGTTTTGCTGGAATTGAGATTACATCTTCGGAGCCAGAGATTCCGTACAGAGAAACCATTACAGACAAAGAAATGAAAGAAAGCAAAAGTAAACTAGGAAGAGGGATCATGAGTTCCGTTACGGGCAACTATTCTGTGACGCTGGAGGTGAAGCCATTGGGTGAAGATGTTACGAAGTTTTTGATTGACAACGAGAAGACCATAAGGAGTATTGTGGATAAGGAAGATATCTCTGATGTGTTTAAAAAGGAACTAGAAGAAAGACTCGGCAGTGAGCTTGTCGAATGTATCTCAGCTTTTGGACCAAAAAGGTATGGTCCAAATATTCTTTTTGATTCCAAAGATCAAACAATTCGTCGTTTGTTTGGTGCAAACAAGAGTCAGACGGAGAGGTTTGAATTTGAGGACAGTGTGCTCAATGGGTTTCAGCTTGCCATGTTTGAGGGTCCCTTAGTCGCTGAACCAGTTCAAGGTGTTGCTGTCTGTATCCATAGTATTGAACTTGTCGAGGATGTTTCGAATGTTCCGAATGTTCCAGGTAGGCTTATTTCTGCAACGAAGGAGTTGATCCACAAAGCTATTTTGGACTGGTCTCCAAGAATCATGCTTGCCATGTACACATGTGATATCCAAGCTTCTGCGGAGGTTTTGGGTAAAGTATATGCAGTTGTGCAGAGAAGGAAAGGAAGTATAACGGATGAAGAAATGAAGGAAGGCACTCCTTTCTTCACGGTGACAGCCAAGATTCCTGTTGTTGAGGCTTTTGGATTCAGTGAGGATATCAGAAAGAAGACTTCGGGTGCTGCATCTCCTCAGTTGGTGTTTGCAGGCTTTGAGATGATTGATCAGGACCCATTTTGGGTGCCAACAACAGAAGAGGAGCTAGAACAGTTAGGAGAGGTGGCAGATCGTGAGAATGTGGCGAGAAAGTACATGAATACGGTCAGAAGGAGAAAGGGGTTGTTTGTAGACGAAAAGGTTGTCAAGAATGCCGAGAAGCAGAGGACTTTGAAGAAGGACTAGAGAAGAATATTTTATACTACTTAATGGTTTGTTCTTGCGACCATGGTGTTATAGACATGTCAGCATTAATATAATTAATTCACCATAGTTGAGTAGTTTACGTGCTTATATAAGTTGACACTTAGCAACGCCAACATAGAAAAATGCCATGTAGCCTACCTATAGATGAACTGACATCTCCAAATCGTTAGCCACTGTACTCTTAAAAAGAGAGCTTGCTTCTCCATCCATTTCCAAAAGCATCAGGTTAATTCTTAACCGCCAGCCTGCACTTCCTGCCGGCGCTCACGCTCAGTAGATTTTCAAGGCTGTGCTCCCGCGATTCACATCAACACCCGGTGAAGGAAAAAAATCTCTGGCGGCGCTATGGCACAAACTCTTCTTAAGTTAGCCTAGAGTTCCGACCATACAATATGGGTTTCTTCTCGAGTGATAAAACGCCAGAGCCTCCAAATAGATCGAAGAGAGAGAAGTGTTGGGAGTCCAGGGACATTTTCTTCAAGTGCCTCGACAAGATCGATGTGACAAATCCCTTAGACAAGTCGAAACAGAAGCTCATCAAGCAAGAGTGCGGTGCTGAAGATAAACAGTTCCAGAAAGATTGTATTGCCTCGTGGGTGAAATACTTCAAACAAAAGCGACCATTTGATATCAAGAAGAAGAAGATCTTGGAAGAGGCCGCTGCAGAAAACGCGGAGATTGTCCAGCTGCCGGGATACAGAAAGTGAATAAATTGTGAATTAGCAAGCATGTATATAGTCCTAATATAAATGACCTGGAGTCGATTTACAACGCCAGCGTGACCGGCTCTCTACTTTACTCGTCGCCTAAGTTGCAGTAGACACTCTTCAACTCTGTATACAAGTTGATGGCCTCCTCTCCCAACTCTCTACCAATTCCGCTCATCTTGAATCCCCCGAATGGCACCCTAACATCCTCACTATTGGAGGAGTTGATATATATAGAGCCGGCCTCGAGTCTGTCTGCCACCCTGTGTGCACGAGCAAAGTCCTTGGTGAACACCATACCGGCCAAGCCATAGATGGTGTCGTTGGCCATCTCAATGGCCTCCTTCTCGGTCTTAAACTGTGAAACTGCAACTACTGGACCAAATATTTCCTCCTGGACAATTTTCATGCCTTGTTTGCAGTCACCAAAAACCGTAGGAGGGATGTAGTAGCCCTTCTTTGCATATTTCGGATCCAATTCATCTCCTAGAATCATAGTAGCCCCCTGCTCCTTTCCTAACTCTATGTATCTCTTGATCTTGTCATATTGGCCCTTGGAGATGACAGGTCCCAAAGTGCTCTCCTTTGAGAATGGGTCGCCAAGAATCCATTCCTTTTCGATTCTTTCCTTGAGAATTTTAATGAACTCGTCGTAAACACTCTCTTCCACGAGAATTCTCGAGTTTGCCGTGCAGTTCTGGCCGGAGTTGTACATTATACCAAAGGAAGCCCACTTTGCGGCTTGCTTTAGGTTTGCATCAGCAAAAACTAAAAGTGGTGACTTTCCTCCGCACTCAAGGGAGACATGCTTCAAGTTTTCAGACGCAGCTCTCATCACTTTTCCACCAGTCAAAGTGGAACCAGTGAAGGCCACCTTCTGAAGGCCCGGGTGAGAAGACAATGCATTTCCAGCAACAGCTCCAAATCCGGACACAACGTTGAAAACACCCTTAGGGAATCCGGCCTCCTTGACTAGGTCTGCAAACAGGAGAAGTGATAGTGGAGTCAACTCACTGGACTTGATCACCATTGTGCATCCACATGCAAATGCTGGACAAAACTTCCAGCTAGACATTGACAATGGGTAGTTCCATGGAACTATCTGGCCCACGACTAGTCCGTATCTTTTGGTGTAAGCAAACTGGTCACCGGATAGTGGGATGGTCTTTCCACCCACGACGTTTGCAAGACCTGCACAATATCTCAAGTACTCGACAATAGACTCCATATCCGCCTTGGAGTTGGACTCCACGGGTTTTCCCGTGTCTACGGCCTCGACGGCAGAAAAAAGTTCAATCTTCTTCTCTAGCAAATCTGCCAACTTCAACATTAGCGTCATTCTGGTTTCGGAAGAACTGTCTCTCCATGTCTTCATAGCATCGTTGGCCGCTTTAACTGCAACATCAACGTCCTCAGCTGATGCCTCGTAAACCGAAGTAATAACCTCCTCTGTAGCTGGGTTCAAAGTCTCGAACTTCTTCGCAGTCTTCACCCATTCGTTATTGATGAAAATACCAACTGGTTGCTGATACTTGACACCATTGGGCAACGTAACTTCGGTATATGGGAAAGACATCTTCCTATCTAACAGTTAATTTATTGGATACGCTGATCTGTCCGAAAGGATAAAGCGATACTAGGGGCCTTTTTAGCCACCTGTTTGCAACCTGTTTTTTGGTTCTTGATGAAATCGGAAATACCACATTGGCACATTTGGTGCGGCTCTGAAGCCCCGAACACACGCCAACGTTCATACCGCTAGGGAAAAGCTTCCCGGAATGGAATGCATATGCGGCCCGCCCGATGAACGTGGGAAATATGAAAAGCGCCAGGCTTGGATAGCTTGGTATGGCAACCTGGTAGCAAAGCAGGTGCAGATTGCGCTATAAGGGGAAGCGATTTCCATGCAGCACCTGTGCAGTCTACAACAGTTTGCAACTAATTGCCAGAGGGAGGCATGTGCATCAAAAGACAGGTGGATTGGTTCTCCTTTGAGTACACCAACTTTACAAGTGATAGCACAATTAATAATATTCCGTATATTTATAAAGAGCGTAAACCATCTCTGGCTTCAATGTAGTTGATGTAGTACTTCTTAGTCCACATTCTCCATTTCTTTCCGTAGATCATGAAAGGAATAGCAGCCAAACAAGCTAGAACTTGAATGGCAGAAAGGATGGCATAGGTCTTGGTGTTTCCCATGGCATCCAACCAAGGAGAACATGCAAAAGTGAATATACATCCGATACCATTGTTGATCACCGACACACCAATCATGCCCTCCAAAACCATATCCGGATAAGAGACCATCAAATATGACATGGCGATATCACCAGCGCAACCGAAAGAAAATCCAATAAATCCTAGACCTAATGTATAGGTGATCTTCCACGACCATTGCTGATCTGTGCCAGCAGCAAACACCATCAAACCAACTGGGCAGACAACAAAAATAGCACATAACATCCAAAGGTAGTCTTCTGCCTCCTCTATACCACCTCTTCTCTTGGCGATCTTTAGAACTGCCCAGTCAGAAAACCAACCAGCGTAGATACAGCCGATAGCAGCTCCTATCACACAAGGCATATTCATAAGAGCAACACCAGTGTTAGAGTAACTCCAAGGTGGATCATAGTACTGGTCATCTTCGGTTGTCAAGTAGAAAGTCAAGAATGCGTCCTGCAAACCCCAAAGAATACCGGAAAGAAGCACTGGAGGAAACCAGAACACTCTGAGCATCAGAAACAACCGCTGGAAGTATTGCTTAAAACCCCATCCTTTTAAACTCGATGATGGTGTAATCAATTGAACTCTCTTCCAATATGGCTTCCTGATTTCGTCTGCACCGGTACCTTGTAACTTGCAAGCCTCTTTGTCCGTTGAAGAAGAGGAAGCAACTTCAGAAGCAACAACATCAGTCTTTTTCTTCTCCATTCTTTCATTCTTCTCACTGGGAGTTCCCGAATGAGCATCGATGGTTCCAATGTACTTCGATCTGTCGAAATAAGTCTCATATTGGAGGAGACACATGACACAAAGCAAAGCTCCGGAAATTATAACGGCACACCAACCGACCCATCTAAAGCCGGCATACTGGACAATGAAGCCAGCAATAAGAGGTCCCAAATATGTACCGACCGATGTAGCAAAGATATACACGGTCAAGGCAGCACTCAACTGATGTTGAAAATACATATCGGAGATGGAAAGCTGGACAGTGGCCTCGGCGCAACCTTCGGATGCACCAACAAAAAGCTGAGACCAAATCGTGTCACTGGTGGTCTTGGCGGCACCGAACCAAGCAGCACCGATCAAACCCAAAACAATACAAACCATATAAGTCAACTTACGTCCATACAAAGAAGAAGTAGGACCCAAAATAAATGTGGAAGCTCCGATGGAGATAAACAAAACACCAGCTCCGGTGTTCATGGAATCGTACGAAATGCCATATATCTCGTTCATACTGTCCTGGACAGAACCTGCATCGTTGGACGTGGCTGCGGTGAAACCAGTAATGAAAGCTAGGATAAGAAACTGGCCAAATTTAGTCCATTTAGGCCAGTTCAAGGGATCGTTTGGAGATTCTGAAGGCTGAGGGTGCAAAATAATGCCATTTTTGGTAGTCTTCAAGGCAGACTGCTTGTCAAGGTTTTCAAGACGGTCCGATTCGACCTTCTCAAGAAAGATGTTGATCGTACCCGGGACAAAGTCCGGGTGGTACATATCGGTATACTGTTCGTTAACCATCGTCATATAACCCTAACCATGAATTCGGGTATGCAAGAGGGAACAGTACAACGGTTGAATGAAAGACGAGATTTCCTCCTCTATTTAAAAACGTCAGTTTTGCGGTGACAAGAAAAAAAAAAAAAAAAAAAAACAAAAAATTTTTTGTCTTTTCTTTTCGGCTCAAAAGTGCCGTGCAGCAGGTCAACCAAAACGATGCGGATGCTGAGATACGCAACTCAACAAGTCCATACGGATATCTCAACATGAGGCACAATGCAGCATGCGGCAGATTGTGTGGTCTACCGGATTGTCTCGATATTCATGAGATCTGTTAACGCCACCCCTCATGGTATCCGATTAGAAATGACAATTTCGGCGACTTGGCCAAGATTTGTGTGGGTTCAAGCGGGGCGAGCAAAAAAGAAACGATGCAGACAACGGTTAGCCGATGTCTTGCTAGACAATATGGCATATACTTTCGGCAACCACGTCAATAGTAGCATTTTATTGTGACTGTTGCTTGCATTTATTGGTCATTTAGACCATATACATTGACAGCCCTTGGTGTAAAGTTACATCCAGGCGTCGAGCATACTCCACTTATCTATCCGCTGTGTAACGCACTTTCGCTCATACTTCGCACAAACTAAGAAATAAGGCCGCTGAAAGCGGTCTGCATGATAAGGATTCGATTCTGGATCGCGGTTAGCTGTCTGATATGGCCAGGAAGATAGCGTAATCGGTGCATTAAATCAACATCCTATATCTCAAAGTGCTTTAGGTCGCCTGTATTCCTGATACGCAACATTTCCAACGACAGTACGTCATTCTCGATAATCGCGGCTGTTTCTTGCACCTCGGTTAGCTAGCCACTTCAACTAAGCGCAGTTCCACTTTTGTTGAATAGCACTATCTCTAATGTCATTTCTTCAACCCTTCGTATCTTTGGTGTTCTTAGACCTCGTATCAGGTTGCTCACTTATCGTCCACCACTTCTTCGTAGTGCCACTGCTTTGTAGGCTTCCAACACCCTCCACAATCTCTCCCGAAAAACGTCGTTTAGTTTTCCTATAGCATGATATCTAACATCCTCTAACTCTTGTAATTTTTTAAATTCTTCATTGTCCTTTAGGATTCCGCTTTGAACATCATCCCAATAATCTCGTAGAAACTCTCTGCTGGTTTTGTATTGCGCAAACCTAGTTGGCTTTTCGTTAGGTATGTCCAAAAGTTCCAGGTCCATATCTTTGACGTCACTATCGTTGAGCCCAACCATTCCATATACTCCTCCATTACTCTCTGTCATTTTTGCTGTAATATCATATACCCTGTTGTTAATCTTGTCCCAGTTCTCGTTAAGCTTCGTATTTCTCATCCGCTTCAAATAATCATCGTCCAATTTTTCGTTATTAATGCTAGTCACAGAACCTCTCCGTTCTTTACTTTCAATTTTATCAAATAAGTCACGTTTTTTCTCCACGATCCGAACAATTTCCCTCACTTCTTTAATAACCGCGGCCCTGTCCTCATCATTTAACGTTGCTAGTAGCTCGTTCATGTCCATTTCTAAATCCGGCCTCTCAGTTCTCACAAACTTCAAAAACCTAACAAAGCTATTAAACCACTCCAAGAAACTATCGAATAACCCGTTCTTATCGTGTACGTACAAGTTGTGCATAAATTCGTATCCATATTTCGTGTATTTATCTTCCAATTCCATGAATGCATTCACAATGTCCGTTCTCTTGAAATTATCATAATCCTTTTCATAATCCTCCACCAAGTTGATCAACTCACTCATGTAGTTAGCAAATATAGGAACATACTTATACATCTCAGCCCGTTTGAATAGCTCGATCATGGGCTCAAAAAAGATAGCAATCATTTCTTTGATCATCTCCATCAATTCTGGTTCCTCCCACAACTCCACCATGGACAACTTATCATATTTTCTCAACTGGAGTGTGAAATATAGTTTCCCTAGGGTATACAAGGAGTTTTCTTTTTTCTCCTGCTTATAGGTGTCGACTAATTCCAACATAATCTTTGGCGGTACTTCCGTCTGTAAGTTGTTCTTCAAAAGAACTCCGAGACAAAGCTCAATTCCATAATAATCACATATTTTTTTTATTGTAAGTACATCATCGTCAGATGCTTTGAAGTACTCGTCAACTCGACGTACAATTGAAGTGTAATCTGGATTTCCAGCACTTTTTAAATTAAGCTTGTTGAATTTTTCTCGAACTTTCGACAACTGCTTATCAATTTTCTTTAAGTCATCCATCAACATACCTGTAAAAAGCATCTGCAACAATGACTTTCCTTTCTTTCCTCCAAACATCCCCGGCATCTGAAAAGTGAACAAGTCTATCATTTTCTTTGCTACCTGCAATGGATTGGTGAAGCGTAAAATTGTGGACATTATCTTGTAAGGAAATATCCGATGAATTCTTCTGATAGAGAGAAACGTTTCGTGTGCACTATCACTTCCAATCAAAAATTCGTACTGGGTGCTTGCAATTTCTAATTCTATCAATTTAATCAACGCTTTCAAGGGTTCTGACAATTTGCTGACGTCATCAACTTCTCTTAGCTGCTTGAACACATAATCAAAACCTTCATTCATCATCTGATCCTTTAGTCCTGCTATAGATCTTTCAAGTTGCTCCACTACGTCTGCCATCTTCCTTTGGAATTTAACGTGCTGCACGGCAATTAAGTAGTCGATTTGAGAACGTAATTTAATGTCTATGATCTCGTCATCATTTAATTCCACCTTGTTTTCTGAAATGAAAGTAAGAAATTCAGGGGAGTCTCTAATAGTTTTTATGGCGCAGAGTGATTTAAGGTAGCCACGTAAAGAGATTCTCATTTGCTCTCTTGGAAATTTCTTCTTTGTTATAGCGCTGAAGGTACTCACGGTATCAATATCCGAAACGTTGTCCAGAGAGTCCAAAAACGGATCACTGAGATCATCTTCCACATTAAAATCCACCTCATCCTTGTTTTTAGAGTAAAGTGTGGGCATTTTGTCGTTAGGATACAATAGTTGGACCTGGCGGTTAAACTTCTGGAATTCAGTGTACCGTCTCTTAACATACCACTCTTTCTCTGTATGCTTTTCTCTCACCCTTATAATAAACTGGTAAAACTTGGATTCTTTGCGTCCCAATAATGGTATTGTTCTTGTTTCTAGGGCTGTCGTTACTCCAACAACGTTGATGTCAAGACCATGAAGGTAAGTAGCGCTGAGTTCATCAGGTTCGGCGGTTTCAATTGGTAATGATTCACCGGTAATCTTTTCTAGGTGTTTGTAGGCATTTCTAGTTTCATTGTCCTGGCTAAAGTACTCTTTATCGCCGACGCAGTAAATTGCAGAATTGAGTATCATCACCAAGAAGGCCCGAAACTTCGTTAAGGCGAGCTGACGTTTCGACAACTGACCCCGATCATTACTGTTGCTGATTGATTTGGACTTCCACATCTCAAATAGCGTCTGGACCTTTGCCCAAAAAGTATCCTGGCTCTTATATTTCTGTTCTAGTCTATCCAAGTGAAATTGAATGAAGGGAAAAGTGGTCAAGTAATCATCCAAGATAAACCGAAGAACAGGAAACTGTTGATCGAAAAGCAAAGAATACGAATTCTGGATGTCCTTTACTTCGCCTGATACAACTCCGGTGGGTGGATGTCTAGGATCATACATCTTAAATGGAGGCCCGAATTTTCTAAGTCCTGTAGTGTCATTATATGTGGGTGATAATTTGTTACACTCCCTAATGACTTCGATGTTTATTAGCTCTTTTTTTAGATAGTGAGCCTCCGTGGAAGTCAATTTCCCATTGGTGTTGGTCATTGAAGCAGAGCAAAAAAAATAGGTCCAAGTTATTTGTAATCAAGAGACTATCGGAGAACAGACGAAGAATGCTGAGAACAGGGCGGAGAAATAAATCTAGTGCGGAAATGAGGATTCAGAGAGGCAGATCTCATCTGTAGTTTATGAAGCCGAATTGGTGGCTCCAAACGGTATAGAGGAACGTTAGGCATTGTGATTATACTTGGATATCAAAAAGAGAATTGGTGCTTGCTACAAGCTGGAAAAAAAATAAAAAAAAAAAAAAAAAAAAAAAAAAAAAAAAAAAAAAAAAAAAAAAAAGGGTAGTGCCAACTGCCGAAATGAAAAA